>VZTD01002147.1:1557955-1938415 GCA_013397725.1 Rhagologus leucostigma
TAATAGCGGCGTTGTTGGCGGAGGGCGGGCCGGGCCCGCGTTATGTAAAGGGCATTGTTGGCCGTGCGGGCCCGGCTGTCACCCGGGGCAGCCCCGCCGGGAGCGGGGGCGAGGCCGGGGCCGCACCTGCCCCGGTGAGCGCCGCTGCCCGCGGCCGAGACCCCCCCCGCGGGGTCAGCACGGAGCTGCGGAGGGGTTGCAAGGTCTTTTAGCATCTAAGGTTGTTCTTGGTTGCTTGGCTTTCGGTTGGGTTTTTTTTGTTTGTGTGTTTTTTGGGGTTTTGTTTTTGAGCCTCAGAGCGGGTTTACTTGCAGTTCCTTGGGGACTGGAAACTTTTGCTAGGTAGGCCACTTTCTTCCTAGAGTGTTTTTTCCCTGAGATAGACCCTGTTTGCTTATCTGGAGAGGCTGCGTCGCGTAGATATGCTCTGTAAAGGGAAATAAGGCGGTCTGTGTGTGTTTCCCTCCCTTGTGGGCTGTGAGCCACCCGTTGTCCTTCCTACTGCTGGAAAAAGAAAGTACTCTCCCGCGCCTTGAGCATCCACCTTGTCAGCGATGGCACATTTCTCCCTCTGTTTTTTCATTCAAGGAATCCTCCATTTCACCTCAACAGTCTCCTAAGCACTACTGCTGAATGTAAGGTCATTACTGCGAGTGTATCGTGTTTGTAATCGAGTCTCTTGTTAGCCTGTCTCTATATTCATATTTTAGTTTTGAACACTGCTCTTTGTACATCTGTGTGCAGTGGAAAAATGAATAAGAATGTAAATATTAAAAAAACAGAGCTAGAATGAGTTTAGATTGTATGGCCTGTCAGACAAACTTCAAAGTAAATAAATGACTTTTTGATCATCCTCTGAATATTTCAGAAACACTGAAGGTTTGTAGTAAAAGGTGTTAAAAATTCTGTTGCTGTCACAAGAGCTGACAGATGTGGGATCACCTTCTGTGGCCTGTCTTCCCAGCCTCACAATGAACCCTTGGTACAGCTCAGAAATGGTGCAGGTAGTGGTGGTGCTGTGCAGCCTGACAGGCCATCCAACCAAACTGAAGTTGCCAGAACTCCTTTACTCTCCAAGGTTTTGCAGGGAAGTTGCCATTACCCAGGTAATTATCTGAGAGCCAGGCTAATGTGCAGAGCAGATGGGATTCACCAGCACTGATGGGTTCCAGCTGTGATGGAGACAGCTGAGAGACATGCAGGGCTTTGGGTTTAGTGCTTGTGTTGCCTGTGGAGTGCAGCAGTCATGACCACTGTGCTGTGGTCCAGTAGCCCTGTTCATACCAGCTGCATGTCCTAACTGGTGTGCAGAATTGTCCTTTTGTGGCTGTCCTCTTTGTAGTCAGCAGTTTATCTGTGCTTTCCTGGTATGAGCATGGATAGCAGGTCTGCACTGGAGCTTAGGTGGCAGGTCTGCATTTGACCTTGCACAGATGTTGCAACTACTTTTAATTCCTGTGACTTGGTGTTTTGGGACCCAAATGCAGCCTTGCATTTTTCACTTCTCTCAGGGAGAAGTGAATAAACTCTGTAGTGAAGCAGTGGAGTATTTTACTGTCTTCTGAATGTCATTTCAAACTTCCCTGGAGTGAATTTCCCCAGTACCTCCTTACCTGATATTTTTGCAGAGACAGCACTGCACACCCTTTGGGTTTAAAGGGGTCTGTCATCCTGACGTCCTGGTGGTGCCTCAGACCAACATCTGTCCTGATGTTTCCAGGAGAGCTTTTTGGAGGAGTGACCAGTTTGTCCCAGTCTGCCTCGTGTCCCTCCACATGTACTCATGTGTATGAGAAGAGGGAGCCCCGAGGGTGGAATAACAATCCATGGTTTTTCTGGCAGATAGTGAACTGACATGTTAACCTCAGTGTGGAGCTTTCCCAGCTCACGTATAGCTCGTACCTCGAGGGAGAGGTAGTCAGTTGTCTTCCTGGTACTGTGGGAGATGAAGATGCAAAGGAGTCAGGGGCCCTGCCAGGTCCATATAAACCTGTCCCTGGAGCCAGGCTGATAAAACTTGATGTTAACAGGAGGCAGAAGTTGCTCACAAACCTGTTTGTTTCATGATCATATCTCAGAGGACTTCTGTAGTCCTTCAGCTTTGCTCAGGCCTAGAACCAGTCTGACTGATGATTATCGAGGGTATCAGCATCACCCTGCTGCTTTCTCTTGTGGATGTAAATCAGGAGTAATTGCATAGCAGTGAGTGGAATAGCAGCAGGTCAGCATGGTGTAGTTGTGGGACTGTGGCCATGGGAATTGCTTTCTTACCCTCTCCACAGCCCGGCTCTGGAAGGGTGCCTGGGGAGCAGGCAAACCAGAGCTGATGTGAGGAGCTGTGTCTAAACAGCAATCTGCTCTTTTCTCTGGTGAGAACTGCTGATTTCCTAGCAACATTCAGGGCTTTCTCTGATCTTTTAACCATAAGAGTTGAGAAGCATCCTGGGCTTACTCACAGCAGCTGAAATTGTGGGTACAGAGAAAATTCCATCCTGCTCAGAAATAGGTAAGAATGTCAGTGCTCTGAACCAAGAAGAAACAGTTTTGTTGAGCAGTTTAACTCAGCCCTGCTGATACTGCTGTCCTTCTCTCAGTGAAACTCTCCTATTTGCTTCCTCCCAGGTTGCTTGTTTTCCAGTATGTGACATCCAGTTAAAGATTTCCCCTCTCCAGTGTGCCCTCGCAGTTACTCCATCCTTATTTCATAATTCAAGTCTGCAATCCAAAGCCACAAGGGGTCCAATAATAAAAGCTTTTTGCAGTAAATACTGTACTAACTTAGGCCAAGCCACAATTGAATGCTAGAAGCCAAGTTAAAATGTAAGCCCAGCAAAAGCTTTAATCACAGGGGGTGGAGAGGGTATATGGGGCTGAGAGATCAGTCAAACCCATACTTCCCAAACCTTCCTGACTCATGAGAAGTTAGATCCTTGGGCAAAGTAATACCTACATTCATGGAGTCTCTGGAATTTTGGAATGGTTGAATGTCTTTGAAAACTGAGATGATGTTTCAGTTGCTTTGGTTTCTTCAGAGTCACTTTTCAATGTGGGAGGAAAATGGGCTTTAACACTACCCAGTAAGACAATGAGATCTATTTTTTTCCTCCTCATATTCATATTTTATTCCTCTCCTGCCATATTCACAAAGGATAATAGTTTTAATCTACAAGTACATACACTTAAATATGTATGTGTTTGTGTAATGAACAAGCAAATAAGGTTTGTTTCCTGGTACAAGCAGTGTACAATGAAATCAATGGAGTTTTATTACCAAAAGTAAACACAGATCCTGACATGTCTGCACGCAGTCAGCAGGGCGCTGGAGGCTTGAGTTACATCTCTAATGTGGATTCTTTAAATCATTTGGCAATGTTTTGGATGTCAAACTGGTATCTGGAGGTAAAGGCTGTACAGCCTGCCACTGCACAGGGCAATCTGAACCAACCCAGGTGTGGCAAATGCAGCAAAATTTTCTATATGAAATTGATTTCCTCCGTATTTTTGTGTTCTCTGCAATGTGTGTCCATTTGGATGATCTGTGCGACCTCACAAGCACCAGCAAATTATTGTCAGCTGTTGCAATTTACTGCCATGCTCTTAATAAAACCTGCAGATAAATTACTGCTATTTGTGCCCTTTTCTGTTGCCTATGTTTTCAGACTGGTTATAGAGCCACCTGAATGATGCAGTTACTGAAGTATTTTTAGTGGAAAAAAATATTAGGAAATGTGTTTAATTTGCATGATAGTTTCTTAGGAAGCTTATTTTTGTTTTATGAGCAATAGCATTGAGATGTAGAGTTTGTCATTATTAAAGCAGTAATGTCTTTATAAAATTCTCATCATTCCTGCTGTCCAAAGACCTTTCTCGTTGTGCAAACCTTCAGTAATTTACTTGTATCAGCTGGTGCCTCATCTCTGTCCGGTTAGAATCTTCTGTAAAGCATTCCTTTTTGTTTTTTCCTCTTATCTGATGGTCAACATTGAAGTCTTGATTTAATTAAAGCTTCCCTTTTAATATACAATAATTGTTGAGGAAATACTAATTTTGCCAAATAGACACACATTTTTGAAATGTGTGCTTACTCTGGAGCCAAAGAGGGCTCTTCTACAGTGCCCTAGTGCGTTAGCCTGCGGATGATCAAATTTAGTTTTGTAAATGAACTTTGCAGTGTGATTGAATTTGAACTTGATTACATTAGGCTTAACATTGAGTTTGTGCCTTATTGGAGGTAGTCTTTTCATATTACTGCTATTTATGGATCTTATTCAAGTGTTTTATATTCTGGTTGGGTTCTGCAATGCAGTTTGTTCAAGCTACTGCTTATATCTGTTCCAGTTGTGCAAGAAGTGGAAAATATCCTTTATTTAGAACAGGTCACATGTTCTTGCATCCAGGAACCGTGTCTCAGTGTGATTAAAAAAAAATAAAAATGTATCTTGGAGGAACAGATTTAAAAAGTTCCTGAAATATTTTTCCGTCTGTTACAGAGGAACATTACATATTTTAAACTAAAAGGTAATAATAGCTGAGCTGGAAGTGCTACGTAGGCCAGCACTGCCTGAAATCAGTGGTAAAAGTCTGCACCGACGTCAGTGGGAGTAGAGCTAAGCCAGAAGTATGTCTCTGAAATCTCTCCGGTAACATTTTTGTGAGTGAGTCAATAATTCCATGTTTATTCTGCACCTCAAATTTGCTGCACTGGGAAGGAAACCCTCACCACATCTTTTTGTACTTTTTTATTTTTGAAAACAGTCTTAAAAGGAAAGGCTGCAGTTGGAGTGTCTATTGTATAAACATGTGGAGACAATAAGTGGTATTTCCGTATATTTCTTTATAGAGGCAACCAGTGCTGCTTCCTATCTGTAGCACAGTGTTTTCCTTGGTGAGAGATCCTGGGTGACCTTTTCTCTCCTGCAAAACTCTCACCCTGTTATTTGCAGTAGGCCTTTGCTATTTAGCAAGGAAACAGAAATAGCCCATGAAATTCAGTTCAGCATTTGCTTTGATACGAACTATTGAGCATCACCTTTTTGCTTCTCTGGCCTGCTTTCCTTGGGAGGGTTTTGTGTGGCTGCCAAGCTGATCAGAGAGGGCACAGATATTTTGAGGCCGAGCTGGCTGCACTGACTGTGCATCTTTTATCAAGCACATGTGTTTGCTTTTTATTTATTGTGCTGCTGGCTGCATTAGTAGTGTGTAAGTATGTATGCATTCTGCTTGAAATAAATCCATACTTTTCTGATGAGCAGAAAACTTTCCTAGCTGGCTACTGTTAATTTACAGATTCCAGATTAATTTGAATCAATATATTCTGTATCTTAAAAGGCTGAAAATAAGCCTGTGCAGCCCTGCTGATGGAGAGCTGGGCTGCACCTGGTACTGCTCATTTCCCCATGTAGAGTGGAGGTCATTTCAAAAGCTTCTGGTCTAGAAATTGTGGGCCTACTGTGAACCTACCCATTGTCATTAACAAGTCATTGCAGAGCCTCTTGTGCACTGTGTGTGTTTTTATTTGGCACTTAGGGCAATGTATCAGAGGTCCAATGTATCAGCACGGTGGTAGGCAGCATGACTAATTCCTGCTCTACGGTCTGGTCAGGAGCTAGAAGAAAACTGGGAAATGAGCAGAAGAGATTTGCAGATGTGCTATTTTACGAGCAAATCCGGCCTCTTAACCATGTTTTCTGATTAAAAGTTAATTGGGAAGAAATCAGTACAGCTGCTTAAAAATGAGGGTACAGGAGAAACCTGTTCTGACACTTAACAATGCCGTCCTTCTGTTTCTACATTTGCTTTTCAAAGCAACATGCTTTAAGACATTGAAAATGAAACAAGGAGTAATTTTCTGTTTACTTTTCTGCTAAAAAAAAAAAAGAAGTTGTGCGCTGACTGTTAATTGTGTTCTGTGAACAATCTGCTGTTTCAGAGTTAGGAACAAAATGAGAGTCCAACTTCCATTAAGCTGGTCAGGCTCTTGGCCATTTTTGTCTGTCTCGTTCTATTTTGGATTCAAAAAGTTTTTGGAATACAGAGGCTGTAACATTTTTGCTTGGAAAAATTCAGTGTCTTTTAATATAATTTTTTGCTAAAACAAAGACAACATGATTAAGCAGCCTGGCATGGCAGATTTTGCCAGACAGTTAACCATTGCGTCACTATCATTATACGAGAACTGTGATGATTTATTTTTAATAATCTCTAGTTAAACAGTAACAGCACAACTAGTGGCTTGTGTGTAGTTTTACACTTCATTTCATACTGGGGGAAAAAAACAGCACAGGAAAACAAATTTTATTGCATATTCATATTATAACAATGCCACTGCTTTATCTGCAACAGCTGTAAAAAACCTGATGCTTCTTTGAGTGTCAAGATTGAAATATTCTGGTTCACTGGAACCAAAATCTTGGGAGAGGTCAGCTTGTTCTCCAGCCCATCTGAGGCAGAAGTTAAGTGCAGTTTTCAGTGTTAGGCACCCCATGGCTCTGCTTGCTGTGGATGGGCACTAACGATTTTGGGGTGCCTTTTGGAAGGCTCTGTCTCAGTATCTTTGCCAAGAAATTCAGTTGATGACTTGCACAGGCCTTAGTTACAGTGGTCTGTGGGCTTCACCTGAGAGTGTTTCAGAGAGGTCACAGTAGTGTGCAAGTGAAACAGGATAGTGTGGGTATCACTGGTACAAGCATGAAAATGTTGACAGTTACTAAGGAAGGCTTGCACTACAACTTCAACACTAATAGTGCCTTTGGATCAAGCTCATTTTTTCTGGTAACATCCCTGCTGCAAGGGCTGCTGTAATGTTTGTGTTAGCAGCTTTCTGCCAAGCATGCAAGCCAGGGGCTGGTGGTTTTTAGCTTTTTTTTCTTCAGTGGTAAGTGACTATGCAGAAACACTCTGTAGGTTCCCCCCACCCTGACCTGCTGCTCGCAGCTGCTGCATGGACTGGACTGGCAGGTTGAAGGGCAAAATTGTGTTGCTGTGATATATAATTACTTCTTCCAGCATGAGCCAACAGAGCAGCTTGCTGTGATGATTGTTACGTATACTGCTATGTAAAACAGAATGCAAGTGTAATGTGGGGTTCGGGCTAGTATTTTAATGTTGTAATTAGCAGCCTCTAACCGTAAACAAGTTTTTTTTTAAATCAGTTCCCATGAAGATTATTCCTTTACAGTACAGGCAGACATACATTTGCAGATATGGAGTTTATGAATTCTGTGTTCCTTGCAGAAATGAACATCAAGAACAAGCAAGTGCCTTTTTTTCAGACCCTTTTTCTCTTACTCTAGAGCACCTCAGGTGTGGTGTCAGGTGGCTGGAGCCCAGTCCTGCAGTTGGTATTTCATAGGGATATTGCAGCTCAGGGAAACAGTTGTACTGGAGATGATGCTGCAGCTGCCACCTCTGGGAAGACCTGGATTCATCCTCCTTAACCGCTTCCCAAAAAACACTGATCTAGATTCACAGGTACGTTGCACCTTCCTTTATGCTGCTTTTCTGGCACGAAATGGGCATAAACCCACCTGAACCTGCTGTTTGGGCTGGTGTGGCCAGGGGGAGCATGTTGGGGGTCTGGTCTTCTCAGACCACCCTGTGAGGCTTCTTGTAAAGAGAGCACTGAAGTTCTGGAGAGTTGGAAGGATGTCTATGTCTGTTCAAATCTACAAAGGCAATCTTTGTGTGCAAGGATTATGTGTCTGGTTTGGCCTACTGTTACATTAAAGAATTTATTTGGGGTGAATTCTGAGAAAATCCAGGTGAATATTGATATTCTGGGTTCCTGGAAAGATGTTGATGATCTGAGGTACTTAGGTGCTGGAAGCTTGCCAGTTCTAATGTGTTTAAAGCAGCTCGATGATAACATAGTATATTATTAAAGCTTGTCTGTAACCCAAATTCTGAGACCCTGTCTCTTTTCTTTGCAAATATGTTACAACACAAGCTGCTGCAGGAATGGGGGAAACAAGTAGGGCAGGGGCATTGGGGTCTGGAGGTGGGAGAAAAGTAACAAGATGTGGGAACAACTGGAATGGCCTATGTGAAGGATGCTTTGTAGGACGGAGACAGGAGCAATCAATGGCTGTTACTAATCGTACTGCCAGCCAGCCTCTTTTAACATATACACACATAAAGAAAACAGGAACTACTGTGATCCTTTCTGGAGGAGAAGCAGCGAGCTAGAAAACTTGGGCTGGAGGTACTGTTTCAGGGTGAGAAGAGGGGAGCAGACTTTGGAAGCTGTCACATGGTGACAAATTGGAAATATGGGCAAGGGGAACATGTGGTTCTGGAGCTTCAAACTGGGAGGTCGGAATAATGCCATAGAAGTGGAAAAGGATCATTGAGAGATCTGAGTGGGAAAGCCTAGCTGAGCATGTTTTGTGCACATGTACCAGGATTCTTTGGGTTTTTGTCTAAATAAAGGAGAGAGCTTGTATAAAGTATGACTTTGGAAATGCTTTTTCTGGATGTGTCGCTGCATGGTAATAAGCAGCTGTAAAACCAAATTAGGAATACAAACCTTTTCTATAATGTTTATTAACTTCAGCCTGGATAAATAACAGTTGCAACCTGAGAGAATGAAATCAGAATGGATCGACATGTGTACACATGCAGGAGGGAATGATCTTAGAGAACAGCAAAGGGGAAAAAACTCTTAGGGGCTGTTCATTGGAAGCTGTAAGGAGTTCAGGGGGGTGTGGGTCTCTTGCAGTGTCCCCTGGGATGCCATTAACTACTGTGTTTGGGTTTCTGCTCAGACTAGCAAGCTTTGTTTTATTTGTAGCAAATATTTACAACTCTACCCCAGCTCAGCCAGCTAAAGGCACATTCCAGCTGTCAGTCTGTCTAGTGAAGCCACAGGCATGGTTCACAAGAGGTGCTGGGATCTTTTTTTTTATTTATTGCTGTTGTATCACGAAGGTTGCTATCAGATAAATAATTATTGCACCCTTGGAGAAGGTACATTGTAAATCTGCTACGCTGCTCCTTTGTTTGTTAGGCTTGTGCATAATGAGTTTGGAATTTAAGATTAGTAGTGTGCTGTGCAAACTGCTCATTTCATGACCTCATCCTCGGCTGGGCTCGCCTGCTCCTCCACCTGTCACATCCTGTTGGACACTTGGGGCTATGTTCATTAAGGAACTTTGGGTTAGCCTTGCGTCATCTCATTTTTATGTGTTCTGTTGCCTAGTGGAATTTAAAAAAACCCCATGAGGTGGGTGTCTGGATTCCTTAAAGAACTTGGGGTGGCTTCAAAGCAGGCTGGTGAACACTGGCCTGTGGAGTTTGGGAACGCTTGAGTCGGCCAGGGAAGGCTGCAAGAGGCTGCTGGTGGTGCTGAACACTGTCCCTCAAAGATTTGGGTGTTGGGTCTGGGGGAGCTGTTGCTAAACCTTGCTTGGAGTGACGTGCCCAAGCCAGGTGTGCTCTTACAGAAATGAGGAAGAGCAGGTAGGATGACATCCCCCTGCCCCAGCTTTATCCACTCAGCACATAGAAGTTTTGAGTTCCAGTCCTGACTATGACTCAAGACACAGGATTGAAAGTGCCCACCATCCTTGGGAGTGCCCAAACCAATAAACCACGGTCTTTGTGAGATGTCTTTTTTTGCAGAAGCTACTCGGTTTTGCCTCGTATAGTGTTGTTTGAGCCTGGTAGGGGCAGGAGTGACTTGGTGTAACACAAGGGAGAGAGTATTTGCGTGGGATGGTTCTCACTTTGCTCCAGAAAATAGTTGCTTGTACGAAGTGGAACAGCTCTACCAGGAAGCAAGTAAGATGTGCTCAGAAATTAGATGGTTTTCAGCTCCATCTAAAAGGTAGTTGTCCAAATCTCTGTAATTGAGGTCACAGCATGAAATATGAGGACCTGCTCAAAGTAAGAGTGGTGATATTTGGGGCAGAGAGAGTTGGATGGAGGGAAGGCATCCTGAAATGTTTCAGCAAGGCTAGGAAGTTGAAGGATGGTATGGACTCTGATGCCCAAAAGGCCTCTCAGAGTGGTGTGTGTTGGTGAAGGAGCTTCGGGCAAAGGTGGATATTAAGAGTGACGACAAACATACGTTAGTTCTTAGGAGTGCTTAATTTTTTTAGGAATGTGAAGTCATTTGTGGTACAGCAGAAGGAGCTTGAATCTGTGTAGAAACAAGTTACAAAGGAGTAAGGTGAGTAAGGCAGGAGCTGAATTAAGATTATGTCTGTATCACAAACTTGTTTTTTAATTTAGTTTGTTGCACAATTTACAGTTTCAATCCAATTGCAAAACTACTCTGCAAGTGATAATTTGGTTCCCAGCTAATGCAACTTTTGATACTGTACAAAGCTGTGCTGTAGGGGCTGTTAGCCCTGAAGATGCTGTGGGCCAGCAAGGACTTTGTGTTTTTCAAGGGTGTCAAGTAACGTAGAAAAGTGTGAAACGGAACTGCCTGTTATGAAGATCTCAAAGGTGCTGGAGCTGCCCCTACAACAAAACCAGGGTTCGCTGGAAGCTGCCTAGTGCTGCTGCTGGACGTTTTCAGAGCTGGGGAGGGGGTCTTACTTGCAGCTTTTTTGGTATTTCCCAAGGAATCGGCCATCCTACCTTTACAGCAGCCTCCTGCGTTCTGGGAGAGATACCTCCGAGCAGGCAGTAATTGCCGTCTTTCCAAAGCAGTCCTCCTTTGTGGAGGAGTCATAATTATCCCTCACTTAGCCTTTCTAATGAAGGTGCTTGTAAGAGTTGTGCTGGGGTGCAAAGATGTCCATAAGGCAAAGTCTCCCTGTCTGTGCCTGCAGTGGTCTCTTGCCCCAGTCTGGGGGGTGTGTTCTTGGTTCTCAGGGGGGATCTTCGTAGACTTGCTCTTTGAAACTGGGGACCATTTGGCTTTTTGCCTTGCAGCACTACTTGAGACTATAAATAGACCTGCAGAGGAACAGGTCCAGTGGTCTTGTGTTCCTGAATGCTCTCTGCTGTGCTGAGAGTTGCGCTGGGTCCATGAAAAGAAGGCTGCTGAGAAAAGGTGGCTCTT
Source organism: Rhagologus leucostigma (assembly GCA_013397725.1). Lineage (NCBI taxonomy): Eukaryota > Metazoa > Chordata > Aves > Passeriformes > Rhagologus > Rhagologus leucostigma. The sequence continues at coordinate 1,568,967 of VZTD01002147.1, forward strand.
GCAGTGAGCTTCCACCTGGGGCACCTGATGGTGGTTTTATCGGCTGGTGATCCTACCATTTCCATCCTCAGAGCTTTCTCTGGGCAGCCTGAAGAGCTATTTTAGGAAGGCACAGAGACAGAGGCTCAGGGGAGCTGAAGGGTCCTGCTCTCCCCAAGGACTGTGAGAGCGTCACTGCACCATCGCTGTGCTGCAATGCTCAGCAGGGCTGAGGATGCTCTTGTCTGTGCCGTCCTGGCTGGGTGAGGAGGGCAACCAGCAGCACTGCATAAGAAAACATACTAATGATCTAAAGAAGAAATATTTCAGGGATTTCTTACTGTTTAAGAAACTCAGTTTAAGTACTGAGTTTGCTCACTGGCCTGTTTTCTACTCTCATTTTTGGGGTGTACTCTGCAGGATGGTGCTGGTTTATGTGATAACCAGTCCCGTCCCCTGCTGTGGGATAACTCCTGCCCTGTTGCTATGAAACATTTTAGTGAGATGCCATGTAAAAGGGATGAATATCCATCTGTAACTGCAGAGAGATTTTTTTCATGGCTCATCTCGTGCTGATCAGTTTTCTGATTCTGCTGGTGGTGGATTTGAATGATTTCAGGTGTTGTCATATAATTATATAGATGCTTGTTTCCCCATCTGTAATTTAATTCCTTTGCATTGAGATTTATTAAATAGCACGGCACAGAAAATTGCAGTATCTGTCCTCATCTCTTCTCAGTGGGTTTATTTTCTGTGGCAAGGACTTTCACAGCTCTTGAAATTCTAAATCTGTAATCACTATTTAATCTAAGACAGTTTTCCCTGTATTTAAGAGCCACAGAATCAGGCTGTGCTTTGGCGAAAATAGCAAATTTGCTAAATTTGGCTGCTTGCAGAGTCATTCAAAGTACATAGGTTGTTCAGCAGGTGCTCTTTGGCTTCTCGTGCTGTAGGGAATGCTAGCTTTTGGAGGTTAAGTGGGTGGGAATACAGTTCCTCCTTCCTGCATGTAGCACAGGAAAAATTAAGTGGTGGAACTGCGTGCAGTTTCTTTGGTGGTGCTTACAGCTGCAGAGCACCCCTGGCAGCAGAAAGATGGGTCCTCTAGAACTGCAAGATTGTATTGATTGTGCTGCATTTCTGCTGGAACAAAAATATAATGGGCTCAGCATTTGCACTTTCCACTTGTGCTTTGTTTTCTCTTTATTTTGTGTACTTAGAAAATGCTATGCTCTGCAGACTGCTGGTTTAGTATTTTCTGTGGAATGAAAACCATCTGGATAATGTAACTGAATTTTATTGAAGTTTTTGGGAACAAGCTCTTTTCTGTTTCCTGGCATCTTGTTAGAAAAAGATGAGAATTTGAGTTAAAATTCAGGGAGGTGTCTATGTGGTGGAATTTTAGAAACAATTTGGTCTTGTTTGAGGTTGTAGAAGTAATTGAAATATTAAAATGATGTATAGTGTCTCCCAAAAGCATTCTTCCTGAGCAAATGCCTGCACAGACTGTCCTCCCCCCGAATGTACTTTAAATCCGTGGCGTAGTTGGAGCTGCAAGCTAAGAAAGCATCCAGTGTTCAGGATGAGGCTTCTTTGAAAGAGATCAGACTTAAATGCCGGCTGAAGTTAAGCATATGTTTAAAGATCTGCCTGAATCAGGCCTTTGTTCAATGCAACACTTCTGTGTAGTCTTTATTTCAGAATCCTCAATAATTCAATTGGTTTTGTACTCGTAGGTTTCATCTTGTTGTAGCTCCAGGCCTGTAACAAACACAGATGTGATCCACCAAGCCTTAAGCATGTGAGCTGTGCTGCGCAGGACTATTTGTGCTTCAGTTTCAGCTCATGGTTTGAGCTGAAATCTGTGTTGTTGGATTGGGGGAGCAGTGTTCAGCATATGGCAAGATCCTAAATCTGATGTACTTTCGAGCCTGACACTGTGATTTTAATATGTTCCACTTTCGTTGAAATACTACTTAGAAAAGTAAAAAAATCCCACTAGAAAAAGATAAATTCATAATCTTTTCAACATGAGATGCAGAATTAACTGAATTTTGGTATAGTCTGTTTAGCAGATGATGAGCACTATCAGCTGGTTTTTACTTTTTTTTTTCCCCCCAAAAGACTTAACTGCCCATCTAGTTTCTGATGTCCTGATGATAATGTTTGAGATGAATATTTAGATCTGCACATGCTTATATCACACAGTTCCTTCAGCCCCAACATGTATGTTTGCCTACTGTAACAGTGAATGCTTGTGTGGCTTCCCTGGAAAAGGAGCCGGATATGACCACAGCTTTCTGGATCCAAAACTGGGTTGTTCTCAAAGCCAGCCACAATGTTGTTAAGTCTGAATCTGAGTGTCACATGGACAGGATCTGAAAGTTTGGAATACGGTTATTTCCTACAGTCTGAAGCTTTTCCCAGTGGCTGGACAGACTCACAGAGTCACTGAAGTGACACCTCTGCAGATCATCTTGTCCAGCTCCATTGCTCGGAGCCACATTGGGTTTTGAGTGTTTTCAAAGACAGAGGCTTCACAACTTCTCTGGATGACCTCTTCCAGTATTGATGACCCTCACAGTGAAAAAAGTGTGGGGCTTTTTTTTGTGCTTTGGGTTATTTTTTGAGTTATACATAAACTGTTTCCTGACTTCTGTGTCGCAGGACACACGAGATGGACTGTGCAGAAGGCTGCATATCTCCTCCCCAAGCTGCACTCCCTCAGCTTTGCCTTTTGAAGTAAAACAACGGGCTGCATTTCTTATGTAAACAATGGAGTTTGTCCTAAAAACAATGGATTGTACAGGTCTAGCTGAAGACCTGATGGGCAAAACTTCTGTGTCCTTTTCTGTTGTGACTCAAGGGCCACCAAGGTTTCTTCCTCATTTTGATTCAACCCTGTTTGACACAGATCAGTTATTAGCTCTGCCATTGCCCATTGTGGATGGATGCAAAGCAACCTACAACATATCCTTGCATTTTATAAGCATTTCAGCTTCAGAGCAGAGGTTGTGCCCAGTGCTGCAGAACTGTGCCTTGGTGTTGTTTGTGCAGAGCATTTGACAGATGCTCATCGCTTGCGATGTTATCTGGACTGTTTAACATGTATAATAATTCCACCAGGCTGTTGACTAAAATATTGCTGTTCTTTGATGCACCAGCACTAACTTGTCTGCTATGAATTCACACACTGAAGTTGAAATTACTTCTAAAATAGTAAACATGAACTTTGGCCATTTCTTGCTCTGGGATAATTCTAGAATCAGTTCCTTGGTGTGCACAAAGTGGCTTTCTGTAACCCATAGCTGTTTCTGTACATCAGGACAGCATACAATGCACTTTGTATATTAAATATAGCTATTAAATTATATTATATAAATTAATATAAAGCTATATTAAATATCACATGGAATTGAGCATCTAATATTCAGTTGGGACTGATCTTGTCTTGACTGTCTAGGACTATGCTTCAGTTTTGTGCAGATTGTTTTTGGCAGCTTCAAGGGCCAACAAACTGGAGATTTTAAAGAATATGTTCTTTAGCATAAAGAAGATTTTGTTGAAATTACTGGAAAAGTCTATTTCAGAGATGTCTTCCAGAGTAAAATGAAGTGTAGCAATTAAATAACAATCTTTAATGACCCTGTCAATAACAAGCAAGAGTACAGTGCTGTGCCCTGCCATAGCAGTCTTACTTGATTTACTTGGTGTCAGCCATCAAGGTGACCGTGTACAGTCTCCAGTCTCTGTTTTCTGAGGCTGCCTTCATTTCTCTGTATTCTCAAGCTCTGACATGTTTGGATAATTTGAGTTGATTGGCAATAGCAAAACATCAAGTATAGAAAATAAACCATGTTTACTGTTCCAGACTTTGTTCCTTTTGCATTTCCAGTAACTGTTGAGAAATAAGCAGAAAGTTATGGGTGATTTCCCAAAGCAGCATTTTTTGGGGATGAGATTAGATTTCTTAATGCCATCTAGGAGCTCCAAAGGAACCTGAGACCCAGTAGACTCAGTGGTCCTTCTTACTTCACAATTTTAGATGAGGATGATATTAGCATTTATGCAATCCTTTGGGGCTTTTCTTGTGTGAATCGGAGTGACTGTGGATGGTAAACAGTGAAAAGCACTAGCTGCTCTCTCAGGGTGCCTATGGCATAGTTAGCTGTTCGGTGCTTTGGTGACAGAATTAACACCATGTGAATGATGAACGTTGGCAGATCTTGACAGCAGTTTTTGTCTCTACCTGTAATTCATGAAGTGGGAGCTCTTTTTACCCATTGCTTTTGTTTGTCTCCCCACGTTTATCCCAAGGCTCAGTGGTGTGGACGAGGCAGGTGAGAAGCAGGTGGGGGAGAGGTCTGGACATCTGCTTACAAGGCCATCACAAAATGCCAGTTGAGTGGGCTCACTGCAAATGCAAGATTCTGGAGCAGGAGGAGTCCTGTCCTCTGTCATCTGGGTAAAACTTGGGATCCTGGGAGGTCTTAATGTGTGAGCTGCAGCTTGAATAAAGCTGTTGGGGCAGTTTAACTCTGCAATGCTTAACTTCAATTAAGTTGTCAAATTTAGCATTGCTTTAGGCATTAATAGAGTTTTACTCTCACTTAAAAATCTGGTTTAGTAATTAACCTCCATTTTATTCTGGAGTTCAGAAGGTGCTCATTTAGTGCAGCAAATCTAATGTCATGTGAATTAAAACATGAAAGATATGCAGTAATGAGAAACCGAAACAGGGTAGTGCAGAAATTTGATTATATGCAGTTTACAGGGAGCTGTGCTGGAAGCTGAGTTCTTAATGAGAAGTGTGTTACAGGCACAGTCTTGCCTCTGCACTTGCAAGGTTAAGGGATGTTCTGAATTAAATTGGGAGTTAGTAATGGAGCCCGTATTTGTCATGTTGCACACTGAGTTTTTGTTGCACTGAGGTTTATTGTACAGCTTTTTCTGAAATCTGGACGTGAGATGGCTGTGACTACAACAACCAAAAGGTGTGAGGCATGTGCAGGGGCTGGGAGGGGTGTATAAAGATGAAAATCCCCTTTTCTGTTCTAGTGGAAGTCTGAACCCCAACTCCAGCATATTCTGCAGAGTTTATTGTTGGAGAGAGGTGCAGAAGGTGGTACATGAAGGAGAATTACACCTGCAGGCAGCAGAGTTGCTTCACAAAAATTGGCCTGGTCTTTGTGATTTAGTTAGCAGAGCTCTTCACGCTGCTGTGCCTGTATTTTACATCCTACCATAGCCATTAGTGTTGTAAAGTAAAGTCACCAGCTCCTCTGGCAAGGGGACTGTGTAACTACTCCCAGCACTGAATACAGATGTGTTTAATTTTCCTCAGAAAGTATCAGTTCATTGCACGTATGTGTGGAGTATGTGCCAGCTGGTAAGTCCTGTGCTTTTCAGGACTGGGCTGCTGGCATCGCACCAGTCCATACAGGCTGACTTGCCTTTAGATATAAGGTACAGGCCCTCAAACAGCCTGGAAAACTGCACCAGTTTCTGCTGCCCAGGAGTTTTGGGTGACTGCAGGGATAAGGGGCAGCTTTCCCTTTTTATACTGGACATTGCATGCACGAAATGCTGATTACACATCTTTTTTTGGTCTGGGAACTAGACACTGCATAACAACTCCAGTTCAGAACATGAACATTTGCAGAGCAATGCTGTCTATTATGCTTTTGCCCTGTAATGTGCATTCTCACATTAAAGTGCACTTTTACCAATTGTGTGTCATTGTCTACTTCAGAAAATGTTGAAGGCAAAGATGCAGAAGGCTCAGCGTTTTTCCAGCCATCTCCTCTCTAACTTAGGTATGTGAAATGAGAGGCTTTGTCTTCACTATCATTTGAGTGATTTAAGGTAAAAAATAGCTTCTTATCACTTACTTAGCTGCTTGATTTCCAAGGCAGTAATGTGGGGTAAAAGTTCACCTCACAAGTGTCAGAAGGACTCTGCACTACACGGGTGTGGTTTTGTGCTACACCTGATGTCTGCAAGGTATGGCTGTGCCCAGTCCTGAGAAGGATCTGGGCTATTAAACGGCTGTAAGGAGAGTTGGTTTGTCTCGGTGATTCAATGGGAAAGGACCACACATGCTCAAAAATAAAAAATTTTCCATCTGCTGACAGAACTGACTTGTGCTATGGCCACACAGTGACAAGACCCAACACAGGGAAGGATTGAGAACCAGACTGTGGGCCAGACTCCTCCTGCTGTGGCAGCTTGCAGTTATGCTGGGTTGGATGGAACTTAAAATGATGCTGCTGACCTTATAAAACATGGTAGAAGTCATGTGTGCGTTGCATGGTTGCTGGCCTGTGGTTGTTTCTTTGTGTGCGGTTGAACTTTGCTGTCTTAAAACCAGCATTCCAGCAGAAAGTGTGACAAACACCATGCTTACAGCCAGTGACACCTTTACCAGTGAGTGCAGTTTGAGGACTTTGTGTCTGATTCTTGACATACTCAATTTCTGAAATGAAGGGGAAGCATATGCCAGTGGTCTGTTAACCTGCCAGGGCTCTCTTCTTGAGCTTTATGCTTACTCCATAGGAACCATGACCCAAAAATACAGGCTCACCGAGCTAATAATCTTACAGCTCAAGCACAGTTTAGTTAATTCTGTGTAATAATTTACTGCTGTCATCTCTACAGCAGGAGTTATCTGTGTGCAAAGTCCTGGTTCACAGCAAATACCACGTAATGCAGGTTAACGCTAACCCCTCTGACTAAAGACTAAGCTAAACTGTCTTAGAACATGTTGGCTGTTGTCTAACAGCACACGTGGCTGCTCTGTCTGCTCTGCTGCAGATGGTAACTTGTTTAGCCAAGGGATTTTGATGGACTGCTGGAGTCCTCCTGCCACCACTGAGGCCTGGAACTGTTTGTGTTGACTGAGGCTGTGATGGCCAAGTTGTCCTGTGTTAATCCATTTTCCATGGAAGACAGAAAATGTAGATAAAGGATGAAATGGGGTTAAATTCTTCCAGTGAGTAGCTGCTGCTGGTAACTGTGGACTAGTTTGACAGGGTTCACATCTGTGTTAACTTTCAGAAGACAACATGAAGCTATTATGCAGTTACTACCCACTCCAGGATCTGCACATCAATTAGGAGAGGCTGCTTACTCATGCTCCTCAAAAGTTGTGCCAAAATAGCTATTACATTATGTCAGAGCCCATATTTTCATCCTGAACAATTAATCAGAGTATAAACCTTGTTTCTCCTCAGCAGCTTTGAATATAGACCTACAACTTTGATACAGGGTGCTTTCAGCTGTACTGGTTGAAGAGGGCTCCCCTGTTGTTGACACATGTCAGGGAAATGGTGATGAAACGTGACATTATTTTGTCAGCAGTATATCTGGGAAGCTCCAGCAACACCATCTTCTTTAAACAGCTTTTGTTCTGTGTGTTATGACTTATTCTACTGTAACACTTCAGGTCCCTGCTTGGGACGTGGCGTCCCGTGCTGCTGGTAGGTGCTGTGTGAGCATGAGGGGAGGTGGTGGGCTGCTTCACAGCAGCTCTGCCATCTGAGAATAAGACACGAGAAGCAGATGGCTGCAGGGGGAAACAATGAGGCAGAGCTGTCAGCATGATGGGGTGGAGTCCTAGCGCACCCACTGCCTCGCTGTTGGCAGAACCCTGCTCTTTGTCCTGCCCAGGAGAGAGCTCTTGATGGACTTGGTCAGGGCAGGTACACCGGGAGGTACCTCCGAGGATCTTTCTTTGTAAGTGGGATAAAGCACTGAGCAGTGCTGGAAAGCTGTTGGAGAAATGCGGCATTGTTGGTGACCATCATCCAGCTTTCCTTCTCGAGCATCAGGAAACTGGATCCCAGCCCTGTCCCCTTGGGTATTTGTGGTGGCCCAGAGATTCATGGCAGCAGAGCCGTGGACAGGTGTAGGGTCTTGGGTGTAAGATATGACATGCTAAGGAAGTAATGGCTGTGGTGAAGTACCAAAACCTGTTGTAACGAAAGCAGAATATTTGCTTTACTGATGCTTCTGGTATCAGACAGGAACATGGAGACACATTTGTCTCCTGATTTTCCAGGCTGTCCTCCTTAAGAGCTGCCTGATAATGCTATTCAGGAGCTCCTTCTGCAGGAATATTTGTACTGTGCAGCACAAAACTTGAATGAGGATTCTACAGAGAAAACAGTACCATCATACTGATGGCCAGGCTAAACTCTGTGCTGTAATTCTTGATCCTGATTCACAATTCTCTGTCTTTTTTTTTTTGTCTTTTGACAAATACCTTTAATGCAGAGAACATTATAACTCAGAAAAGATGGTGTGTGATAAAAATAGAAGTACTTGCTCCAATTCTTCCATATGTTAATGGCTGGATTTTCAAGGAAGAGATTCCAGTAAGATGTGCCAACAGTCTGAATACCTGCATGTGCCGTGGCCCTCTTTCCATGAAAAAGCTGTTTGGGTTGGAGACAAGGGTGAAGTCATTGGGAGTGTTTGGTATTTCTGTGAACTGAATTCAATTCAGTGTGATTTTATTAGAAGAAATGAAGTATTGTAATTCCTGATGTACTTGAGAGGTTCTTGCTTTGGAAATCCTGTCTTACTTCCATTTATTTCTTCTCCATTGGAAAATCCTGAGTGTATAACTTCAACACACTGGAGGCCATCTGGAAATAGCTGGAGCAGGCTAAATTACACATTACATTTGATAAAAACTTCTCAAAGACCCTTTCTGGGGTGAAAGGGAGGATGGAGACCTGGAAAAAGCTTTGATAGGAAAAACAGGCAGAGATTAGGATTCAATAAATAGGAAATTATGGTAATGTTTTCATTCAAAGAAAATACACAGGCAGAGATGTTAGATGATGATTGAGCACAGATGCAGAACCATCAAAGTGGTCCCTTGGCAATGGCTGTTCTCTTGGTTTATTCTTTCTTCTACGAGTTAATGTATATGACTTCAAGATGCAAACCACTTTTCTATCATTTCATGAGACAGCTACCTGGATTAAAATAAAAGTAAACACATGAAATTAAATAATATGGGTTTGTAGGGAAAGTAATAAGCTTAAGCAGGTAGTTAACACATGGATTTGGTTGCTCAGAAGGCTGTGGAGGTAGATTGTACTGGAAGACTCAAAAAGATTGGGCAGTTTCATGGACAAACCAGACACTGAAGGCAACTGGACTGGGGTTGCTCTATCCCTCAGTTAATGACTGTGGATGCTGGAGGGGAGCAGAGCACAGAGAGTAGCTGGGCTTGTGTCCTTTCCCACTGGAGACAGGGTGCTGAACAGGACAGAATGTGAATCTGCCTCTCCCATACATTCTCCAGCACTTGGGGTCTGAGTACTACTCAGCTGAGCTCTGGCGTGCTGGATGTCTCGTTCCTTCTTTCTCTCATCGTTTCAAACCCAGGAACAACTCGTCAAAGTGTGGACTAATGAATCATTGCAAGTGCTTGAAGTGTTGGCAGATCCTTGCCACCCAGCTTCACACTCTGTTCTGCTGCTGTAATTTTAAGAAACTATTGGAACAGTGCCCTCCTTCCCCCAAAAAAGTCTATCCAGAGATCTGGGAAGTAATGTATGCAGCCCTCCCCCAGTTTATTTGTACCAAACCATTTGGGTAGGCCTTGGTGTTAGTTTTAGCTACAGAGCAGGTTTTAGTCAAGGAATCAAAATCTTGGATATACTTTACTCTGAGAAGGTAATAGAGCCAGCTATTCCAGAACTGATGAAAACAAACTCATCTGAGTTGGGAGAATCCAGTCCAAGACACCAAAATCTCCTAAGTCCATAAGAAAGATTTTTGCTTTACATGGGGTTTTAGTCATTATCCTGTCAGTCATGTTTGTTAGTTTGATTTAGAATTTATTTAGCAGTCTCTCATGCCAAGCTGTGTTCTGTGTTCATTTTTGCATGTACAGGAGACTTGTTTATTCTCCCAGTGTCTTAGTTTAGATGAAAAACTGAAATCTGTACTTTCATCAGCTATTTGTCATATTTTATTTGACTCACAAAGTCCATATCATGATGTACTTCAGTGTACATGTTAAAACAACTTAGCCCAGTACTTCTAAAAGGCTGCTGTCTCTGGGAAGGAGATGCCTTGTGAGAGGGATCTGCTTCCCTTGATTTGGCTGAGGGGTCGGTAGGTTGTGTTAGTGCTTTCAGCAGAGAAGAAATAGGGAGTTATAAGTGTATGGTCCTCTCCTGACAGGGCACTCAATGAATCTTTGGTTTTTCACCCCACATCCCTGTAACACCTTGACCCTTTGCTTTCAGAAGCAGACCACAAGTCACATTGCAGGTGAGCCTGGCCAGAGGAAGAGTTTCCATTTTACAGAGGGGTGAAATCAGGGACAGGGTTTCATCTGGAAGCTGGGAATTGGGCCTTTCCTTCAAATCCACAGGAACAGTCCCCTTCTCCAAGAACTTAAACTCTTTTCCAGTATTTGAAAAGTTGCCTGCTCGCCTCTGCTAGTGTTCCTGCCTTTTATTTTCCTCCATTTCTGCAGTGTCAGGAAGAAAAAATAAACCTGTAATCCAAGTAACATCCTAAATATAGAAGTGCTAGTTTACAAATGAGAAATCTTTCTGATGGCTTCAAAATGGTTTTGTAATAAAAGGAAATGTATTTGACGCTGCCAGAATTTACAGTCCCACCAGAGACTTGTGAAAGAACTGCTATACCAAACAGCCTGGGCTGGAATGGAGCTTGTTGACATGTAGGGGTTACTGAAGGGTATTTCTGGCTGTTGCCATGAGGATGGCTTAGCAGGAAAAAATACCTTCTCTGCGACTACTGTAGGGCCTGTCTGTACCATCAGCTTTAAGAAAAAGCATTTTAATAGAAGGTGGTTAAAGAAGGAGGCTGCTTTTCAAAATTGGTACGAGAATATGGCCCCCAAGAGCCAGGAGGAAGAGGTTATGAGCAAGTCTGGTGTGGGTGGTACAATCTAATACTGCTTTTGGCTGTTTAACCGAGTAAAAATTAGTTTTGCTGGAGTCCCTCCAACTTTCAGGCTTTATTTTTTTTTCTCTCTCTCTCTTTCTCCAAAATCTTTCAGACTTTGAGTCTCTCATATGTTCACTTAAAATTGCAGGAAGGTGTCACAGTGGTTTTCAGGTGCTGTCAAACACAGAGACCATTCTCAGCCATTTGATGAGATTTCAGCTACGGGTTTAGAGGTGAATGGGCGTATTCCATTTGACAGCAATTATTTTCAACTGCGTCCAGGGGTCCAGTTCTGTTTGGTACTTAGAGGCACAACCACAAAGGAGTTACTAAAAATGAGTAGTTTGCCACGGTTTCTGCTTGACCTACCTTTGGAGGCACTGTCAGTTTACTGGGGAGAGAGAAGCCTTCTACCCCCGCTTCTCAGAGTGTCCAAAAATAAAATGCTATGGGAGGACTTGAAAAAATGGCCGATGCTAGAATGGAATAAAAAGTCTGTAATGAACTCTTCTCCTGCCAAAAGTAGTTTGCAGAGTGAAATAAGATGGCTAAAACAAGTATTGAAATTTGATCAATAAAATTGTCTATTAAAACTGGAGATCTAATGCTTCATTGTCTTCAAATGAATTTGCCATCTCACTGTCACACATGAGGCTTGCACTATATTCTTTTTATCTGCAGGCCTCTTAAGGGCTTTATTGCTTGCCTGGGAATCCTATGTTGCTGCATGATCAGAAACTAGAATGTCATGATATACTGAACATCAAGGATTTGCTTAAATGTTTAGCTAAAGATGAGTTCTCCGTGCTGCATGACAGTGGTTTAAACAGCAAAACCCCAGTTTTAAAGCCTTAGTTTTCATCCACGTTTAGGCCTGTGATTGTAAAACCTGTTTCTGTGTGGGTGGTGAGGCTTTGCTCTGCCTTTTGCTGTGATTTTAACTTGAGGGCTTCTGCTATCCTCACACCACTGGCTCTTGTTGGAATCCCCCCTGTGCTGGGGACCATCGGGCTCTGCTCCTCCTTGGTACGCAATGAAAATACCTCCATGAGCTCTCAGAGATGTTTCAGGTTACATAAACCAGGATTTAAAATAGTATCTTTTTCACAACATTTGGAACACGTGTTCGTGAATATAAATTTTCAGCGCAGTGCCAACAGAGTTGGTTTAACAGATGCAGAACTCTGTTACTAAGAATAGTTTCTGCAGTTATCTCCCCACACAAATTTTCTCCCTGGGCATTTGCTATGTGCTTATCAACACTGCAGAAGATCATATGCATGTTCTTTTTTTCCAGAAAATAGTCTGCAAGCTTTCTGCTTTCAGAAGCTATTGAAAGCACATTCTTCTGAAGCCACACTGAGTTTCAACTGATGAATCAGAATTCTTCATGGAAAGATTTGGGTACAAACACAATAAGAAAATTTAGCAATACTTTTTTTTTCCTTGTGTTTTTTTTTTTTTTTCCCCTGTTCTTGCTTTCCCTTGGTAAATAGCAACACTTGCTGGCAAGAATGGGAATAACAGATCAATCTGATTATTTTCAGTTGTCAGATTCGTGTATGTCAGTCATCCAGCTCTTTTCCAGCTGTTAGCCAGTGAGAATTTACCTGGGGGGGAGGAAGATTTAATGTCCTGGCAAAAGATGCAGACTCCTCCCTAGTGACATTAAGCCCATAAGAGAACCTGAAGTCACTTTTAGATTTTATTTGAATGAAAGCCGAATTCTCAGAGTTTTCCCACTAAAATAAAATGCTCTCATGAGTTGGGCAGACGGGATTTGGTCACCAATAAGCTCAGGAAACTATATTTAAACAAGAAGAAAGAGTTGATTGAAGGTTGCCTGTTCCTCTTTTGCCAAGCAGCAGGACTTTTGTAGGGTGTGAAACTGGTTATTAGCCAGGGTTAATGGGGATTGTCTCATTCATTACCATACACTGTTAAGAGTAACTGTTGGTTCCTCTGTTCAAGCAATGCTTCTGTTGCCAGTGCTGTCAGGAGATCTGCTTCATTTAAAAAAAACAAAGACCTGGGCTTGGTATGTTAGTAGCCATTGAAGGGGAACATAAAAGAAATACAATAGGAACAACATACTGAAAAGAAACACGGTTTTTAAGGTAGTTGAGTGCTTAATTCTTTTGTAATCAAAGAGGATTCAAGTGCCCACACACTTGAATTTTTACAGCCAGTAAAAACAACCAAAACAAACAGAAAGCGTCAAAACTAGCAAGAAGGCTTTGGGTCTGCTGAAGTAAAGGGGAAAAAATGAGGGAAAGTATAAAAAAAACCCCAAACCAACCAACCAAAACAAACAAGAAAACCCCAACCAAACAAAAATCCCACCTTGTTTTGGTGGAGGTTAAGGGGCATAACTTGATTTGCCATGATGTCCTTTCTGTGTCCTACCACATCTGACAGGTGGCAGTGGAACATGGAGGTTCTGCATCAGGTGTGAACACTTGTCTTCTGTCTGCTTTGATGTCCAGTAACTTATTATATAAGTTATAATTTTAGAGAAATGGTGGTGTTGAGATTTTACATGTCTATTTTTGTGCATGTTTTAAGTTTTGTTGTTAAGATTGCATTGTTTCTTGTATGTATAGGGACAGCACAGTCCTAAATCTTTGGATGATCAAGGGGAAAAAAAAGAGTTTTGGTGAAAGTGTGTGGAATAATGTGTGTGGCTTTGCTTGGGAGAAGGAACCTTTTACGTGTGTCCTGTGAACATCAGTGCTGTTGGGTTGTTGCTGAGGGATTGGCAGAGTTGGATGTGCTTGGATAGCTCTGAGGCAAGTGAGCACCTGCTAGAGTAGACACAGCTCTGTGCTTTGGGAATAGCAGGGGATAAGCTTCCCTAGGAACTGGATTTTGTACTTTCTTTTATTGAACTTGATAATAGCTGTTGTGAAGGTTGCTGGGATTGGTGGTGTGGTCTGTAGTGTTAATTCTCATCTCCCTAATTCGGAGTTCAGTTCACTGGCACCACTGGCTGTGGTAGGTCCAACCTTCCTGGGAATTGTCCCTTCCTCACCCTGGTGGTTTCAATGAAAAATGGATTTTTCAGAAATTTAAAACTTTTTCCATAGGTGGCATTTCTTTCTGCTCAGCTTTTGCAGGCTTCAACATTTGTGGTGCAAAAAATCTGGGCTGGGCTATTTGCAGGATTCTCTAAACAAGGAACTACTGCTCTGAGTCTGGTTCTAAGTGTTACAGTCCCTTTCCTTGCATAATGACTTGTGGTTGGATTCTGCGTGGATTCGTCTTCTAAAGTAACTTTAGGGTCTGCTGTTGGGAGAAGAAAACATAGCTGGGCCAAGGAATCTGGAGCCTGCTGTCATGTACTTGACTTGCCTGTACCTGGGGGCAAAACTGATTCCTGAAGTTGTGTAGGACTTCCCCCTTCAAAACAGGGAGTAGAAATATGGGGAGGCAAAGGAAAGCTTGGGATTTTCCATATTCTTGTGCTTAATTTAAGACGGTGATTCAGCCAGCCAAGGGAGACAGTTTATCTGTTCAGCTCTGGTACAGGCGTTGCCTCTTCTTGTGCCAAATACCTTTGAGGATGGGAAGAGACAATATGGTCCTTCTGGAAACCTGAGAAGAATTTTGGTGGTTAAAAAGAAATAAAATAAACTTGAATCTGCTGAGTCTGTGCTGCCATTTGCACTAATAGAAGAGAGTAGAGATTACAGCAGAGTTCAAGAAAAAAACCTTGAATCTATGAGTATGTAATTTTAAGGAAGCCTTTATTCCTGACTGATCTGTGTACCTTGGTATTTTTATGTCTCCTGGAGAAGGCTACTGTATGTGGTTTGTCCATCCAGCAGCTGTGGTAACCCAAACCCTAGAGTGCTGTGCTGTAGGTCTGAGATAAGTGTTGAAATCTGCACGTTTATTTCTGAAACACGATACAAATGTAATAACTTCTGAAGATCAGCTATAGATTAGCAAATACTTGGTGAGTCATACCTTCCCCTTGCTGTTTTGTTGTTTTTTTTTTCCTTAAGCATGTCATAAACGTTTAGGAAAGCTCATTCATCCCAGATAGGTGTGAAATCAATCTTTGATGCATAGGGTTGTGACTCAGGGAGTGGAAACAAAAAGGCTACTTGGTATAATGTCTGCTGCTGTGCTCTTGCCAAATGCCTTGAGCAGAGGGGGAAATCTCTTCTGCTCCAGTTTGTTTGGGAGATGCTTTGAAGATTATGGATCTCTTCCATATAGCAGACACCCAATTAACTGTGATTAGGAGTGTTGTAGGTAATAGCTCTGCTATGAGGATGAAGAGAAGATGAGAAAGATGAATAGCACAGGATGTGAAGGTGTATTGGCTGGATGTGTGAGGGGAGGTGATGGGGTACTGGGAGTCTTGTTCCACGGAGAACAAGGCAGCAGGGGAGTGTGAGACATTCCGGCCTGGAGGAAGCTTTTTCGGGAGGGTTTCTAGGGCAGGCGTCAGCAGCTGGCTGGGAGCTGATGTCAAGGTGAGTTTCTGCTTAATCTTCTCGCTCTGGCTTCAGTCCCTCTCTTTGTTGTGTATGTGCCTTTGGCCCTTCTGATGGAATAAGTGGGACTGCGTCCCTACAAGATCTCTAAGTCTTTTATGCAGCACAAAGAGGGACTCAGAGCCTTTAGAATCTGTCTCTTGCCCATTCTTTCTGACTTGAAATTAAGTATGTCAAATATATCTTTAACTGTGAGAAGTTTCCTTATCCTTCTATGTCCATCTTCTGTCCCCAGGATGTTCCCCATCCCTTTCTTCCCATACTTGCTCTTGCAACGTGGAAGTGGTTTTGTCTGTTAGTAAAGTGAGCTGGCTGCCATAATTTCCCACATGTACTTCATCTTCTCCCTTCCCAACTTAGAAGTCTTGTG
This sequence comes from Rhagologus leucostigma, assembly GCA_013397725.1. Classification (NCBI taxonomy): domain Eukaryota; kingdom Metazoa; phylum Chordata; class Aves; order Passeriformes; genus Rhagologus; species Rhagologus leucostigma. Next base: position 1,584,762 of record VZTD01002147.1, read on the forward strand.
TTACAGCACATCTGCTTCACCTGCCCAAAGCTTTTGCTGTGTCCAACAGATTGCGTTCCATGATCGTTATCTTTGTGAGCCACTTTAAATGTTTTTAGTAGGGAACTCTGCTGTAAGTTGAGAGATGGCAGGGAGTGGGTGTTGTGTTTTTACAGCTCTTGGTGGCACAAAGGAGCCTCTGCACTGTTCCCAGTGGATGCCATGTACTCTGGAGCTTGCTATTCCAGGGACAGATTCTATCCAGCCTCTTGCACTTGGGCAGCTGAGGCTGATGGAGCAGTTCTCAGAGTTCTCTTGCACGCTGAGTGTGTTTGAGCAGTGTTGATGTTCCTGTAATTGCACTGGGTGGACAAACAGGCTGCTTATTGCTCCTGTGATTGCTCAGGAAATGTTCTGTCAACTCCACCCTTTTTTTCCTGATGTGTAGCACATCCCTCTGATCCAGTGTTGAGCTAAGCTGGAGAGGGGAGCAGAACTCTGGGTGAGTCATCTCACAAAGCTTTTGCAGCAGGTGTCTGGCTGAATCTGCTTACCTGCCTTTCTTAACTCATAGTCTTTTCCTGCCCCATCTCTCCAGTTTCTTTGGGTTGTTGTTTAACAAGGTGCTCTTATAGAAAGAGACTTGTTAGCTTATTTTTTGCCATCTGTCTTCCATTCTTTCCCTCGAGATATTCAGCTTGCAGTGCAGGGGATAAATTGGCAGGTAAAGATGATCTTGACATACTTTCTGCTGCAACAGTTCTATGGCAGCATGGCATAAAATCAACTTCATTCAAAGAAAATGAGGGAGAAGGATCAGTAGAGCAGCACCTGGGGAGGAAGGAGAGGGAGGACTCCAATGCTGTTTCAAGTAAAACTTTGTGTTGGCCTTGTTGCAACAAAATGAATTGACCATTTCACATGGAAAAGATATTTCTCCTTCCTTCAAAGGGAAGAAGAGATCCACAGTAGGAAGTGGTTGGGATTTTTTTATCATTACTAAAGAAAAACAAACACTTTGGCTAGCATCTATTGTAAGGACTGCTGCTGTGTCCTGGCACTCTTCTGTCTCCCCTCATGTTTCTTATGTTGTCTGTCTTCTATAATTACAGTTTTTCAGGACATGAGTGGTCATGTTTGCTATTTGTGTGGTGCTGTTTGTATAAGATGCTGATTGATGTTGACCGCTCCTGTGCGCTGTGGCAGTGCAAACAAGTAATTAAGTAGCAGATAGAGATTTGGTGTATATATGACTGAATATGCATAACCCCCCTGATATGCTTATATGGAAGGGGAAATACAGACAGAGCTTTAGGTTTTTTCCTTATGATAAATAAACTGTTTTCAGGTAGTGGAACAGTGGGTAAAATACCCAGTGTGCTCAAAGGAATGTGGCAAAATAGAAGCCTCTGAGTATGGGAAGCTGTCAGGAATTGCAGAAACAAGTCATTAAGCAGCTGCTTTGTTTAATACTTTGAAATATTATTGTAACTTTTAATGCAGCTGGGCAAACCTTTACCCATTTAAACAAATAATTTTGTTCAAATGTGTACAATAGAGTGTGTCAATGCTTTTGGTCCTCATCAGTTTTTTACGCAGTCAGAAAGAAAAAGCTGTAATGGGGTCTCCAGTAAGTCCATTTTGACATAAGTCCACTCTTCAACTCCTCCATCACTGGTTAAATGCTGTATGGTTTCTTTTCACAATGTAAATATTTAAAGGGAACATAACTTGTTGGTGGAAACCATCTAATTAAAAGTATTAGGAGCTGTGTTTATTTATAACATGTATGAATAATTATTACTCAAAGTCTGGGTATTATTTTCTTGGGAAGTCCCTCATTAGAAACTCTGCATCATCAAGGGTGAACTGCACTGTTACTTAACCGGTTTCGGTTCGCTTCTGGGCAGAGGCGTCAGAAGAGAACTGCAGAGGCAAAAGGAACATGCTGTGAATATGAAAGAAAATTCTCCAGCATCCCAGCATTTTTCGTAATTATTTTTATAGATATGTCTGGAGCTTAAACACGGTCAGTGCTGAGCTGCTTGAGCAGTGCAGTGTTAGGAGCATGGAGTGTTGTTCTGGGTGGTGCAGGGAGGAAGGGGAACAGCAGTCAGGGAGGGGGATGTGTTTCCTCCCCTTAATGCCAGTGCTGCTGAGCATCTCGGGGCCTGCCATGTACCTTCTGCCAGACTGCACTCCCTCGGTGCAGCTCTGCTTGGATTATACATCCAAGCATTTGGCCCCTCTCCACTTCCTTTAGAACAGGGACCATTGTTTGCACTTGGACAACAGTGGCTGTGTTTTCTCATTCAAAAAATGCCTTATAGAAGAGGCCTCTATCATCATTCCTGCTTTACAAATGGGGGAAAAGAGAGAAGGGAGCAGCTTACCCTCAGGTGATGCAGATGGGCAGCAGTGAGGAACAGAATCCTTGTCCTCGCCAAGTCCTGTAGTTATTTCATCTGATGTTAGTGCCATCAAGTAAAACTCTCCTGTGAGCTTGTAAAATAAGAGTTTATTGCAAAATATTTCAGAACATGAACAACCTTTCTCTCCATGCAGCCAGAGCTGGATTAGTTGCAATTAGTGGTAATCATGGCCTTAAGCTACTGGCAGTGATATTCTTTGACAGGTAGGGATAGCTCAATAGCCAGTGCTGGAGCTTTGAGTTGGAAAGACCTGGCAGACAATAACAGCAACAGCAGACTGCTTCTCATCCTTCAGGTTCCTGGGAAGGGAAGTTTCTGTACTGTTTGCTCATGTCTGGGTCTGGGAAGTGCTCTTCTCATGGTCCCATGCACGGAGAGTGAACTCTGACTAGCTCACTCCATGAAGCTGCCATTTAGATTTTGTTACACAACACTTGTCCTTTCCTTAAACAGAACAAACCCAAAAGCCTTTGGGGTTTCTTGTCCTTACTTTCTCAATTCTTCAGTGCTTTCTTTTTCTACATCACTTCCCTTTTTTTAAGATCTAATGGTTAAGTTCTTCCTGGGCCCGTAAATATTCATCTCTTGTCTCATCTGTCTATCTTTGCATACACTCTGACAAGTATTCTTCCATCTTTGCTACAATGATACTCTGTTGTGCTCTCCACACTTTTCTGGCCCTGTCTTTCTTTGCCTCTTACTTCACCTGCCCTGTCTCCTGCCTTTCTCATGCTGCTGATGCTTCAGACTCCACCTGTGCCACATCCTTTGGGATTGTTCCTCACACACCGACTGTGTCCTGGCAGCTTCTTCTCTGCATCTCTTTTTTCTTGCATTTTCCCATGCCCTTTTCTCCTGAAGGAGAAGGCCTCTTGTGCTACATTCTTCCTTTTGTACTATATTTTCTTCTTTTCACATTATTCTCTGTCCTCTCCTTGTACTGTTGAAGAAATGAAATTTCTGTAGCTTCCTGCCTAATAGCCAGATCTTGATTCTTTGTGTTTTCACAGTATAAAGGAATCCCAGCTATACCTCTGTACTATATAGTGTTTTGTACAGCACAAACCCAAGGATGATCTCCACAACTCTTGTTTTGTGAACTTGCTTAATTTGGGGTGCAAAGGATAGGAAAATAATACAGAAACAAAGAATGGTAGTAATAGTTACAAATTCAGCTTGCAGGACAAGGAGAGGCTGCTTTCTGTATTAAGAAATTTTTGTTAACAAGTGGAAACTGTAAGGATTTTGCTAACTGTCCACTTGTGAGACCAGGCTAGGATGGGAGAGCAAGCACTTGTGACAGGACATGAGTTTGTTTTGTGTTCAGGATAGGGTGACAAGTGATTCTGACCTCTCTGTCACTTTTTTTCTTTTATCCTCTGTTTGCTATCCATTAATTCTTATGTCTATGACCCAAACTAACCATAATGTGTGCTTTGTAGCTCTCATCTCACTGTGATTTATTTTTGCCTGTTTGCTCAGAACTGTTTGCTTCTGTGGCTAGAAGTGGGATAACCAGGATTTAGCATGAAGGCTGTACTGCATGATGCCAGTGATGTTAAAGCCTTGCTGTGTCTCTGTCATAGAAAAGGAGGAATTCAGATGTGGTGACTTGAATGTGCATGTTCCCATCATACAGCAAAGGAAAACAACTGGAAGCTGAGGCTTGATTGCGTTTTTCTATTCTGTTCATAAATTACAATTTCCTGTCCACCCACCCCCTCCCTCCCAAAAACTGATTGAATTTAAGTAGAGTCGGCTTTGCATCTAAGAACTGGGCTCCTGAAAAATGCAGTGGAAATGAATCAGTTAATGCCTTATGATCTTAATCATAGAAACATCTCAGTTGTTCCACAATAGCATCATTTTTCTTGGTTTATGCAACCAGTAGCATGTGAAAAAACTCTTGTGTTTCTGAAGATGATCCATATGTTGACATGCTATTGGAACAACAGTGTGCTTCATGTTATTTTAGATTTGGTCAGCCATTAAGCAAAGTGTTTTCTGGTAGTTTGGTACTTTTCCTTAATCACGTGAGATTGTAGATGCTGGAACTGGAATATAACCATGCAGAGCTCACAGGAGAGAAATGACTTTGTCCCGTGCCCTGCTTCTGTCTTGTGTGAGAAGTACCAAAACCAAAAAGGTATATTTTGGAGCCTGGTGGTGGTGTGAGTGCTGTGAGCACTGGGAAGCCTAATGAAGAATTTGTCTGCTAAAAGCTTGTGCTTTCGCCTCCAAATGTTGCTGTTGATCTAATGAAGCAGTCTCCTTGAAAACTCTTGAATTGCTTATGCCCTGTGATCGTCGTGGCTGTGAGCACATTGCTTTTTGTGATTGTAAGAATATAGCTTTCCATGTTCGGCTGAACGTGTTTGTTCATCAGGTGCTCTTAACAAGTACTTTGTGGATGCATCCTGCAGTCATCTGTCCTGGTTTTCTTTATATTTAGGCAAAGCAAAGGAGCTGTACTGAATACTGTCAAGACTGACCAAGGGTGGTCTGAGCCGTCTCCTTTGAGTCTCAGAGTTCTGGCCCAAGATCTTTAAACAATGACTTTTCTGTGTGGGTGCCTGAGTCCAGCTCATGGTATCTGTAGCCTGTCATCCTAAGTGTGGGGTGAGGGGTAAGAAAGACCAAGCTAGAAGGAGAAAAAGAGAGGATAGAGACAGGCAGGCAACTTTATCTTGAAGCTCAAAGCCTGACTTAGGTGATGTGAGAAGTGGGGGCTTCTGTAGGATTTGCTGGCTTGTCTGTTTTCTACTTAGAAATTAATACTTGTGCTCTAGTCAGTGACAATGCAGCTGAAATCAGAGGCAAGTGCTGGGGCACTGGGGTCTCCCCTCTCCCCACCAGTGCTCTGTGCTGTGCAGAAACTTGGAGAGATCATGAGTGTTTTCTTCAGAAGTTTTGGGAAGACTTGCTGTGTCAAGGTGTCCTGTGCTGCAGGGTCTGATGGCTTGAGTGACACTGCCACATGGACTCTGTGCTTGGTGGCTCTGACCTATGGCCAGGTCATCGCATGTCTGAAGGCTTAATCACCTATTAGATGAAGTTTTTGAAATATTTTTGTTTTATTTTAGTTTATCAAACAAGGCTCACTAAATTATTCCAAAACCTATGGAATTTTGTTTGTCCTTAGTCCAATAGAAACAGTTATTTAAAAATGCTTGGAGAAAGTGTTTCTCAAGATATGCTCTGGTATTTCTGTTGACTGAAATTGCTTATTGGTGATGCAGCTAGGCTGCTGTCTGGAAGAGATCATCTAATACACCCTCTACTGCTCTGCTCAGTCAGTGTGTGTGTGTTTCCTTAAAAATGCTACAACAAGTACAAGTATAGCTGGAGCACCTAGTCTGGAGTCAGAGACAAAAATAAACATGACATTATTATATTGGACTTGGCCACAGTTCTGACTGGTGGTTCTCTTTGATAACTTTGGCATCTAATATTTTTAAGCAGACTTTAAGGTTCACAGGCTTTGCTAGTTCAGTGGATAAGCCTTTCTCAATTCGGTTTTTTCTTTGATGTCCTTGTTTTGGTGTTTGCATCCTTCTCTGAAGGCTGCAATTATGGAAAGCCAAGGTTGTGCTTTTCCCTGGTCATACCAAAGTGGCACTTGGACACAATGCCCTAGCTGCCAACAGCAAATGCTTTTTTTTGGTACAGCAAGGTCAAAATTACAGAGACCTGCAATCAGCTCACTCTGCTACCTTACTAAAGCATTTTTGTAGCTCTCCTACCTCCCTTCCTGCACTGAAGCACCTAAATTTAGAAGCATTGAAGCCCAAGGGTTAGATTGTGCTGTGAATTTGCCACAACTCATTTGGTGTGCATTATGCCCATTCAGACTGTTAAATGGCAGTTCTCTTTCTCTTGCTTGTGTTTTGGGAAGCCATGGGCAGCTTGCTAGCAGAGTTTGGCCACTGGGCTGCTCTGGGTCCATGTCACTGCTATTACTCCCACTGCTATACCAATAGCTGTATTTATATTTGCAGTATCACCAGCTACAGCCTTTCTATTTTAAGAATCCCTGGCATGCTGTAGCCTTTCCAGAACATGATTTGCACTCTTAGGGAAAATGAAAAATGCATTCAACAGAAAGGAGCAAGCTTGCAGAAGTTTGGATGTACATCAAGTTTCCTTGGGGCGTACCTTAAGAGAAATGATGGCTGGTTATGAATTATGCTAGAAGATTTCTGTCACTTACAGAGAACTAACAAGGAGAGATTCTGACTGAGTCTGATTAATTTTTTCCAATGCATTTACACTAGTCAAGTACTTCTGTTTTCAGTTCTGAATAACTATTAACTCAGTATTCTGGATTTGTCACTGGTAATGATGTTCAGTAAAGAAGGTGCTTGTCCAAGCCATAGTCTTTTCCTAAACTTGCTTAAACGTGATAAAAAGTGTTCTGGGACACTGGCAGTGTTGTGGAATAGCAGTATGCTGAACAACCTGTATGTGTGTGTGCATGTTTTGGGTTTGAGCAGGCAAAATGCTGAAGGTTGACTCTTGTTTCAGGGGGAAGAAGGGGAGTTCAGCATCTCAGTGCAGTCAGATTTGATCCATTAGTGTTTAAGAAAGCAGTCAGGAAATTTGCTGCCTCCACATGAAGTTCTGTGCTTGATGAGGAGAGGAGAACATGTGTAAGGTTTCAGTGGTTTCTTGTTGGCTCAGCTAACTGAATTTTAGTAGTTGTCAACATTATTAAAAGCTTACATGGTATCTCTAGTTAATTCTATTAAAAGAGTGTGGCTGGTATAAACATTCAATCTCCGAATTTCTTAAAATTACAGCAAGTCAACAGACAAACTTATAAGGATTAAAAAGGAATTTAGCAACAAGGGCCCAGAGAGTAAATGACTTGTGTAGAGCCTGTGTAGCAGTACATGCACAGAGGAGTTACTGAAGAGTAGCAAGAGTCTTGTTGCAGCTATAAATGCTCTTATTGATCTTTCCAGTAGGTGATGCAGTGCCTGGGCCACGTCATTCTTGATCCTGTGGCTGAAACCTTTCTAATGTGGCTGGACAAAACATTTTTTAAGAATATGATAAGTAAATTAAGAGACAAGGATTAAATGTCACTGTTTCTAGACCAGAAATAATTTGGGTTGGAAGGGAGCCCTGAAGGTTGTCTGACCAACCCCTTGGCTCAGTGTACATAGATGTCTGACCCCTTTGCTTTGCCCTTCTAACAGCCCCAGATCTAAACCATCTTGGCAGTGAGCAGCCAGCCAGGAACCAAGGCAGGCCCACTGATTTCTAATGTATTTCCTTTTTGTCAGAGGGCTTAGCAGTGCCAGGGCTGCGGGGCTGCTGCCTTTCGTTCTGGCTGCCAGTGCCGGGCGCTTCCCGATGCACTTCACTGCCTTGATGTTCCAGGTTTCAGAACATTCTCAGCTGTACTGATAGGTACACTGTGGGTGGGAAGAGTTTGTTTCCTATTGAAGAAATTAATTGCTGGTAACTTCCCACATTCTTCTTTCTCAGTTTTGTCACTGAATATTTTCCAGGGCCTGGGGTTTTTTTCCGGTAGCAGTTTTGGCTGGAAAAGCTATAGGCTGTTTTTCAGTGCTGTTCAGTCAAAAGCAGCTAATATTAAGAGGAAAGCTCATTTGCATTTTCAGAACTTGTGGATGATTAAGTTATTGGTAGCAAAGGTTTTTTTTTTCTTTATTTAAGTGCTAACAAAATATATGCATGTACAAAAGCTGTGTTTGAGTGCATAGAGATTAAGCCAGCTAAAAATAGCATATTCTGTGACCCTGCTGGAATTTTCTTTAAGCTTGGAAACACTGAAGTGTGTGTTTTGTCAGATTTGAATCATGAACTTGAAGAAGAGCTAATGGCTTCTTATTTCTCACCCCTAATCTTCAACTAGAGCATTCTTTGTGAGCAGCAGATCAGTCTGAAACTGTACCTTAGGCTTCACTTACCGTATTTAACTTTGCTTACTTGCTTTGTTCATTGTAACATTTTTTTCTGCTCCAGTTAGTGTGTTTATGAAAATCATTATTTTCAACCCTTATTGTCAGACCCATGTGAGCTGTGCAATTGTTGCTGGGGGTGACAGTTCCCCAAATCTGCCTTATTTTCTGTTGTACTTAAAACCGAGCTTTTCCTCTTGAACATCTTGTAACTCTTATCCTGATGAAATGTGTGGCTGTCTCTGTTACTCTGTCTTGTTTTCCTGGCAACTTAACGAAGACTTTTTAGCTGGGACTAAATGATCAGCTCTTGGGACAGAAGCTGTATGTTCTGTTACCTGTCCTGGTGGTTCTAGTTGTAGGTAAGGGATGGCAAAGCTCTTATTTGCTTTTGGGGCTGAGATTCAGTTCTGGCCGTCAAAAGTATTCCCAGGATGTGCTGTACCCAGAGTGGCTAGGGTGCAATTAGCATTACCATTAATTATGTTTTACCAACAAAAGAACAAAAAGTGATTAAACCCCCCCCCTCCCAGTTCGGTTGAAATTGAAATGTTCTGGTAGGAAGCAATCATAATGCTTTGCACATCCCTTTTTGATGCAGATTTTCTTTCAGCATATATTAGTATTTAAACTATAATAGATGTTTTGGTAATTGGTTGAATCCTTGCTTCAAAAAATCTTTTCTTTAAATTTGTCTCTGTTTCTGTGTAGAACAGAATTGCAAAAAATAAATTCCAGTGCTTGACTAGCTCTTGTTTGGCATGAAGTTGTAGAGCACTTAAAATTCCTCATACAACAGCTTTAATTGCTTGCTAATCTTGCCTAAGATTGGCTGAGAATGTCAGCTCGATTCTCCTGTTGCTTGTTCTCAGTAGCACAGACTGCAAATGCCTGGGGAAAATGTACTGGGAGCATTTACTGTAGAACGTGGATGAAGGGGTGTGGAAACACTTGCCTAGAGGTCAAACTGTTGACGTTTTAGTAGTTGGTTATTGATCTCTATCAGTAGCCTTACAGTTGTATGGCTTTTGTAGAATGAGTTAATAATTTCTCGGTGTGATGCAAAATCAACACCCAATTGACCCGAGCCCCTGAGTGTGATCCCTGTGGAAGGGGATGGTGTGAGATGCTGCTCCCAGCACGTCTGCTCTGCTCCACGGAGCTTTCCTCAATGAGCAACTCTTTGGGACAAAGCCTGACCGATAGCCGTGCCTTCCTCTTTCCTTCCCGCGTCGTGCTGGGCTTTGATGAATGTGTTGGTGCTCATGTTGGTGGCTCTTCCCTTTTTTTAGAAACAAATCTTACCCGCAGTAACTCTATATCCACAGTGAGTAATGGAGAAATCATTGCTCGTTAATGATTCACTTGCAGGTTCCTGTATTGCTCTTGCTCAGTCACTGGTGTTGCTGTTGGCTCCAAGGTGTTGCTCAGCCAAGCACTTAGACCTGATTTTCATAGTTCCAGTAGGGTTGTTGTAATGACAGGGTGGTGTCATTACACCTTTGGTCGTCTGGTCCAAAATATATCCCTCCAGAGCTGGTCCTGATGATGCTCTTGGCAGGATTGTAGAACTTCTGTGCTGTTGAACCTTGCAGCTGCTTAAAGAACACTTTTACCAGTTATTTTTCGTTAGTTTGCAAAATCTGTTGGGTATTTGCTTAAAGACTATCTCATGATTTACCTGTCCTGCTGTGTGTATCCCCTCTGTGCTCAAAAGGTTAAATACTAAACTTTGAATTTTCATTTTGAACCTTATTTTCAGATAAAGTTATCATCCCAGCCTCTCCAAAGTGTTTGTTTTCTGTGTGCACACTCGATGCTCCACTTTCATGGGAAATGCCTGTGCTTTGCTTCTGCAGTTATAGGAATGGTGCTTTTAATCAAAGAGCAAAAGCAAACTTCAGCTCTTAATAACTCAGAAAGAGAGTCCTGAAAGATGCCTGGGGTCACAGAGTCCAGTCCTTTGTCTTGGTCGTGCCTGTCATATCCTCCCTAGGCTGATTGAGTTACGCAGACAGAGCTTGCCTAATAATTCAGCTTCCTATTTTGTAACAGTCATTATTGTAGGCCGTTTCATGGTGCTATTGTTCAAATAAACTAAGGAAAAAAAAATAAAAAAAGGCTCACACAAGAACAAGAGGATGCTTTCGCTGCTTTTGGCTTGGTTACTTCCTGTGAAAAAAACTATTTGCCATGCAATGCTTGGGATCATTCAGCAGCAGTCAGACCAATAATAGAAATTAATAAGCTAAAAACGCCTAGAAGCTTTAGGGATGTGAAAAACGTGAAAATGCTGTGGCTTGACTTTTGAATATTCAGCATATTTTTTTTTTTTCTTGATTCTACTCACCTTCCAGCGTGGGCAGCCAAAGCCCAGCATCTCTGAGTCATTTTCCAGCACCATTGTGCAGGATAACAGAGGCCCTGGGCTTAGTTGTGCTGCAGTTCGATCCAAGATTGGTGCAAAACCACCCAAAAGAAGGAAGGGGAGAGACATGGCATTTGCTTGGCAATGGGCATGAGCATCAGAGGAGCAGGAGGCTACAGCAGATCCCAGGCCAAAGGGGGCGTGTGGTGGGAGGCTCCATCAAATAAAGCATGGCAGACTTTGAGTGATTTGGGACCCAGTTATTTTCATTGCCTTCAGAGGTTCCTGTAATTGATTTGATTGTAGAGAAGAAAAGCAGAATTTTGTACCAAGAGTAGTTCTTGTAGCTTTTCTCTTGTTTCTTTTTTCTTGCACAAGGGAAGGCTTTCCTGCGGTCATTCTCCCACTGTCATTTCATAGCAATGGCTTCATACCCTCTCTGTTTTCTTCCTCTCTTGTTGCCCTTCTCCACTTTCTGTTCCCCACATGCTGCCCTTTCCCTCCGTCCCACCTGTTTGCTGCTGGCTCAGTTGTTGCCGGCGCCATGCCAGTGCCCGGGAGCTGCCGGAGCACCTCTGCCTCCCTGGATCCATCAGCTGCGGGCTGTCTCCTGCCCGGGAGCTCAGACCTGCCTCTGCCTTCCAGTTTGTGCAACAATGTCTCTGTTCAGATTTATTTATTAATTGAACTGTCAGTCTCTCAAAGAAGGAGCACCAAACCTGATTTAAAAATTTTTTTTTGTGAGGGAAGGCCCTTCAAACAGCCTGAGATTGCTCCACATTGTGTTGATCACAGAAATTGTTCCAGAGTCCTGGGCCTAAGCTCATACGGGGAAATGGTCCTGGATCAATGAAAGAAAACATTCAGCAATGTGCATTTTATACAAGCATTTCAACTTTTTTTTTTTTTTTGGTTTTGTTTAGTAATAAAAGGAACAAAGCTATTATTAGTGACCATGGGCTTGGGAGTTTGCTAAAGCAGCAATAGTTACTCATCTGTTTTCATTTGCAGAAGTGTCCTAACAAAGGCAGCCACAAATGCAGCAGCGGGGTTAGGAGGTGGATGGTAGGAGTGGAAGTGCAGTTTCTGGAAGCCAGTGCTTACTAAGACCTTTCTGTCTAGTCTTGGTTCTGTGGCCATCAGGAGCTCAGGTCCCAGAGAACTCTTGCCTTGCCTTGGATTGAAACGTGAAAGGATGGATCCCCTGGGTAAGTCCTTGGTCCTTTTTCTTCTCTGAGCTGCAGCAGAGCTCCACAGAGCAGTTGTCCCTCCTGGTGCCAGGCAGGGTTGTGCCTGCATGTCAGCTCCTGCAGCTGCCTGATAGAGATGGAGAACAAACAATGGTATATGATCATTTTGGTTTAGTTTTCCCTCTCTTCTCCTGGTCCAGGTAGGAATAAAATGGAGAAATTGCCTGACTTGGAACCACAAAAAACTCCAATATTTTCTCGCTCACTTCTTTTTCTTTTTCAAACCAGCTGAACAAGCATGCACAAGACCTTTTGCATGTGCTTTCATGTGCAGCCAGCTGGGTCAGGGTTTGCTCCGTGGCAGATGCCGTGGACTGCAGAGCTGACTCTGTACGTAGTGGGATCCACGCTGCCTGAGAGGGCAGTTTCCTCAGGTGCAGCAAGGGCAGGCAGGTTTTTGGCTCGAAATGCTGTGGCATGCCCAAAGATTCTATGGGAAATCAGAGTGAAATACTGCTGTTGATTTCCTTGGGAGCACGTCCCACCTAAGTTTGGTTGCGATGTGCTGAATATATGACTGAATTTAATGCTGGAATTAAATGCTCAGTGAGAGTTGCTGTCTAATAATCCCAATCAGCCTCTTTTTCTCCTCAGTCCTGCAGCAGTTAAAAGTCTGCTTTGCAATTTGAGTTTACATCCTGAGGTTGCTATGACAAATACCTCAAGATATATCTTGAATGAGTAACAAATTTCAGTAATTGCTCTTTGCTCAGATGTCTGTGTGCTGAAGATAGAAACTTAAAACCTTGGCATTGCAGAAGACCTAAATGGAAAGGAGAGATGCAGAAGGAAAACCCTTGCTAGTGCATAGGGGATCTCTTGGGGCAACCATAGCCTAGAACGTTGCAATTATTTTTCTAGTGTCAGAAATGATAGTGTCTGTGGTTTTCAGATAACAGATAAGCAAGGGAGGAGTGATTGATCTGCTTTATCGTGCTGCTTACAGAAACGTGAAATTTAGCATGATAATTGAATAAAAGGTTTTATCTGTATTTATGGTTGTTAATGGTCAGAAACTGCCATTTAAGAGGACAGATTATGTAATTTGCATTAACGTAAATACATATTTTTTTCCTGGATTCTATACAAACATTTTTTAAAAAAACAAACCTTCTCTCTGCACTGTGTGAAATAATATTTTGCTTTCAAAAATGCCAAACTTTTGGAAGTAGACTGATAGAATAAGAAAGTTGTCACACTTGGTGATATTTTTACACATGGCATGTTGGAAGGATTTTTGATTTTTAGGAGTGAGTTATTAAAATTTTTCACCTTCCAGTTTTCTTTCTTTTTATTGTTTTGAAGGTTTTGCAAGCACAGTAAACTATGTAGGCACAAAAGTTTGAAATGACCTGGCACTAAAGGGAACAAAGAAACCTTCACCCCCTTGAACCAGGATTCTGCACACAGAACTCCAGTTTGCTTGGTTTTCCTCCATGGCAAACAAATTTTTGAAGTTTACTTTGGCAGGAATTCCCACCACCATTATGTTAAACAGAAATGGAAGGGTGTTTCCAAGCAGCATGTTTCTTTGTTGCCATGCGGAAATGCAGTTTTAAATCTGTTTTCTGTAGGCACTTCATTTTGTTTTTAATTTCCTTGTCTTCTTCCCATACATCTATAGCTTCCCAACACCGCTGGGAATCATAGAATAATAGATTGGTTTGGGTTGGAAGGGACCTTAAAGATCATCCATCTCCAACCCCCATGCCATGGACAGGGACACCTTCCACTAGACCAGGTTGCTCAAACTATTTTAAGATAAATAGTTATATTCATGTTTTTAATGGAAATGAGGAAAGAACTTCATTCTGGCTTGAATTTCACTGATTACATTTTTTTGCATGTGAAATGTTAACTGATACAAAAATGCCTGCAGGTTGGAATCCACCTTAGGTTTGCATATTCGGTTTTTTAGTCCTAAAGAACTTTATTGCATTTAATCTCAAATGAAAAATTATAAAGATGGACTTTGCTGTAGAAAACCTAGCAGTTTTCTGCCAGTATCTTTTTTTTTTTTTGTGCTCTAGTGATTATGGAAAACTTTAAAGAAAATCCTTTATGTATCGCTTCTTGGAGGGTAGTATTTGAGAGGTTGATAAAATGATGCTGCTGTTGAATAATGCAATGAGAAAATGATAAATCAGGGTTTTTTTCTGCTTAAAACCTGTTTTTCACCAGGCTGAGGTGATTCAGCCCATCCTTGCCAACTCGAGCTGTTATTTGCATGTGGACATGGAAAGGGCTTTTCACTCTATCAAACAATTGCCTTTTACATTCACTGGAATCACAGTAGCCTTTTATTGCCTTTTTATTTTTAATGGCAGTATATTGAGGTTTCCCTTAAGTAAGGAGAGGTACAATTTACCTGAAGCCGTAACTGTCAGGCTGGTTTTGGTGTCAGTACCTCCTTCCTGGCACTTGCTAATGCTTCATCTGCCTTTTCTGTCCTGGGCCACCACAGTACTGAGGTCTTGGACCTGTTTGAAAGCCAAAGCCTCTTGGCCTGGGAACTACATTATTCTGGCTGACTCTGCAATCCCCAATTTACCTGATGCTGGTTCTGCAAAGGCGTGTGGTGGGATGGGTGGAGAAAATTGATTATTACGGTTTTTTGCCTGGGGCTTTTTTCCTCATGTTTCAGGGAATTTCTCAATCCCAGTCTCTAAAGATTTAATATGCTGTCTTTTTAGTAGTACTAAACACTTGTAAGATTTTTAAAAACATACATAATCATTCAAATATTAGAGACTTCAAGTTGTTTCAAACAACTTGGATATGGACTTAATCACAAGAATATATTCATGCATTTGATCTGCTTTGGGGTTTTTTCAGTGTAACTTTTTCAGTTTAGCATTGCTGTGTATTTTCGAGATCATCTTTGCTTTTCCCCCAGTTACTTTTAATAAACGATTTTAGCAGCAGGAGCTAGTTTCAGTGTCCTTAGAAAGCACTTGCTCTGCCAGACAGGAAGGTGTTTTTCAGGTTCCATACTTCAGTTTTGTGTACTTAATTATTACTTTTTTCAGAATAAATTAGCCTGTGTTAAAAGCGCACTGGAGGCTGGAGTTCTTTGTTCCCAGGCTGTAAATAACATGGTCAGTGAGGGTGTTTTCATTATGTTCCACTCTTGAACTTCAGTCGAAATTTTGGATGGCATGTCCAGGATGTTAAACAGTTACAGAGTGTCAAGGGTTTGGGTTTTCGTGCTGCTGTAATAAACTGAAGGTTCTTCTCTACTAAACATACTAGTAGGAGTTGTAAAAGCCTGGCAGGTTCACCTTCAGTTATGTCCTGTGTTGCTTGTCAGTGCTGGGTAGGATAACAGGACATGGCTGCTGGTTGCAGAGGATGGAGGATACTGGGATTTAGAGATGTGGTTTCAGTGTGTCCCCAAGAGGCTCTGCTCTACAGCCTTGTGTTGGAAGTTGTTACAGGTGATGGTATCTTGGCCAGGCGATGTGTGGCTGTTGGACCGTCCAGCTGCTGTCTTGTCTTCAAAAGGTATCCCTCTTAAATCTGCTCTGGATGAAACCTGCTCTGCATGCCTTCTGTCTACGTTAGGAGGTCTCTTTTAGATATTTCTTGATTTTATGTTTGTTTTGGGGGAACCTCTAATCTTTAATTTAGAATGGAGAGGTTGCATTTTTCAGGTATTATTTACTGCTTTAGCTCAGCACGGTGTATGTGAAGGCAAGAGCTCCTGTTGAGTGCAGTATTCCAGCACTACTTCAGATCCATCTGCTCTACCAAAGAGTTTGCTTTGCTCTGTATCTGTCCTTTTGGAGCCTCCGGCTGCAGGGCATCTTCTGTGTTCACGAAATGACTGGACATGGCACTCATTGCTCTGCTCTGGTTCATAAGGCGGTGGTTGGTCAAAGGTCGGACTTGATGATCTTAAAGGTCTTTTCCAACCTAATTGATTCTGTGTCCCGTAATTCGTTACTGGCTGCTTTATTCCTCAGTGACCTACTTTGATTAGGCAACCAGTCTTTATTTGCAAAGGAGCATGTTGTTCCTTCACCAGTCCTCCAGCTGGAAATGGTTTCAGGTCTGAACTTCTCAGAATGAGACTGCTGATACCAATTTAATCTTGTTCATAGCTGGTTTATATCACTTGGTGACATGCCAGGGTTGTTCTCTCCTGGGTGTTTGTTTCTCTGCTGTATTTATAGACAGCAGCACTCACCCTTGCCAACCTCCAAACTTTTCTTTAGCTTTCCACTGTAACGTGGGCTTGTTTCCCTTGTCCCCTCAATTTTAGCTCCTTGTTCTTGAGCACATTGCCCAAACGGGAGCCCTTGCCCACAAGGCACACAGAGGTTTTGCACTTTGAACACCGGTGCTTCACCATCCTCTCTGGCATTGCCTTGTCTGATACAGCCTGAGGCTGCTGCTTTTTGTGCTTTGCAGTGCTGGCCACTTGTGACATCGGGAGTGACTCATTCCCCTGGGCTCCTTTCAGTCCCACTGAGTTTAAATTCATCAGAGAAATACTGATGATGTAGCATATCCTGTTGTGCTTTCAAAGATCCTAATGGAGTTGTGGCAGCTCACCAGAAGGATGAGCTGTTTCTCTTCACCTGTGATCTGAAACAATACAGACCAAATCCAGCAGATACAAATCAAGGGGAATTTTATCCATGAGTTGCTTCCCCAAAGTGTCAGTGAATCCAAGGCTGGAGCCTAAGCAGAGGCATTTGGAACAGATGCTTCAGGTTAATAGAGAAGAGATTGAAGAGCTTGTTTTGGAAGAAAATAACTGGGAATATAAAGAGGGATACAGGAAAGCCAATGAGCAATTCAGGTGTGTAATCTGGTAATAAGCTTAAATGCTGTCCCTTTGCAAGGGAAGAAAAAGAAGTGTAATTTGACTGTGGTGTGAGCTCAGGCAGTGCCTCATAGCCAAGGTAAAGGCTGGTAGGAGCTCAGCATGGATTGGGATTTGGAATTGTTGAAGTCTTTCATTCCTCGAAAATGGCAAAACAGTGCAGTGTTAAAATCAGGGAGCCAGCAGGGCACAGTGAGAGCCCAGGTCCTCACTGGTGTCGCGCCGTTCCTGAAGCCACTGCTGCAGGCTGTTTACTTGGAGTGACGCTGCTGTTTCACCCTTTGCCTCTTTACCCTTTTTATCCCAGCTCAGGGCACTGCCAGACGGCTGGGGAAGAGGGGACAAAGCTCCATCTAGTGTGGAAAGGGAGATGTCTGGGAGCTGGCCAAATGAGAAATCTTACAGAAGCTGCCTTTCCCTAGCCCAGGCATGGGAGCTGCTTTTTTAACTGTTTTTGTTTTGGGGAGGTTTTTTTTTGGTAGCTTGTGAATAGGACTGCAAAGCACTTTGGCTGTGCAAGTGTTAATTGAATAACTCATTCTGACAGCTGGTGTTCATTTTTGGTACTCTAGAAGTGTTTACAGGATAATATCAGCTTTAATGCAACTTTAAATAGTCTGTAGTGTCAATTCAAGACAAAATTAAATATATATACTTCTATTAAGATTAGGAATTCTGTAGCCAGGTTGTAGCTCTGTGGAGGGAAGGTACACAGAAGTATAACACTTTTAAGGTAGACTATCTTAGTTTAAGATGAAGGTTAAGATTTGTACAAAAATAAACTAGAGTAAGCTAGGTGATAAAATGTCTTATCCATTTACACTTGCATTATCCTGGGCAGAATTGGTCCCTGCCTGAAGTGGTAGGTCTGTGTAATCTGTGTGAAGTTGAGATCAAGCATCTGTGTAGGTTTTTATTGTCGTTTTGGGGGTTTTCATTGTTTCCAGTTTGTTGGGAATATTGGGCTGCCTTTTGTTTCCAGCACATTGAGAATATTGGGGATTGTTCCTGCTGGAGGAGGATCATGAGGAATAGAAGGTGGTGAGTGCTCAGGTGAAGTTTTCGTCCATATGGGCAGGCTGAGGTGAGGGCATGGTTTGTGGCACCAACTTTTCTGAGCCAAGAAGCTGAAGAAATGGCAGGGTCACTTTGCTCCAGCAGCACTTGTTTTGCCCAAAGGTGCAGCTGCAGGTCCTGACTGAGGGCTGCTACAATACTGCTTTTTAGGGACAGCAATACAGTTGGCTGCTGGGCTCCAGCAAGTCTGGAACTGCACATCATTTCCAGGTGACTTTGCTGTGTGTTTATGAACCTGGCTGACTAACGTATCACTGTACAGTCGCCTGCCGGAGCCTAAAATAACAGAAGGTGTGAAATGCTGCTCCCGCAGGTACTTTGCCAAGGTCACAAATGCTAAGTAAACCAGATTAAACAAAACCCTGTTGCAGGAATTCATGATTAACTGTAGTCTTTGCAGGATTTATTGGTTATAAGATAAGCCCTGCCTTTATTTTTCTGTCCTAGTAACTAAGGCAGATGTGAACTTCAAGTCCAGGGAAACATTTTTTGGCTCTTGCCTCTGTTTACATGATTCAGGAGTTTGCAGTAGTTCCACAACAAATATAGCTTTGAACAGAAATAGCCATTCAAGTGCTGTGCTTCTGGCAGCGCAGAACAGATTAGGAGGGTCTAATAGAAAGGCTTGTACATAGTTTTGAGTTGCTTTTTTCAAAAGTAAACCAACGGCTGCAATGTATTTTGAAAAGTAACTAGTGGTGTTCCTGCAGCAAGTGACACAGACAGCATGGCTCAGGTGTCACTAAACTGTGCAAAACACGGGCTGTGCTGAACAGTTTTATTTGAGACAATCCTATTTTCTAGAAGCTCAGCACCTGTGTTAATTTTTGAGATTGTATTTGGCTGCATAAAGTTATTTCTGAGGATTTTTCCTTATGTCTCCTCTTCGAGATCTTTGAGATGTGCTTGTGCATTTTAGATGCAACGTAAGACATGCAGAGCAGATGAGTGATTGCAAAATTAAATAAAGTCTGTGTATTAGCAGGGCCGTATTTGAGGTGTTAAAAGACCTATAAATAGATTAAGGAGGATCTTTTTGTATATATTTTGGCTCTGTGAAATCAAGAAGTATAAATGTTGCTTGCATGTTTTTATTTTGAATGAGACTTCATTCTGTACCATGGTTTTCATTTGGTATGTCTTTTATTTACATGTGACCCCATGTTTAAGTAATTATTTTGCTCATTCTCTCTCTGTTCTTGAGCAGTTTCTGCCTTGAAACAAAATGCAGAATTATTTAGATGAGGGAAGAGGAGGAATTACCATAACAGTCCTTGGAGATGCAGTTACCCACTGCTGAAGGCTTTAAATCAATGCTAAGTATTTCTGTGAAAGACTGCAGTTCCTGCAAATGTGACAATTTAAAATAGAATTTACAGTTGTTGGATGGCAGGTGAAAAGGTCCCTCCCAATAACATTTGCACTGTCCTGCCCCAGCCATCCTGACCCACAGTGCACACCCCGAGTTTGTAAGGACACAGAAACTGTACCCCACTTGGGGAATCCCTGAATTTGGGATTTGGGAGAGGTATCTGGTGACAGAAGGGCTGTCTGCTGGATATGCCTGTACTGAGGATGCTGCTGGCAGCATAGCAATGGTGCCTGATGGACTGAGTGTGTTTGCTTCCTCCAGGAGCCTTGGTTTGGGATTATCTCATGTCAGGGATGTTGTGGGGGGCATTGAGTGGCCTAAGCAAGGGAATTGAAGGCCACCTGTCTTTAGTTGTTTGCAGTTGGGCAGTTCCTCCATTTTGCTTGGCCTCAATTAGCAAGTTTGCAAACATCACTAAAGCTCTTTTATATGGATGGCTGGAGCTTATCCCACCTTCCTGTCTGTGCTGTGAAAACCCAAGGCAGCAAGTCTGGCACATCTGTCCTGCAATTGCAAATCGTAATTACAGTGTAAATATCCAAATGGTTGGTAAAGTAACTTCTTGCTGAATAAGGGTTTTTTTACCCCACCCCGAGTTGTTCAGCTTGCACAGTCACACAATCCTCTTTGCCCCAATAACTCTTCCACAAACAGACAAAAATGTAGAAGAACTATGAGCAATGCTTAAGGACTCTAAAATTGAAGTTCGTTTCAAGCACAGGGATGCTGAGGCATAGGTTTCTGCAGCCTGGAGAGTTGATTTGTTAGAAAGAAGAGTTGCTAAAGACACTCACTGATCTGATCAGGTCCTGTAATGAACAGCTAGTGCTGTGGCTAGAGATTAAAGTGAGAGTTTGCATAATATCTGTCCGAGACTGGTTTAATGTTAAAATTATTGCAATGATGTTAGGGGTTGTTTGTTCCCTTGCACGTCGTACTCACTGTTGTGAGCAAGCCCTACATGCTGATAATGCTGACATACCGAGCACAGAATTTACTGTGTGGTTTTCATCATGACTCTTTGGGGTTCTTAATCATTTAAAGCAAATCTTCCATAAACACTTTCCCTTTTGCTCCTCAAGATCCTGTTTGCTCAGCATGCCAGAGCGAGGATGTCATCTGCAGGAGATGAGGCTTCCAGCTGCCTCATCCTCTTTGGAAAGCGTTGAATAGTGCTGTAACAGTGGAGTCAATAAGCAGAAAACCTTGGATGAATGGAACGGTTTAGGCTGGGAATTGCTGGTCCTGGTAAGCCTTGAGGAGCATGGTGGCTTTTTAGCTGGGAAGGAGTCTGGGCATGGAATTAGGGATACAAGCTATGGACACAAGCCTTGTCTTCTGCTGAAAACTGCCTCTGTGAATAAACTTGCAGTCCAGCTGTGGAAGTGATAATTTCTAAACCAAGATATGATGGAAAGGTGCTGTGAAGCCAGACTTGGGCACTATGGAGTTGTAAAGTGCCAAAAAGTGTGGCGGTCATACGTCATCTTCCCTCTCAGCGACGGTGTTATCATCTCTATTTACCCAGATAAAAAAAGGTAAATTCTGCATTACAAAATCAAAAGCTACAGAGATTGCTAGTGGAGTGTTATCTCCTCGCTTTTTCTTTTATCACCTCTTGGTTGTTTTAGCAATCTGGCTTTTTGTTTTGCAAATTTGCGTAGAGCCCTTTAAAGAGGGAAGTGCCCATAGATGTGGTGTCTGAAAAATGGTTCAAAAAGTCTTTAACAAGGTCAGACTTAAGTGAAAGACAAATCCGCTTCATGCCTTTTTTTCCTCTTTTGTTATTTGGTAATATTTTCTCTAAGTTTGTGATGGAAACTTTGAAAGCTTGAGGAAAAGCGTCAAACCAATATTGGGTAACGCAGTCAGCTACATTTTAAATTCCTTTAGCCCTTCATGGAACAATTTTGGGAGCTTGAGGTATTTGTGGTACCTTGCGTGCTGCTTTTCTGAGGGTTTCAGCCTGTTTGAGCGGAAGTGGAGCTGGGGAAATGGTGTGAGCGCTGTCACAGCGACTGTGTACCTTTAGAGATGTGGTTCAAGCTCTTGAGAGATGCGTGTCCAGTGGTTCCTAGGTGGAGGTTCGCCTGGGTGAGCCTTGAATGCGAAGTAGTTACATCCCAGAAAACAAATTTGTCTTGCACCCACCCTTTCCCTTCATCTTTTTGGTGATAAAGATCGTGAGAAAACGGTGCTGTTACAGACAGCCCTTATCCACTGATGGTGTTAATGGCCTGATCACACCCCTTTTAATTAATGAATGGGAGAAGTGCTTTCAATGCCAATCCGTGTCTTCAGTTTCTCCCATTCCTTGCGGGGCGGTGAAGGTGGTGCAGCCCCTGGGATCCGCTCAGCCCACGGCTGTGCCTGGAATTTATCCCAAATCCTGCGGAGCCGGGATGCTGCGGATCCGTGCCCATCAGGAGGCTGTGCGGCGCTCCCATGCAGGTGAGACAGGATGTAGCGAGATGCTGACTCCGAACTCCTGGGCTGTTTCGGAGTCCTTTCGTGATACCCCCTGGACGTGCTGCCTCGAGCCCGTTGTTCTCTCCTCGGTAGGTGCTGGATTGCACAGGTCTGCAGTGCCGGGAGCCGCTGCCCGCCTTGCTGCTTCGTGGGGATTGGAGTTGCCAGGTCCTTATCTGGAGCCTCCCCTGGAGACACAGCCGGCCCGGGCGCCGCTTGGCTTTCTCCTGGGGTGCTCAGCAAAAGCCCTTGGACACAAAATTGGGGGGAAAGATGGAAGCTGTTCAGATGTTCATGCCCTGCTCCTTTGACATCCTCTGTCTGTGAGTGATGCTTTCCCGGGGCACCGTGAGCAGATTATTGTGGGATTGATTTGGTGTGGTGGAGGTTGTGTTCTGGGAATTAAAGATACCGTGCTTGGGACTGGCCACTGTCCTCTGCAGAGCCACAGCAGCTGGGCTGACCAGCTCAGATAGTGATGGTGGCTTTCAGGAGGGGAAGACACATAATACTGTGTTTAAATGTATATGCGTATGTATGTCTCTTCTTCTGAAACTTCATGGCAAAAACACAGATCTGGGCTAACAGAGATTCAGTTTCCGTGTAAAAAGACTTGGTGCATAATCACTATTATAATATGGAAGTCTTTGAGGATACTTCAGGTTTGCAATTATTCATCTCCCTTCTATCAGCAGTGGTAGTAAAGGATTGTAAAATGTGACCTATGCAGCTTCTGTATTGAACCTCATAATTTTACCTTGTTCTTAATCTGGTCAAGATCAAGCTTTCCAGGCTATATTGCAAGCTGTGTCCCCAAGTAAATGGGCATTCAAGCAGATCAACTTACGGCATTTTATTAAGTCAACACTCATGCAAAAGCCACCTCCAGAGCTTAATAATTATTTGCTGAGTGCTCCTGGGTCATGAGAGAGGTTTTCATTAAGTTCAGAAAGCATTATGTTCAGCCACTTGTGAAGGTGTGTTTTAAAGACAGGAAGAAAAATGGAAAACTACTACATGATGTACAACAACTTTAAAAAATTCTTAGCTAAGGATTGAATATTTTTGTTTGCAGGGTTGGGTTTTGTTGGAGAGGGTTTTTGTGTGTGCATGTGTGGTTTTCGGTTTTTTGGGTTTTTTTTTCAAAGCAGGTTGGTCCACCGAATTAATTTGATTTGAAATTCAACCCTTAGCTCCTTGGTGTAGTAGGTGTGCGTGGTGGATGTTGCAGGGTTTCTCCTTCCCTACCCAGCCAGGTGCATTCAGTGGATCCGGGCAGGTGGGTGGGTGCCTTTTGGGCTGTGGGCTGTTCTGTGGGTGCAGCCCGTGGTGTAGGGCAGTGCAGGTCAGGATACAAAAGCACAGGAGGCACAGAAAACATTTACCTTGATGATGGAGCAGGGGCAGGCAGCCTGTCTCTAAACATGTAACCTTTCATGTAGGAGCCTGAAACATAGTCCTGGCTTTATTACAAAGGCTGATAAAGGTCTCCACACGGTTTTTGTAACTGCTCTGTCCTTGGCAAGTCAGGACATAGGACGGTGCCAAATCTTGGGCTTGTTTTTTTTGCATTGATACTTCAAGCAGCGCCAGGCAGTTGGCGCGGTGAGCAGAGCGTCGCTGTAACCCACAATCAATTATTAAATGTTAGGAATGAAGTACAAAGTGCTCCAGGGAAAATGCTGTAGTAGTTGGAATCTCTTACCTTGGCTGAAGATGGGAGAAAAGGGATTGTGTAGGGGTTTTCTGTTGTTTGTGGACTTTTAGCATTTTGTATTAGACTTTTTCTTGGGGGGTGGTGGTGGGGACGGTGGTGTGTGTAATATGGCTCCTCCTTGCATTTATTTTTTTCTTTTGCTATTCTTCGCTTTTCTGTCACCTCTTTCTGAGGTAAACAGCATTGCTGGCTGGCAGGTTAGAAGCTGCTACAGGCATTGTTGCTTCAGCCACATATACAGTACAGGGAGCAAAAAGTTTCTTGAGGTTTTATTGCTTGGTAGAGAGATTGAAAACAGAGCTTGTACAAATCAACTTTAACTTTGAGGCAACTAGTGATTTTCTACGAGGGGTGTTGGAAGGGTAACTGTGTGGTGGTCTCCTCTGAAAATGTCTTCTGGAGGTCAAGTGTTTAAGTATCCACCATTAGCATAGAACAATCAGCCCTTAAAGCAAGAAGATGAGAGGTCGCCAACATTACAACTCAAATGTGGATGCCTTTATTTTCTCTATGAATAATTACGAATGGGATAAGGGTAAGACATAAACAAAAGCGTTTAAATCCGGTGTTATTTCTTACCTCTGAGATCTGGTGCAGCTCAGTGGATTTCTCGAGGTGCTAAATCTGCTTTTCTTGGCTGATTTCTCTGTGGACTAACCCATTAACAAACAGTTGGCATGAATGGAGGGAGGAGAGCAGCAGCTTCCGTCTTATGTGCCATTTCTCAATTTAGAACATTCTGCCCAGAACAAGTGGCTTTGAAGGCTCTTTGTCTAATTTGTCTAAGAAACGTTACATTGGAGACATTTTTTTCTTAGAAAAAAATTCAGAAATAGTAAAAGTTTCTAAAGTAGTTAAAAAGCAAAGTTGAGGGGGTTTTTTTCAGTTAAAAGTTTACAGAGAAGTTTCTTAATCAATGCATAGGTAGTGCAAAATAATGCTTATACATCAGATAACTCATAACTAATGCATGTGAACCAGAGCATTTGTTTGATCAATTTATAGAATCTGAAAACAAAACTGTCCAACAAAAGACGAGTTTGTCTTTTTGCCTAAGGAGACAGGTAAAATAATCAGTAAACATCTGGGAAGGTTATGGTCTCTGTGGGTTGATGGCAACAAAATCAAACTTGATTTTAATGTGATCAGTTGCCTTTTATTATGCAATGGCCACCTGCATAATAACTCTTGTATGCAGTAACTAACATTTCCCAGGCATCAGTGCAAAGGATGTGTAATTTAAACTTATTTAATAAAGCGTTATCACTTCATGATTAATTGGATCAGCACATGACACATAACTAATAACTCCCAGTCTGTATTACGCTGTGCTTATTAGAGTGCTAATGGATAACTGGTTTAATCATGTGTCAATTAAAAGGATGAGTCGGGTTCATTTATTGCAATTAGATGGTTTCCATAAACTGTTTGCAGGAAGTATCGGAATTGCATTGTGTATTAGCTGTGTGTGGGCTCTGCTCCTGGCTCCACGTAATCTGGGGGTGAATCAGTTCGTGTAGGGGAGTTTTGGATCCACGTGTCCACTTCTGGGTTGTTCTGTGGTACATGGCACCGAGCTTGGTCACAGGAGATCTGCCTGTGCACCAGCACATAAAGGTCAAGAAGTTTTAAAAATAACCATTTTCAAAACAGTCGGGATGAAGCTTTTGAAATAACAAGTTTTTAATTGCTTCTTTGGTTGGAGAAGTGAGTTTCTGACAACCCTCCTGTTTGCTCTGTGGAGGTCCATGGTCATGAAACCCAAACCGTCTTCTTTTCCTTCTCTTCTGTGCTTGGGGAGATGAGCAGACATGGTGGAGAAGGGAAGCTGGATTGGAGGATGACCTGTGTGGTGCATGGGACAGACTTAGAAGATGAGATACCAAAGTTTCAGAGTTTTCCATGTTTGATCAGTGCTGCTCATGGCAAGTGGAAGGAATGCTGGTCTGGGGAGACCATTGTGCACACAGGAGGAGCTTTACAGCCCTCTGGGAATAAATAACAGGAAATCTGTCCATGTTCCATCCCAGTGCTTGTGACAGAAGAATCTGGTTAGGTAGGCAGGTGTTGCGCAGCAGCTTTAATCCCAGAATAAGAATTATTTGAACTCACCTGCACTGATGGTGTGATGGTTGGGTGCCCATCTCCCTTTCCCAGTTAATAATGGGCAGGATAAGAGGAGATGGCCTCAAGTTGTGCCAGAGGAAGTTTAGATTGAACATTAGGAAGAATTTCTTCACTGAAAGTGTTGTCAAGTACTGGAACAGCCTGTCAGGGAGATGGTTGAGTCACCATCGCTGGAGGTATTTAAAAGACATGTGGATGTGGCACTTGGGGACATGGTTTAGTGGTGGGCTTGGCAGTGCTGGGTTAATGGTTGGGCCTGATGATCCTGGAGATCTCTTCCAACCTAAACAATTCCACGATTCTGTGGCAGTAGCTGCGGTCTGGCAGCACGTGGCTGTCCACACTGTCTGCATTCAGGGCCCACCTGCCTCTTTGCCATTTAAAATACTGAGTAGAATTGCAGAAGAAATAAAGCCTAGGAGCATCTTTGCCCTTAGGGGAAGAATTTGGCAGAACAGCATTTTCTGGGACTGTTGTCTCATTAAAAGACAGAATACTTTAAGCTTTTGTTTGCAATTTTTGATCAACTGTAGAGTCCTGAATCACCTGCAAGAAGCTGGAGGAACACTTGCTGCCAGTAGGTAAAATTATTGCATGAGCCAGATGAAGTTCCTGGCAGGAGCTGTTTGAAGTGCTGTGGAAATAATTTCTTCTTCTTGCTCCCTCTCTTTCCCCAACCTTTTTTTATATTGGAAGGTTCTTCTGAGATGGTTTCCAGCACACTTGGCTTTGGTAGGCAGAGAAACAGTTCAAAATGAAAGAAGGTGGGCGAAACTGCTAGGTTACCAATTTTGCAACATTAAGTATCTGTAAAAATTGCCAGTAGCTCACAAATGAGAGTGCTGACAAGTGTGGTACAAAATTGGCCTTTTTCCAGCATGAGGAGAATGAATCCTTCCTTGAAAGCAGCATTTGGGTGCCTTTTTTTTCTCATGTATTAGTGGTCTCCGAGGTGGGATGCACAGTGTTAGTGGTGGGCAGAAAGAAAATATGAGCACTTCAGTAATACATGTATCTAGTTCATAAATGAGTAAGTAAACATTTTGGGGATGCATGTTCAAGCATTCCTGGTAGGAATGTGAATCAAAACAATTGAGAGACCACTGATCTATAACTATCCTGGTCATGGAAATAAAGCATCTCTTTGGTTTGGAAATGTGAAAGTGGTTCAGATGTGCAGCCAGAAAACAAAACTGCTGGATTTAGATGTGAGAATGCTTCACCCTTAATTGAAAAGGGAGTGTTTTTTACAAGTATCACAGTCAATGACTTGTCTTGAGCAGCTAATTAGTACGATTATTCTGCAGCTGCATTAGTTTCACCACAAAGGTTTTCTCTTGTTTTATCAAAAGGATCAGTGTCTCTGTGAATGTTTCAACATGACAGGTCTTAAATAGCAAGATGGTCCCCTGCCTCCCTGCCCCCAAAATGTGTGCTCTGGAAGAGCAGAGTTTGATCTCTTGAGGCAGTAAGTGTGGGTTCTCCTTTTTTTGTTTCTGCCCTGAACTGGTTTCAACATCAGTCCTAAACAAAGACAGAAAACTTCCAGCAGTGCTGGCTCTGGTTGTCTGAGCACAAGCAGTGCTCGGTGCCTGCAGCTTCCGAGCAAGACCTGGAAGAGATGCTGGCTCCCAGCCGTCTGTGTCCTGCCTGCATCCCGCAGGTATCGGCACTGGATCCAGAGGTGGGGGGTTTCAAGAGCAGCCTCCTCCTACAGCCAGGAGGGTTACTGCTGGCTTCCCAAGGCACGGCCCATGGATTTTGGTTCTGCAGGCTAAGAAAATGATGAGTTGCTCCAGAAAGTGTCCCTGCAGTCCATGGCAAAGTCCCATGGTCTGTCCCATGCTCTGCTTGCCAATGGCTTAGAAGTATCTGCTAGGTGGTAAAGCTGTGCTGTGTGCTGGCTTGGGCCAGCCTGTTGCTCTCTGTAAAGTATGATTGGAATAAAGCTGTTACTGTTGTTTATTTTGCCTGGTTTTGTATCTGACGGTGCTCAGAAGATGCTGGTAGGCCTGGGGTGGGAGTGGAGTTTTTGTGGAGGTCTGTTTTCTAACTCTGAAAAGTCACTGCCAGCAGGTCCAAACCTAAGTTGTAGGAAAGGTAGCAGGAAATAAGTGAACTATGTTATGTTGTGTTTTTGTGGGAGAGGTAGATTTACTTTACTTTGAGCTAGATCATTGGACTGGAGTGTTAACCGTACCAATCATTAGACTTGCTAAAGCTCTTTATTATTTTTTCTTTTTAAAGAAAAGGAGTATTTGTGCCTACTACTCTCTATAAAAGCATTTGTTTTTCTCGTGGGCAGTTGCTGTAAAATTTGAAAGAGCAAATGGCTCTTTACAGCTGGATGTTGGCGTTTGGGAATGGTTTGGCTGCAGTCAAGTTAAGGCAGCCTAATGTGGCCGCTAAGTACCTGAAGTAGGTCGGCTCCGGATTCCTCTCTCGCTGTGCTGCGGATCCTCACCCATCGCGCTCCACGTTCCCCTCTAACTCCACCAGCTCCGGCTGCCAGAGCCGCCATCCCGCTTTGTGGAAGCTGAGCTGTCTTTCTCTGGTCTTTCCACAGCAATTCCGAGCATCCTGGCGCTTCCAAGCCTCCCTTAAGCTCCTCCAGCATGACCTCACGAATCCTGCTCCGACAGCAGCTCATGCGTGAGCAGATGCAGGAGCAAGAGCGTCGGGAGCAGCAGCAGAAGCAGCAGGCAGCTCAGTTCATGCAGCAGCGAGTGCCCGTGAGCCAGACACCTGCCATCAACGTCAGCGTCCCCACCAGCCTGCCCCCTGCCACCCAGGTGCCCATGGAGGTCCTCAAGGTATGCACCTTTCCACTCAGGAACTCCTCAAAACCCGCTTTATTTAACAGGGTTCTAGGCATTTTCGGCAGCAAAATTTTGCAAGTAAGCTGCGCTCTGGCTTAGTTTGCAGCTTGTTTTGGTGGCCTGGTAGCGAAGAATGGAAAAACTTTTTTAAAAAGTTTGTGTAACTTTTGTTTTCTTTCAGCTTTGAGATTTTCGGAGAGAGGTTTTGTAACAAAACTAAGGTTTCCGTCATTTTCACTTTGGAAAATGCTTCTCCATCTTTCTAGTATTTAATTAGTTTCAATACGAAGAAATTATTAATAGATAATAAATCAATGTTTTGGTTTTTAAAGGAAAACAATAAAATAGTTTTGTAAGATGGAGTCAAAACTTTTTACAAAGGAGCTCCTCAGAAAGCCTTAATCTGAAATATGGGTGATTTTCCAGCTACTTGCAATGAGTCTTTGTAATCCTTTTTTTGTTTAAATGACTTGTTTGCTATTAGTAGCTTTGGATTCCTTGCCCCAGTGGAAACTGTAGGAGCTTGTTAGTGTCCCTCTGTCAAAGGGGATGTAGCTTGCTAATTACTCCGGGGAAAAACGTGAACATCTATAAGAAAAGAGATAATTTCACGCACTGCTTAAATTTAAGTAGGCTGAAGCAACGTGAAATGTGTGAGTAAAACAATGTCAAATGTTTTGGAGAAGTTTGCTGACATATTTCATGAAAATATGATTTTCACCAGTTTTGAAGAGTTTGCTCTGCATTATTGCTGGATCTTTTTATTACAGTTTGTTTAGTCAGCGAGCATATTCTTAACACATAAGTGACTTGAGCTTGGTGACAAACCGCTCATGTTGTGCTTGTTGCTGTTGTATACCAATGATATGCAGTCAAAGATTCAGTTTTAAAACAGACTTGCCAGCACAGCTCCTGTGTGACAGGTTTATGGGAAAAAATGTAGGCTAATTTTATTTATTGAATCTGCATTGTGGTGTTGTGTTGTCAGCACCAAAACCTAACACTGATTTGGGACAGTAGAGTCATAGTCCAGTATGTGATCTAGGAGCAAAAAGGCAGCAGCTGAATTTTGAATTCTCTCTTTCCATACACACACATTTCTATTGAAAATGAAATACAATATTCTTTGAGCATGTGAGCACATGTCTACAGTAAGGAGTCTGAAATTGTCTGGGAAGAGCTATTTTGTCTAATGTTTGTGTATTACTCACAATGTTTGCGTATAACAATTTCTTAAACTTGTTTCCAGGTTATGACTGTAGTTAGAATTCAGATCCAGCAGATGTGTAGGTGCTATGAAATAGAGGTTTTTTATAATGCACCTAGCTAAATAAGCATATATTACATTTTTTACATCCTTTCATCCTAATGTGTTACAACATGAATTTTAGAGTATTTTTTAAACCTCCATGAAAACTTGTAGGAAAGCATTTATTTTTTGATGATGTTTTACTGATAAGGAAGGAGTGTAACATCTTGAAGAAACATTAGCAGTTGTCTTTACTGTTCATTTTGCAAATGCCTCTTTCTATGGGAGAGCAGGGAAGGCAGCTCTTGATTGCTGAGGGACAAACTTCTGAAATCTCTGCAGCCAAAAGGTGATGCTCAGTTATTGACAGTGGGGGTCCGGGGACCTGGCTTGTCACAGGGTCTGTGTGCAGAGCTGTAACCTGCTGGAGCATTGCTAGGAAACTTCACCTGAAGGACTTGAACTTGAACCCTCGTCCTTTAGGATTCCAAAAGTGGTATTTGTCCCCTATTTCCCTCTGATGGAGAAGGATCTCTTGGAAAGAGGTGGGACATCTCTCCTGCACTCGTCTTCAGCCCACATAAGAGTGCATGACCCTGTAGAATAAAAAATTACGAGAATGTGTCCTTAAGCAGCTTGTAAAATAAAAACAGTTACTGGCAACAGGTACCTTTGGCCATGGAATTACATTTTGAAGGTGATAGTTGTGGAAATATGAGCAACTTGCTGGACCAGTATGATGTTTGTCTTCTCATCACCCACATTTACATAAGTAACAGCCAAAATTAGCAAAACCAAGTCCTCTTGGTCTCTCTCTGTGAGAGGGGAGAGACTGCTTTGCATAGTTTTGCTGCTTGTGTTTTTGGTGGAGGAAAGCAGTAAAAGATTCACCCTTTTATCCTTACTCAGAACAGTGGACCAGTTCTGTACAAAAAAAAAATTAGTACAAAATGCCAGGTTTGAAGTGATGATCTTCCTGAAAATTACCACTGATGCTTCAGTGAGAGTAGGATTTGGCTGAAAGATCCATATAATTTTCTTTGTGGTTTTGGGGGGGATTGTTTTGGGTTTTTTTTTTGTTTTTCCAAATAGGATATTTGGCTCAAAAGCTGAAATTAACAATAACTGAGGATCTTCCTGGTGCCAGTGTGCTGACAGCCAGCTCTGCCTGCAGTGACATCATTTCCCCGCAGCTGCTTTTTACACTTCAGTTGTTTTTTAGCTGTAGACAAATTTTCCATATGAGCTGTACAGAAGTTTTAATAGATAATAGGGAACTAAGTTGCTAACTTTATTATCCAGATGGTCTGGATTTAGTGACCTTAAAGAATGAGATAGACAAAAAGGAGATTTTTACACTCAGAAACGTTAATCTGCAAGGCAACTTTGTTTGAAAGTGATCTTTTTCAATGTTGCTTCACAAACGAGACCAAATCTAGCAGCTGGTTTTGTTGTTGTTTGTTTGTTTGTTTTGATACTTTGCATCAAAAAATCCCACTCTAAGCCTGTTGAATTTGTCAGTGTTTTGTGGTTTTAATTATGTTGTGTGACTTGCCCTTTCACCCATATCTCACAGTGTGAGAAGGAGAATAATACTTGCATATCTGAGGATGGTAATTTGGAATGACTGGTTTAAAAAGAAGCCAGAGGTGTTAATGAGCTTGGATTTTACATTTGTTTTCAAGATGTCCATTTAGAAACAATACAGAAAGAGAAATATGTACTAATCTATGTCACATTGCATAGGAATCTCCAAATTGCATAACATAGTATGCTCAAGGCCATGTGAATAAATGGGATTTCATTTTCTTGAGTAATGACTTCCATTGCATCACTTCTCTGCCAAGTAATGTAGCTTGGCAAGGTAGGGGATGACCTGCTGGAATTCAAATTCTGCATTGCTTTGTGTTGCCTAATTGAGAGATAAACTGGGAGTAGGTTTGATGCTTTTGGAACAGCATCTCTTCAACTCTAATAGGAAAAGGAAGATTTGTTACAGCTTTTGGTTATCCGTCTGCAGAGCTGGGCTTGGCTTCATGGGCCGGTTTGTTTTTAAGCACCTTCTCATCCATCTGCAACACTACAGAGAAATGTCACCAGGAATTCTTTGCTTCTGCTGTAATTCAACTTCTTTCTCTGTCATGGAAATAGGAATATAACATAAAAAGTTATTTATTGGAGTAGTTTCAAGCCCTAAAAAATAAGGACCCGTTCCTGAGGTACAAACTAAGCTTATGTTTTTATTTATTTTATTTATTTATTTTTATTTAAAAGGATTAACGTATTTGCAAAGAGTTCATCCTAAGATGTTCTCATATGTCTTCTTCCATCCAGGTGTATTTTAGTTTTGTACACCTAATTAATATTAAGGACCTGTTCTTTTTGTTGGTGATTGAAGTTATTCTCTTGTCTGGTGGGAGTCCTTATCTGCTGGAGCAGAAGCACCATGTCAGATCTCAGTTTCAGAGTTCCAGAGCTGGTCTCTGGGAGCTGGTTGCTGCATTTCTGTGGGCATGGTTAGCCCAGGAATTGAGGGGGTCATGCTCAGGTCCTTGCTTGCAGTCACCGAGGCCTGGTGACAGGTTAGACCTGGTGCTCCTCAGTTATCCCGTTGCAAAACAGTGCTGCTATTGATCCCATACCTTGTGGAGATGAATTTGTTTGTGAAATCCTTGGCTTTTAGAGTATATGCTCTTGGCCTCTAGTGAGGTTGGTCTGCTGATCAGCTTCCCCAGAGCTGTCTTGGACTTCATCCCTTTCTGTCTTCCTACTAGAAATCACTGAATTAGTGTTTCTCCTGTAGTCCGCACAGCTGTGTGTTAGCAGCTATTTAGGGAGCATCTCCAGCTGATGTGGTAAGAGTTGCTGGGCTCTGCTTTTCATGTTGTTCATGCCCTCCCCCTCACCCATTCCCTGCTCCTTTCCTACCAAGCAACTTTCAGGGTTCTTGTAGAGTGGGTGACCTCCTGCCTCCCCAGTTCCTGACAGCAGCAGGACAACTCTCTGCTTTTGGAATAGGTTGTGTAACCCTGGCCTCGTCTATAGGATAGTTTTCAGTCTTCTATGTCAATCCAGGTAGCTGATCTTAGAATGTTATTGTTCAGCAGACAGAAACACTGACTTGTATGGCCAGAGTTTTACATGATGTCCCTCTGGCATCTTCACCAAAGCTGCACTGTAGCAGTCTGGGTTTGGATCTCACCATCCTTTACATGCTTTCAAGAGACACATGGAAAAAGAAAAGGAAAAGGGGTTTCCTTTGTCTAAAACATCTCTAAGATCCAGGAGTGAAAACCCAAGGAATGACTCCACAGGCTGAAATGACCAGCCAGCAGGCCTTACTCCCACAAGAAAAGACTGCAGGATGCTCTGCTTGTTTTTTGGGTTAGTCTTAGAGAAGTTCTGCTGATAGAAGTAGAACCAACATATTGATTAAGGCTTTCCTTTGAAGATTCCTCTCTTCTATTTCTTTTTGATAAGTCCACTTACCTCATGTACAGTGGCAGTGATCCTGAAGGTGAACTGCAGAAATCCAGAGGAGTAGGGACTCATCTGTCTGCTCATATAGAGACATAACAAAAACTGAGTTGTAGCTGTGCTGTGTGACTTGTATTGCTTTGCCTTATTTCTGGATCAAATTTTCTGTGTAGAACAAGTATGACACAATCTCCTAAGTCCTTTGAAACTGCCTGCCCAATGTGGCATTGCAGGAACTGTGGCGCGCGTGTGTCCTCTGTGGGAAAGCAGCACAGGAGCATGCTCAGGAGGCAAAAAAGGAGGCTCAGGGCCAGCGTCGGCCCACAGAATTGCAAATCAGTTCCCCTGAAAATATTACCAGTTCTTGCAGGATTGAAAACATTACTGGTGGGCAGCTGACACCCAGCCCTCTGCATGTTTCACTAAGCAGATGGAAGGTGGAAAATTGAGGGTGAACATTTCTTCCCTCTGTCCCTCCATGTTACTTGTTGGCATTTCTCAGCTGGTGCGTGGATGTGACACTTGCTGTCATGTTTTTAATGTTATGCACCAGGTCGTGGATTGATGGAACCTAAACTGTGGATGTGCTGTGGGTCCCTGTCCCTGCTGCTGGATGCAAATGCTCCCAGGGATGAGGCTGCTGCACATCCTCTTCCTCCTCAGTGTTGTGACACCAAATGCATAGCATGATAGAAATCTGCTGGACTTCTGATACGTCTTCCTCCTTCTTTGTCTGCCATTGGGGTTTGAAGAATGTAACTTCTCTTTGGCACAGATGGCAGATGCTTGATACTACTGCAAAGAACAGCCTCAAGGGCTGCAGTGAGAACCTGCAGTGGTACAGATATCTTTTGAACACTGCATAAATGCTTTGCAGGTAATAAGGTAAAAGCAGGTCTCCTCACCAGCAGATGATGTAACAGGTCCATTTCATACCCTTTTAGCTTGTTTTTGGAGAATAAGAAAACAGTTTCCTTGCTCCAGGGGATCTGGAGAAGGTGGTCCTGCTTTGGGGATCTACATGTTGAGGTCTCTGCCCTCTGCACAAGAATCTACTTGTGCATATACTACTGTTCCCCCCAAAATATATATGTGTTTATTTTACATGTATATAAAACATATGTACGCAAGCATAGGCCACAAGCCCATTTTTAATGTTTGTAATTAAGGCACATTTAATAGTCTGTTTCCATACAACAATGCTTAAAATATGCTAAATATTTAAAAATTTGTCTGCCACTAAAGCCCTCACTTAGGATTTCCCCTGCTACACTGCCTGGGTTGGTGTCTTCATGCTAGATGTTAATTGCTCTTCTGGTGCCAGAATTTCATTGTGGCCTTTCTTTCTTGTCCTAAGCAAGGTGAAACCTTTTCAAAGCCTAGAGCCAGATACTGTTTACTGGATTCCCTCTCTTGCTTTATTATTCCACCATCTTTGCCCACCTCTTGGCAGTGTTGTGGGCTGATCACTGCTGATACCAGAGTGGGTGTGGTTGTCTTTTACTCAGTGCCATCCCATTGCTGCAGTTTGTGCTCATCTTTCCCCAATCCCACTCTTTCTGAGTGGACAGGAGTGCAGGCAGCCTTGCCTCTGTCCTTCACCCTCATGCTGTTATTCGTTCAGGCTTTAAATGTGCCACCACGATAAGCTCTTTGCATCAGAAACCCTGTATTTCTTCATTTTTGAAATGCCAAGCATTTCTTCCATATGATGTTAATGACTATTGGACATATACCAAAAAAATACCTCCTCCTATTCTTTTTCCAGTGTGCTTATTCCAGAGAGTGACCTGTGGAAGCTCTGCCTGGCAGGGAAGGCTCGGCAGCTGGCAGTAGTGTTCTTGGTGTAATAATTACCATAAAACTTGATTGTGTAGAGGAGTTATCTCACAGTTCTGAAGAACAGGAACAATGGGATGGCAAGATAAATGTGTGGTAGTGCCTGCCCCAGCAAATGTGTGTTTGTGGACACGCTTATCTGATTAAAAGTTAATTTAATCTCACCTGACAATGGTAGATAGTAGTGTGTGCTGGTGTGTTAGGTAAGCGTGGTGTGTATTTGCAATCAAGAACTGAGACAAGTGATTTGCCAGACTGAGTCCTGGTGAGCTGCAGATAAAACATTTAAACTAAGGTAACTTACACTTGGTGACATACCTTAAGCCATCAGCGAATTCTTCATAAAGGAGAACTTGCATTTAACTACAGAACCCCTAAAGTCTGCCTTATCTCTTCATGTCAGCCTTCATGTAAGTAAAAGTATCTCTCAGGCCTTAAATCTTTTGCTTGTGCGGTGGGTTGAAAGCTGTTTTGAAAAACAAGCACTGGTGCTTGAGGTCTGCAGTCAGTAATAGAGATAAAATGTAAACTCTTGCTTAACACCCAGGGTATTAGACATTAAAAATGCATGGAATTCGAGGGGGCAACATACTTCTGTGTACAAGTATCTGATGGTTGACTGCTAGTGCAAAACACTGCTCTCACCCTTCGTCCCAAATGCCCTTTTTCTATGCATGCAAACACGTGTGTCACTGGGCTCTTGAAAGAAATGGTTGTTGCTGATGAAGATGGCTGATCTTTCCATCTTGTTTCTTCAGCTGTGGTCACTGTGACACAAAAATGCAGCTCCCAAAGCTGTGAGACAAACTGCTGCTGCTGGAGGTGAGGGGATTTTCTGGGAAAATGATGTTGTGAGTGGAGTGGGAAAATAGCTGAGAAACTGCTCCTCGTCACAGAGCTCTTGCCTTTGTAGGTTCACAGTAGTTACCTGGAAGTTTGAATAACATTTTTGGCACAGAGGAAATCAGGATATACTCAGACAAAATGATACAGACATCTGGAAGTCCAAGCTCTGATGCTTTTTGGAAATTCTTGGTGGTTTATATCCTAGTTGGTGGTCTGGAGGATTTGCTGCCTCCCTGCTGGCAGGGTAACATCCACAAAATTAAGAAGAGCTTGCTAAGTTTGGTCTGTTACAGCTTCAAAGCTCTCTTTTTTTTTTTTATGGTCTAGACATATTACCTGCTGGCTGAGTTACCAGACCTTGGGAAAATGGTGGTTCACCACGTGTCAGTGGCTGTTTTGGAGCTGCAGAAGATGAGTTAATCTTCTGCAGATTAAGATTTGTAGGTGCCCATAGTTGTGGGTATTAAGAGCATTGATGAGGCTCCACAGCCCCAGCTAACAGGTTTGAGCAGCTTGTACCAAGTCCTTTGTCAGGCAACATGAATTTAATAACCACCTTACTCCTGGAGCCAAGACCATAAGAAGAGGGTGAGCGCTGGTCACAACTCAGTTGTGTTTGCTGAAGCCATGGCTTAATTTAGCAGAAAATAGTGCCCAGAGCCACACACAGTGCTGGAAAATGTGGGGGCTGGGGGGAAATCCAGGGGGGCCTCTGCTGACACCTTTGATAGACATTAAATTTTAAATGTGAAAACTCAGATCTGCTTAAAATAATCTTTGGGTATTAGGTATACTCACAAATATTTCAGTTCTTCAGCTGGTTTGGCAGCATTATTCTCTGAGATGCTGAACCTGTGTAGTGAATGAATTCAAAGTGACAAGCTGGAGACATTCCTGCCATTCAAGAGAGGCTTAAGGAATTTCTTATTGGCTAAATTACAAATATGTAGCATTTTGCCCAGCACTGCATGGCAATTTCAACCTGCCTGACCGTGACAAGATTAGCACTTTTCCTCCCCCTCCCCAGCAGTAATTTAAAAAAAAAAATTAGATTAAGAAGTACCAGGCAGAGATGCAAAAGCTTGAAAGAGTGAAAACCAGCCTTACCTTGAATGATTCTGTCTGTCATTGGATTGGTTCCTTAATTAGCCCCATGTCCTTTAACCTCTTGAGAAATAAGTAAGGGATAAATTTGGGGATAAAGACAAAGACGCCTGGAGATTTACCACACACCGCTAGGTAATTCATCAAGGAATGCTGGTAATTAGCCCTGCCTCTTTCCTTTCTGGCTCATTTAATAAAACTGGTTGATTTAAAATAATGCCTGCTGGTTCATTATCAACTACTTTAAGAGCCAAGTTATGAACTTGAAACAAAACCCAGTATTGTGTTGTCTGCAAAGGACCTGGCAAGTGTGTTTTGTTTTGGTTTTTTTTAAAAGAAATTATTCTGTCTGGTCATCCATCTCCCCAACTTGATAATTAAATATTACTTTGTTTGGATTACCATTTGGCTGTGTATTTATTTCTGGTGTCTACTGCTGAGAGGCAGAGAAGAGGAAAAAACATCCAAGATCTTGAAGAGGTGTGTGTCAGATTGTGTTAAGAAAGCATGGCCTGATGGAATTCAGCTGAATAAGGACTTTACAATAGTAGTAGTCGTCCAGTCGAGGAAGTGGGTAACTGTTTTAACCCTTTGTCTCTCAAAAGTGAGTGCCAGCTACATGCCTTGTTCTTTGAGCAAAATGATCCATTTTATTAATCCATCTCTTTAGTGCTTGTAGTGGAAATTTTTTGCCAAGCTGAGGACAGAACTCGTCTAGTTTGTATTTGCTTAGGAAACCATGCAGCAGTCTCTCTTTTTCTTTATAGATGGGAAGAGCATTTCTTGGAAATTAAATGGTAGGATCAGGCTAACACTGGATCAACACTGCTGCCTTTGCACTGTCTGGGAGAGTACCTCAGTGTCCAGTTTGAGTTTGTTGCAGCAACAGTTGCTGGCCAGTGGATCTGGTTGGGTCAGTCTGCCTGAATTAAGGAATGAATTTACTGTAAATCTTCCTTTAATAATTAATGTCAGTCTTAGCTTGGAACATTTCTGCAACCGTTGTGGCCTAGAGTAAAAGCAGGCTGTGCTGCCCTTCTGATGGTGGTAGACTTGCCAGGTCTGGAATCCTCTATAAGACTTGAAGATCGAACTCCTCAGTATCATTTTGGAGCAGAATTGGATATAGTGTTTCAGTGCACATAAGAAAAAACATCCTCCTGCTCATCTTCCATCCATCTCTATCCCCTGGGGTAGTGCCTATTTTGTGGGATCTTGTGTTCCATAGGTGCTTTGGTGACCCAGCGAAACCCACATGTCTGCTTTTATATGCTTGGCAGATTAGTAAATTAAAAAATAGATTAAATGTCATGGCATCTGTGGAAATATAACTCTTCCAGTAATTCTTTTGTCACCGACTGTGAAAATATCTTGTTCGTGCAAACACTCGCAGGGAGGCCTCTGGGGTGTTGGGATAACAGCTCAGCCCTGCAGGTTGTCACTGGAAGTTCTGCCACTGGATGCCAGTTACCTGCTAGCTTATTATTTTGAGACCTGTTAATAAACTCTGATAGTTTAAATTGATTTTAAACTAGGTTTGTTTTTTTCCAGCTTGTAACGATGTGGAACAGAAAATCGACTTTCTTTCAAAGAAACTCCAAAATAACCCCCAATAAGCAAAACTCTATTTAATACCAAGTTTTGTAAACTTAGAATGTCCATGCCAAATTAATAGTTTGGGTTTCACACATCATAGTCTTATCTTAATGTACTGGAACGATATTTATTATGGACCTTTGTGACTTCGTGTCCTAGACTTATTGAATATCAGTAGTTGAAGTTCCAGTCAGTTGTTTGAAAATTCTTGTGTAAGTTTTACAGTCCAGATTGTTTTCGAGTTGATCCTCAGCATCAGGTACTTCCACATCAGTGTTACAGTAATTAAAACAGTAATTCACGGTCCTGCACTTCCATCATTTCTCAGCAGATGGCATTACGGTTTCCAAGACTGTGTGTTCCTTGGGAAAGCTCTCAACTGCCAGGGAATTCATCGTTTTTGACTATTCCTTTCACTGATTAAGGCTAATACTCAGATGTTATAACCTGTTTTGACACATTATTCTAATCGTGTTGTTTGGTTATGTTATTGTATTTATTTTCCCAGAGGTGCCTTTAAGCCATTAACCAGCTAAAATGCTGTATGTGATAGTTATTTCATTCAAAACCTAAGGCAGGCTGCCTGTTTTAAACAAACTTGCTACTAGTGTCCAGCAGAAGAAATAAACTTTTTCAGCAGGTAAGACTAGACTATTAAAAAAGGTTAAGAGACAATGTTTTCCATTGAACGTTCCCAATCCTCAAAGCTATGTGAGACACAACTGTTCTGCGTTAAATTCTACCCTCTTCCTGCTTTGTGCTACAAATCCTGGATTTTGTAGAAAATGTCAGCTAATGAAAGAAAAATCATTTGGAGCGGTATTTGATGCCATTGTGGAAACAGTAGCAAATATTAGTGTATTTCTAAATAAATGTGGCTTGCAGAGCACAGAAGGCATCAGCTGTTTTCAGGCACCCCACCTCCATGAATCCCTGGCTTCTGATGATGTTTTTGTTACTGACCTGGCTGGAATCCGTGTCCTATCTCCCGACGGACACACTGACATCAGCAGGAGTGTGTCTTGTGTGTCTAAAGAAACCAGAGTTTCAAAGAGCTGGTTTTCTGTCTTGGAACAATGTGCTCCTTGTATCTGTCTGTGTGTCCATCCTCTCCTGAATGCAGAGAGGGGCAGATCTGCTCACCAGCAAGCATCGCAGGCCACACGAGCTCCGTGGATCCGGAATGTCCAGCAGTGCTGGGAGCTCAGGGCACCAGCAGCAATCAGGCACCTGAAGTTATCCTGACCTAGAATCAAAAACAGTCCATTAATATGTGAGGAAGCTTGTGTGTCAAGCAAGGCAAATCAAAGCTTGTGTTTCAAGCTGCCTGCCTAAAAGTCACCAAGAAGTTCCTGGTTGAAACCATCAAAATTTAGTTTGGGGACGTAACAGTTGGCTGTGAATTAAATCTTTCAGTTCTTTCAGAGGAAGATATAAACAAGCAACTAATGGAAATTCTCTTCTTGGAAAATAGTCCCTTCCTTGAAAGGAAGATGTTTGAAGGCTGAGGTGTAGCAAACAGCCTATCTGCCCCTCTCAGGTCTTGATAAAGGTCGTGCCAAGGACCTGCAGGCAACACACTAAACTTTCTCTTTGAGACAACTACTTCTAACTTCCTCAGACAGTGACTTCTCTGCTTGTGTTTTTTCTATAGGTGTGTGGGGTTTTTTTTTTCTTCTGGGTTTGGGCAGCCCTGGGAGTGCTATTGTCAGGAAAAACTTATTTCAGGTTACCAATATTAGTGATCCAGAGTGCTGTTGCCCTTTACCAGCATCTGTGTCCTGATAGCACCTAAGTGATAAACTTGCTTTTGGCTAGACAGCTTGTTTTTACTGGGGGGGAGGACCTGCCGTTAGTTCTGCTACAGCCTCATGTGAAGTAAGGCTGTTCTGTTGAACAATGTTAACATTTCAGAAACTGCTTTAAAATTAATTCCTGCTTTATTATAATAGTGCTTTAAAGTTAATTTTCGTCTTGTTAAACAGAAAATTCTGAGAAGTGAGACTTCTGTTTGAAAAACTGTGGCAATCATCTATATTATCATAAATTACTGATTGAAAAGTTGTCCACCGAGCTGTCTGAAAGCATTTTTTCTGTAGTATTAATTTGTCTATTACACAATTCTGCATCCTGATTGCCACCAAAACCATACTCTGCTGAAATACGTGTTTCTCAAAGAAACAGTTTGTTTAGGGAGGGAATAAAATGACCTTGAATGAGTCAGCAGTTGTGTGTAGCAATCGTAAGCCTTCCGTCCTCTTTGCTTTCTAAAAGGAAATGAATTCTGGACCACAGGCACCATTCATTGCAAGGCACTTAATGGGCTCCATTCACATGAAAGTTCATATATTCCTTAAGGGCTCAGCCCTGTATGGTTTGCTGTGTAAAAGGAAAATACCATTTAATCATGCTACTGTGGCTTTTCAAAAGAGTTTATCCTTTTTGTACACTGGCTTTTGAGGGAGGAAAAGTGGTGCCTTCTGCTCTGGACTGCTGCTTATGCAATCAGGGGTCGCTCTGTGCAAAGTGCCACTTTCTCTGTGGGTCACTGTTCTGAATTGCCTTCTGCCTTTCCCTGCAGTGTTTGATCTAAGATATGAAAAAAAAGCTTCCAGCCAGGGCTTCTGCGGGATTATCCTTAGAAAACCCTTCTCTCTGAACTTGCACCTTCCCCAAGGAAATGTATTAATTCCGTTTATCTGCTTTGGTTGAAGGCTGCAAGGACTGAGTTGGGTCTCGATGGCTCTGCATGATCTGAACACAGTGTCTGGATGCTCCTCTTTGGCTGCAGAGTGAGGAATGTGCTGACTGCCACTGGACCCAGGGAACAATGACAGATGAATGTTAGAGGAACACAGTTCAACTTTGCATTTTCTTCTCTGGTAGCTGCAATTCCAGAACACATGTCCAGATAGCTGCCAACTGTACATAATCAATAGGCAACTTGATGGGGTAAATCAGAAGCAGCTTTGGCTGTTACTCAGTCATGGAATCCTAGAATGATTTGGGTTGGAAGAGACCTTAAACATCATCTACTCCAACCCCCCTGCCATGGAAAGGTGACTTTTTAAAAATCAGTTTAGTGGTTTTGATTGCATGGGTTGGTGTAGTTGTGCAAACATCTGTACCTGTGTCACAAGGAGCTGCTGTGGCAGGGCAAGAACAAGCAGTTGGACATCAGCCCTGGCACCTTCTGGGACTGGCTCTGCCTTTAATGTGCAGCAGCAACGTGATTTTGAAGTAAATTCCCAGTTGCCCTAATGTATTACATATTAGCTTATTTTTGCCCGGTGCTGTTGATGAGTATTAATTAGATTCTTGTCAGAGGAAATTAAGTGAAGAGACCTCATGTCATCCACCCACTCCTGGGAGTTCAGTGTGTGAGAGCAGATTAGAGCTGGTCTGAAACCAATGGCTTGAAATGCATCATAGTGTTCTGAACTGTTCTTCTGTGGGTCCCACATCTCAGACCACGTTGTTGGCTGTGTTGGGTGTATTGGCATCTCCCTGGCTCCAGCAGATGTCAAAGTACCCTAAACTTTCACTTTTCATCTGTTCAAACTTGATTTAAAATAAACTCTACAGTGTGAGCTTATTTGCATTTTAAGCAATAAGATCTCTAAAAAAATTTATTCCACCATGTAAAGTAGTGGCATGCTAAAATGGGTTTATACGAGGTTTAAAAAAGGGCAAGGGAGGTGGGGAAGTCTGAGTTAAGATCTAGTTAATCTCCATACAGTCTCTAATTACATCCCTAACTCTAGCATCTGGTTGCCTTGAATTGTGTTATGTTCCCATACAGTTTCTTGAGCAGCTAAAACCTTATGTATGTTGTCCATCAGTGATGAGAGGTATGTTGTGAAATACACGTCATGATGTGTGTGTTTTTCAGCATTGAAAGGAGATGGATGATTTTTTGCATAAATACAGCTTTAGTGAAAGATACTTTGCCTCTTTCCCCTTGTGAACATCAATCTGTTCTTGCAATAGCACTTCAAGGGTTACGTTAGTGCGGGTCAAGTGCGGTCTAAAATAGGATTCTTCTGAGACCAAGCCTGGAGGCCCTGAATTTCTTTCTCAAAAGACATTTTGATCTTCTGACAAACTATTACTTCAGTATTTCTTGGTGCTTCATATTTGCAGCTAACCTTTGGAGAACTGGAATGATAACACACACTCCTCTTTGTGTTTTGTGAATGTGCCTCCCCTGGTGAGATGATGGCTTGTGCTTTTTTGAAGTTCAGATGAAATCATTAAAAAGAGTTTTCTGTAAGATGTTTGGAAAGGTGGAATTTTTCTGGTGTCATGTAGTAAAATGTGTTTCCAGTCCTGCAGAAAGAGCCCTAACCCTTACCTTGATAGGACTTCACACAGGAGAGAATCAAGAGCTTGTAGTCCCTTGCAGTCTGGAGGTTTTATATTTGCTCACATGCTGCAAGTGCTGCTGTGACAGGTTTGTGCATATGCTGGGAAAACATCATGGCAGAATTTTAGACTATCTCTTTATATAACCTATTTTTCAGTCTTAAAGTTTTTGTGATAAGGAACATGGTTGTGCAACATCTGTTGAAGAAATGAACCTGAGTGCAGTTCTTTATTACAACTGCCATATAAACAGGGCTCCTGACAGCTGACTGGGGTTTTGTCAAAAGATTTCACTCGTTCAGTTGATGGTCCTGCCGGTGCCCCATCCTTTGGCCTCACCAAGGGTTATTTATGTGGACAGCAGCTTTTCATTTCACAGCGTAAATAATTATTTGCCTGCAAATGTGAAATAACATGAGGAGGAGGATTTTCAACAGCTCATCTCAGGAAGACATGGAGGGGCAGGTGTGGGGAAGATTACAAAATCAGCCAAGGGGCTGTATCTTGTTTGTGTAGGTATAAAATAGATTGTGATGTCATGACTCCATGCATGTAAAGCTTGAGATCTTAAAGGGCTGAAGTGTTGGCATCGTTGTTTAATAAATGAGCCCATGTTACTCTTATTTTTTCTGGGAGCCAGACGGTCGCTATTGTCTGACTGCTGTGGGAATAAGATCAAGGGGTGCAGAAGTGAGGTCATGCAGCCTAATGGCTATTTGTCCTAAATATGTCTTTCTGTTACAGAATTATTATGGTAACACGCCTTTAGCTAAGAAATAACTAAAACACTAAATTCCATTGTGATTTCTGGGTTTAAAATCAGAGTGGAATAAGCACACTTAATATCTTACTCTTGTTACTTTTAATCTCTTGTGGCTACTGTGATGTTTGCTCTGGCATCTACTTTCTGAGTGACATGTCAGGAAAGAAAAGATGTGATGTTGCTTAATGGGGAAGTGTTGGACTTCAGCGCTCCACTCCCGAGGAAGAGCCACCATCATTCAAAAGTAACCCTGACAGTGCTGGCTTTCGGTTTCAATGCTCTGTGTGGCATCAATTTGGCCCCCTGGGTTAATTCTCCTCCAGAGTGGTGTCATGCCACTCCACACAAGGAGTGACCCACCTTTGTGGCTTGCCAAAGTCCTCAAAAAATCCGTGTTCTGGTATTTAGCAGAATGCTTCAGATCAGAGCCAGTTGGGTTTGCATGAAGGTGACTTGAATTATCTTACCTTAGCGGACATGATGATCAAGCACTCTGAGGTACTGAAACTCTTTTGTTATAACTCGGTAGGTTTTAATACAGTCGTAAATAACAGCACAGCTCATTGAGCAGAAGGATAAAAATCAAGGAGTTCAGTGGTAAGCCAGCTTGCATTTGCTTCATGTAAGTGAAGTCAGCAATTTATTATTATTTTAGACTGTGTCTAATGATCATATTAGTGGTGTGAATAAAATGGATGTATCTGGAGTGCTTTATTCTTCTGCTTATTCAAGCCTTCCATATTGGGGCTGACATGAGACATCATCAGCTGTAGGCAAAATGGTATAGAGCTCAGCTAAGTCCTTCTAATTATTTGCTGTGACATGTAGCAGCTCAGGGCATGTTATCAGTGTAAAACTGGTTTGAATTAACACAATCTTCATTCTCTTACGTCTTCTGGTGCCTCTGTGTGTTTGCTGTAAAGCAAATCCCCTCCAAACAGGTGTGTTCCAGGACAAGTGTCCTTTGTGCTATAGCCATTGTCTTGCCAAGTGCTTTGTTAAAAT
The DNA here is from genome assembly GCA_013397725.1 of Rhagologus leucostigma. NCBI lineage: Eukaryota > Metazoa > Chordata > Aves > Passeriformes > Rhagologus > Rhagologus leucostigma. Next base: position 1,629,377 of record VZTD01002147.1, read on the forward strand.
AAGTGGTCCTTTCAAAACTATTTTTACTCTTATTTTTGGGATGCTTTAAAAGTTTTGGTAGGCAGACTTTCCAGTTGATGCTGAAAGCTGTTCCAGCATGCACTGGTTGGGTTTGGTGTGTTTGTATTTTCACATTCGGGTCATGATTGGTGGCATGCTCTTGGTATGTGCTGTGTAAGTGACCTTGAGAGCAGGTGAACATGTCCCGTGGAATTACGTGAACAATGAATGGAGCAGTCTTTCACTTGATCTTTTCCAGACAAATAGGTCAGAAGTGTAGATGTCTTTGGACAAGTAAGCAGCAAGATGTAGAGGTTGGGCTTGATGACCTTTAAAGGTCTCTTCAACCCAAACTATTCTATGACGTCCTGCTGATGTACAGTGTGCCCCTGAAAAGAGGAGATCTTTTTCTGTAATAACCCAAGAGTTGTGTTTGAGTTTACAAACGGCTTTTATTTGAAAAAAAGAAGGATACAACTGTTTCTGTGTGTGGCATTTGGGTGTTTGATAGATTTCGATCTGGTGCCATCTTTATATCTTTTGTGCTTCAGTGCTGGATGTCGAAGTTTTGTAAATAAATGCTTCAGTAGCCCACAGGCAATATTCTGAACACAAATTCATTCTTAGAGGCTAATGCTGTGGATTTGAAAGACCTGTAAATCAAACTCCCTTCTTGCTTAGCCCCAGAATGCCAACAATTACACTCCTCAACACTGGAAGTTATTTTGGCACAGGTGTGTGTCCATATGCTGTATATTTGAGCAACCCTTCACAAACCTTATAGTGACAAATGAGACCAGGTTTGAAGGTATGAAGTGCTAAGATTTATGAAAGCAACAGGTTGGGTGCTTTTCCCACTCTTAAACTTTTTATTTATGGTTTGGGCAAAATAGCCAATTTTAAGTTAATTTTCACCTGTGAAAATCAGTATTGCATGGCACATTAAGAGAAGTTAATACAGGGGCTAAGTAGAATTACTGCATTAAAATCTTGAAGCTGCTTGAATTTTATTTCTTCAAGTCTGGACAAGCCAACAACCTGTGCCATTCTGCACATGGGTAACTACATCTCTAGGAAGTTGATAATAAGGAATTTTATTTAAAAGTTAGCATGTGCTGTGTCTTCCTACTGTTTTAAGCTTAGCTGTGGTTACTTTTTACCCGACATCTTTTATAAAACTGATTTCTGTTTTCTCCATTATTCATTTTCTATGAAAGATGCTGTTATTTTTACCCAGTCCCATTTGTGTTCTTCACATTTGACAAATGAGTGATGGATGAGCAAACTGAGCAAAACCATGTGTGGAGAAGGATGCCTCTTCTCACCTATGGAAACTACATCCTCAGGGCTTCTTAGGAGCTGAGGGAAAACTCATGTTCCTCCTTTTGTATAGCAGAGTGCATTCTGTCTTGGGTTTTGGCTCCAGAGATGTACCCAGAATCTCCAAACCCTGTGCAGGTGTGAAGGCTGAGGTGGTTTAAGCAGCAGTCTGACCTGTCAAGGCCCTTCTGGGCAGAGGACGGGTGTTCTGCACCTCTTCCCTGCCATGGGAAATGCAGTGAGGTCATTAGAACACCCCTTTTTCCATCTGTCTCACAGTGCACCGGAGATCTGCGAGCTCCATGCTCTGTCCCTCAAGTCTAGAAGGGGTTACTGAGGGCTGGAACAGTGCCAGGGTCAGTGACCCCTGGAAAATGTCACTGACAGTCCTGCCCAGGCTGCCAGTGCGTGACTGCCACTCTGAGCTGGCGCTGGCTAACGCTGTGCTTGGCAACCCCCGGAGGAAGATAAGGTTGGACAAATTCTTTTACTCCTCTAATGTGACTCTTTCAAGCCAGTAGTGATCTGTGTTAGAGTGGTCTGGTAAATCTTGTGTTGGTCCTGCGTGGGCTGTAGGAAGGGTGGGGGATTGTGCTTGGGCTATGGAAGGCTTTGCAAGAGGAAGCTGGGAGAAGAGGTGGCTTCCAGACCATCTGCCTGAACTGGTTTTGGGCTTTCAGGCAGCTGAAATATCTGTAGTCCTATGACTGTGCTCCCTTCTTGAATTCACATCTCTATGCCAAGTCTTGCAAGAGATTTTGGAAGCAACTTTATGTCTATCTTTGACAATTGCTGTGAGGAGGAGTCATTCGTGTCCTACCACGAGCAGTCTCAAACCCTCTCGTGCTGATACAAGTGCTGCTCAGCTTCCTTTTGAGAGAGAAGGGTGGCAGAAGTGGACCTAAATATGTGGTGCTTGAATTAAGCTTTTCACCGTGGTAGTACCATAACTCAAACTTGTGTGTCAGATGCAGTTGTGTGGCTGCTGTTGTTTCCTGTGAAGTCAAAATATTTGCGCTCTGAAGCACCTGGGGTAGGTAAAATCATTGCAAAAGATTTGTGCCTGACATTTTATGGAGTCAGTTCCTTGTCTGTCCCTAAAATGTTGCAGTGTTTTTTCTTATCTTCTCAGAAACTGTATAAAATAAAAATTTATGGCATGTGTGTTGAGAAGTAAACAGCTGAAATGTTGGTTTCCTAACAGAAAAGTAGCAGGACTTTGAAGGACCTCATCCTGACTGAAAGCCACACTTGTAGAATAGCAGCCAGCAAGCCACTAACTTGCAAATTATCTCAGTTCCTATCTCCTTGAGTACATTTGGCTAACCTCTCTTTAATTTCCTTAGATACCATTGTCATGTGCTTCTATAGCTAAAGCGCAGTTTTTAAATATTAATCTACAAAAACTTTGTTCTTGTTTGCTTCATGTCTTTCCCTTGGATGAAAAGTCACATTACGCAGAGGAATTTTTGGTGATGGACTAAACAATCCCTGATTGTGTAAATGATGATAATTCTGTACAATGTGCCTTTTCTTTTTCATAACTTTGTGCTTGAAGATGACTTTTGGATCCACTTACTTAGACTGCAATCATAATGCCAGATCTTAAATAACTTTCTCCTGTCTGCTTTGGTTTTCAAGTTCAGAGGGGTTTGGGGTGAGTTAGGTAACCAGAGAGTTTCGTTGTACTGACTGATGTAGTTTCCTTGTGTTTGCTGTGTCCTAAGGAAAAATGACGGAATCAGCTCACCGTTGTTGTCATTCCCCAGTCAGTACAAGTTACTTTTCATCTTTTTCATGCTCTTGGGCTTTCTGGTCAGTGTTGTTCTGGCCATTTTTCCAGTAATGGGCTAAAAGAAAGGGTAGCAAATGTACTCTAGAAAATTTGGTATTAAGGGGAGAATGGCAGCTGGAGAAGTTACTGTAAAGATTTATCTATTACTAAATTCACAGTGGCCCTATGGGGAATCACTTAATTTTGATGGCATTATAAATGAGGTGGCTGTTCCATCTTGGAGGACTGGGAAGGTCCCAGCAAGCAAGAGGACTGAACTTCTCATGTGAAGCTACTTCAGGCCGCTGATGTCTGTAGGGGGGAAAATGTGATGTTGTTGTTTAATGTTTATATGCAGCATGTGAGAAGATGTCTTTGAGAATGAGTTAAACCATTGTCTGGCTGGTTATTTGGATTGCTCCAAGTTGGGTGGTAGGAGGGTACTTCCTGGCATTGCAGTGAAACCCATGATCAATAGTCAATGAAGTTAATTGAAGGGGTTTTATGGTCTTTAGGATTTTCAGTCTTAGTGACCAACCTGTGGTGAATATGATTAACAGAATCTTGAACCTCTACTGGGAAACTTTAGGAGAATAAATTGCTTTTACTGTAAGTGGCACTAATTGATTATCTTTCTCATGTGTCATTCTTCTCAATTTTTTTCCGTAGTCACAAAGAACAGTTATATATACAGCTCCCTATTTTTGTTCAAAGTCCTAGAAAAGAACTTGCTCCTGCTGTGATTAAGGTCTGTCTAGTTGGAAGTGATGGGTTGAAGCAGCTTTGAAGCCCAGGACTAGCATGGTTAACAGGCATGGTTGTGCAGTGGACACAGCTGAAGCCTGAAGCCCTTGTAGAGCACATCAGTGGATGTGGTTTTGTATCGTTTGGGTACCATTAATTGTTAAATAACACAGAATTTTAGCCTTTCTTAAAAATCCCATGACATTTAGCTGTCTAGGCAACAAAAAGTTCTATTGAACCAAGAAAACTGACCAAAAAGTATTTTATTTGTAATTGTAAACTGTAAGTCCTAAGGCAATTTACTTGGAACAAATGGTCTTTTTAATTAAAAAAAAAAAGGGGGGGGGAGTGGGTGAGGAGAAGAGTCTTCCTCCCCCTTGGTTCACTGTCCTCTGAACATCTCTGGTATGTCCCTGTGCATATCTCTGCTTAAATAAAGCATTGAGTGCTTCAGCTTTACTGTCACAGGAAGCTTCAGTGATGTTTTTGGTGAGAAAAATCTTCTGTGTGAAAAATCTCTTTGGGAACAGGAATACGCTCCTTTCCAGTTTGCAGGGGCCAGAACAGTGGGGTAGCCTGGAGATGCTGGCATTGTGATGGCCTTTGGGTCACGTGTGTTGCACCAAGAGAGGATTTGGGGCATCTTCAGCTTTGCTCTGAAAGCAGCAGTACTTGGAGATGTGACGAGTAAGAGATTGTGATTTGAAGTAGTAACTGACACGGGAAAACCCGTACTTGATGTTCCACCTTGAAGAAATACTCTCCACACAAGACCTGCTGGGTTTGTGCTTGCTTCCAGAAGTTACCCATTGCAAAGAAATCAAACCTGTGCAAGGACAAATTTCCGAAGTGTATGAGTAATCCAGACCAACTCACTGAGCCTGGTTACCTTCATCCAGATATACCAGTGGCTCAGAGCTTGATCCTACAGCAATTAATTGACTTCCAGCTATGGTTGAGCTTGATGATCTTAAAGGTCTTTGCCAACCTAAATATTTCTATGATTCTATGACCTTGAAGTTTTCTTAGAGGATGGTTGGTAGTAATGCCACAGTTCATTAAATATTTTTATTCTGGTGTAAGTTTCCTGTTGGTTTTATTGTTAGGCGTTTAGTTTCTGGATTACGCTGTGCAAAACACATTTGCCAAGCCATTAGGCTGCCCTGGCCTGTGCCTGCCCAAGAGTGAGCTCTCCTGGGTGCCTCTCCAGAAGGAATTTGGTCGGTGCATACCCACTGGGAGTGGTGGTGCATTGCTCTGCTGCCGAGCAGCACTATTCCAAGTTCTTGCCATCATGAGCAAGTCGTTAGTAAATTAAGTCTGAGTGATTCCCAGCAAGACTTGACAGAAGCAGCAAGTATCAGCAGTATTGTTTCAGTTGTTTGTGTTGGCTTCATGCAGAGGAACTACTTGAGCCGTATGCTTTGTGCTTAAGCACACAGCTATGCTTTGTGTTTAAATTCCTGAGCCCCCCATCACTTAATGGGAAATATTTTTACTCTTGGAAATTGAAGGTATTGTGTGGGTCTACTCAGAGGTTCTGTCACTGATGTGTAATATAATGTGGATTTTGAAGAATGTAGCCTGAAGTACAGCTAAAATTCCCACTGATAGTGGTGTGTGTGCTTAAAGCCAGTGAAAGCCATTGATTAAATGTTTGCTTGATTCCACCCAAGGGCTGGAAATGTGCTCTATTTATATGGGTTATGACTGTTCTTTCTGTGATGTGGAAAAATAAAGGCAGCTACTCAGATACTTGAACTGGATGTATGCACTGGAATTAGCAGTCAGATTTCAAGATGAGTGAAGGTATGAGAAAGCCTTTCCCCTGCTTCAGATAATGTGGTTCTCCAGGGTACTCCAAAGTGTGAGGGATGAGTGCCAAGTAATCAGAGTGGCTCCACCCAACCCTCTTCTAGCCCAGCTCAGCCTTGTAGGGCCTAAACTGGGTTACATATGGGTGCAGTCAAATTGATTTCTTTCTACTGCCTTTCTCTGTGCTTCATCTGAAGAAAAAAAGATCCTCCTCAGTGTCAGCATGGTAAGAGCAGATGGAGCTTGAATGGCTAACAGAGAGACTCGCAGTGCAGGAGTGCCTGATGCTGGGGCCAGCCCATGGAGACAGTGGAGATACTGCTGAGTTGGCATTGAAGGCTCTTCTGGAACTGAACCAGTTTTGGGGCTCTACTTCTAAGGCAGTGCTTTACTCTTGTAGCCAAATTCTTGTGTTACTATGCTGTGATAAATTTAGCTTTTTTGCCATCTTGTCTCATTTGCCATCTTAGCTCATTTCTGAAGTTCTGCAGATGATAATAATAATTCTTACATTACTTCTTGTTTGTCAATACCAAAATGCCCAAAAAACAATGTTCTACTCAATTGAGTAACGGCGTGATAAAACTTTGGTTGAGATTGCTGGAGATAGAAGTTTGGAGATCCAGAGGATTTGGTTTCAAGTTGGTTTATTTTTCCTTTCATGTCCTGATTCAGTCACATTTCTTAGGAAGTGTATCCAAACCAATAATTTGTCATCTTGCACTTTGTGTCTCATGAATTTGGACGAACAACAAGAACTATTCTTCACCCAAAATGCTAGAAGGGGCTGAGAACTAAAATTAGATCTTAAGTCAAAGCTTTTATTCACGGTTTCAAGTTCAGGGTAGTGGAATTTCATTGTGGTGGGGGGGGGGTTTGCTGCTCTTTGCTCATGAGATATTTTGTCAAAAAGGAAGAGTGCTTTATGGCTTATCTCCAGGGTGATTCTGGGGCATCTTGGGTTGTTTGCCCAAGAAGGCACATTTGGGTTGCCTTTGATGTAGAGTCTGCAGAATAGGATGCTCTAGGCCAAAGACAGAGTCTCAACAAACAACATGGAGTTCATTAAGGTAGTCCCCACCAGATCTCCATGATGGAACTCCTAATGCAGCTCAAGAGAGCAGCCAGTGACAAAACAGAGAATCAAACTCAAGTTTCTTCTATGTAGCCAGTCGGGCCTCACACTCAGCCAGAGCAGGAGCAGTTCAGACTGGTACATCTGTCCAAGAAGAAGCACATGTAAAGCTGCTTCAGTCCTGTGGGAGCTCCTGTCCTTGTGGGAATTGTTATCACATCCTCCTCCATTTGGAAAAAAAGTTTATGTTCTTGTATTTGAACGTGAAAGTGTGTTTGAGCAGCTGTGGATTAAAGAAATATTTAGTCCTTGAATATCATCTTTGTGTCATTTTGGAGCAACTTAATGACAGACAGAAAAGGCAGTTCTCTGTGTTCTTTGGTTCACTCCTGGACTTGTGTGCGCTTGTGACGTGAACTCAGAACTTTTTTTCTCTTGTCTTCTCTGGCTGCTGAGGGCAGCACAGCCCATTAAAAAAATTAATAATTGAGTAGCAAAATAAAATATTCTAATGTAGAATAGCACAAAAAATTCATAGGGAGACTATGTTCTTGTGAAATAAGTTTGTGTTTTGCCAACAAAAATCCTGTCAGTTAGGCAGTGTGTTTCAAGACTTGACATGTAGTGGGTTCAGTTAAGTGTTTTGGTGTATATTATGAATGATGTAGTATTTGATGATACAGTGTTGAGATGTGGATCTTGGAACTTTGCTGGTCTCTCTCCTGGGAGTGTGGAGGGTGGACAGGTGATGGGTGCAGAGAGGACGGACTTTGCTCCATCCCGGGACAGAGAAGAGTAGTGGTACCTGATGCCTGTGGAGGAAAAGGAATGCGCAGATTCTGTCAGGCGAGTAGGGCTTGTTCTTTAAAATAACACACTCAAAGATAAGTGTTACAAAAATAACTTGTTTACTGACAACTTTATCTACTTGGAAGATGAAAATTAGTAAAAAACAGACTTATCTGGGTAGTGTAGCTCTTAGCACTGATGATAGGAAAATTGATAATGCAGTTTGGGACTGACGAAGTGCTGTACTTAGCACAGCACAGTGTTGTCTTTTGATACAGTGCAACAAAGCAGATTAAACTCTCTAGAAACGCTGTCTTAATGTGCTTCCCTGTGAGCTGAGACTTCAGAAAATAATGCCAGTTGGGCAGTTTTTATGCCTGTGTTTGAGTACAGACTTCTGTCAAGGAGGTGGATAGAAAGAAAAAGTAAGTTCTGAAAGGTGTAGGGACTGTGCCCAAGTGCAGAGAAGTGCACTTGGAACATGCATTAGCCCTTTGTCAGCCATTCCTGAACTGGAAAACTTCTTGCAACTCTAGGTTGAGATAGAATTAATGGCTTTGAAGCAGCAGGGAAGCTGGGGATGAGGCAGAGCTTTTCTAAGTGCTTTTTGTTCTGCTGCAGGTCCTGAGTTGCGCTGGGAAGCTGAGGACAGGACTGCAGAGCCCTGTGGGTTTATCCAGGGCACCCACTGCCAGGGAATATGTGTTAGGCTCATAGGGCATTTATTCAGTTATTTCTTACTCTGTACTTAAAAACTTTTAACCTTACTGCTAAAGAAAACTACCATTGTGAGTTAGTAGGACTGGAACGAAAGCTGAATAGTGAATTAGCCTTGAGCGAACTGTCAATCTGACTTTGATAGCACATCACTTAAAAGGTCCTTTTATGTTTATGAAAAAGCATGACATCAAAGCCAGGGGAAAAAAAGATACTAATACTTAGAGCTTAACTTAAACTTGCATAAGTTCCATGAAGAGGCCTTGTGTGAACTGTTTGTTTCTCCACTTGCACGGCTAATTAGCGTAGGTTGCTAAAAGTCTGAGCAGTGGCCATCAAGTTTCTTCTGCTCTTCTGGGGTTTGTTGTGCTTCCATATGTGGATCCCTCAAACTGGAGTAGCATAGACAAAGGATATTGCAGTCGCTTCTCTTGCAACCTCTAGGTAGCATGCTGGAAATGCTTCAGTATAACCATTATCAGGTGAGTTGTTATTGGAGACTTATTTTAAAACCTGTTGCTAAGAAGGTGTACAATGTGCAGGAAACCTTTTTCCTCGGGTGTCTCAGGTGCTTTATTTAACTTCTTTCACACCAGTAAGTGGGGGCCATGCATGGTCACTTGTAACAGCAAAAGTCACTTTAATGGAAGTGTTTTAAAACAAAATTTCTCAGTATATTGCTATATTTTGGGTTGATTTCTACCTTCCGAAAACGTTAATGATCAACGAATGGTCACAAAGAGTTTCCAGGATATGGTGGAAAATTTTAATGGAAAAAAAATGGCCTTTCTTCTCGTGCTTATTCAGAGTGTGCAACAGTTGTTCGGTATGAGGATTTTCATATTTTGTATATAAAAAATTTCTAAGTACTGAGAAGCTTATCTTAAATACAAAAATAGCTGTTGCTGACAACAGTGATTGATCTGAACTGAAACACTTCTTTTCTTGCATCTTATTTGCATGATGTGTTTATAAACAGGCTGTCTTATTTGTATATGATTTAGGCTGTATATCTGAGATATAAATAATCTGTAGGCAGAAAAAGGTGTCTTCGTTTCTTCTTTTATTTTAACCAAGGTATTAATTTAAAAAAAACCCAAACATTCAAAACCTAAACCACCAATAACAAACCTTTTATCTCTCTGTTATTTGACACTGGATTAAGGATAGTAATCCAAACTACTTGGTTTTAATTGTTAGCTACTAATGAGTAAAATGAGTCCTGCAGTACAACTAGTTTCTCCATATTTTAGTGAAAACTAAATGTCACATAGCTGAAGGTCTGAACTCAGAACTGACTGTTCTGGAGTGTCTGTATCAACTGAAAACCTGAGCGTTGGTCTTAAGTGAGAAATCTCATGTTGTAGAAAAATAGCTGGAACTTCTTGGTGTACCAATAGTAAGTCAGTTGTTGAAAGACCGAATCATGAACTGATTTCTTGCCATCAGATGCCAGTTAGTGAAGCGCTGTGGACCTTACTGGAGCTGCACAGGTTTGTGCTTTGTCAAATAGCTGGTCCTTATGTCACAAATGTTTAGCTCAGATCCATAGCACCTGCAATGATGTCGTAAAACAATAAAATCCTTTTTAAATTGTGTCATACAGGTGCAGACTCACCTTGAGAATCCAACCAAGTACCACATTCAGCAGGCCCAGCGGCAGCAGGTAAAGCAGTACCTCTCTACCACTCTAGCAAATAAACATGCCAACCAAGCCCTGAGCTTGCCATGTCCAAACCAGCCCGGGGATCATGTCATGCCACCTGGAACGGGGAGCAGCGCGCCCAACAGCCCCATGGCTATGCTCACCCTCAACTCCAACTGTGAGAAAGAGGTAAGAACTCTCCTGTTTGTGTTCTTCAGTAAAATGGAGCTGTAATCTGCTTTAATTAAGTTATTTTAAACCATATTTGCTCACTATTAAGATGTTCTGTTTATCTTTTTTGTTAATTGTGAAAATGTGACTGCTACCTCCGTGTCCACCTGATTAATAGATATTTTTGGCAAAAAACCCATGTCCCTCTAGCTTCCTCTTGTTTGAGCTATTTTAGCTAGTTTATACTTATTAAAACTACTTTTCTTTTTCCCCACCCTGTTGCTTGATGCACACAGTGAATAATTGACCTTTGGAGAATACAAAGCATCTTTGTAAGCTGTAGCTTTCTGGAATAATGTTATTTATGGCTCATTCGTCTAGAAAGTGCAAAGAGCATAGCAAAAATAACTGAAAAAACACAAAGCTTTTTTGAGATATTTTAGGTATTTTTATGGTAAAATTTGAGCAAGTCTCCTGCATAGCTGGAAGGCCAGATTATCCCAGCTACTATGCCCTAAAATGTTTCTGACTGCTGTTCCAGTGCTGCAAATATAAGACTTCAGTAGCCTATGCCTAGAAGTCCTTTGCAAACTTGTCTTAATCTTTGCTGGCAAAAACTGAGTTAGATGTTACATGTGTGCTCAGGCTCCGAAGGAAAATGGTTGGGAAGATATTAACAAGTATAAGAATCTTGTCAGAATTTTTGTAACATGAAAAGTAGGAGGCAATTGTTGAGTTCCTCTTGTCCCCTCATTTTCCCCTTCAAGCCTTTGTGCCAGATTTTTAGTACAGATGCATTCCATGAGTAAAACGTTACACAACTCGGAGAACCAGTTATTGCAGAACATATTTTGCCACATGCAAGGGAAATACTTGTGCTCCATAGTTTCAAAAGAAATGAAAATCAGGTATTTCTATCCTATTGTCCCAGCTGTACCCAAACGTTTTTTTTTCTTGAGGATATTTACAGCCTCACTTTGCTGTGTCATCGGGAACATGTGTGCATGACACTATTTCATTTGTGCTCTTTTTGGGACTGAGACTGTGCCATGAACTCAGATCCATGCTTTGCTTTTTCTTCTTTTTTTTTTTTTTTTTTTTTTTTTTTTTTTTTTTTTTTTCCTTATTTCTACAGGGATTTTATAAATTTGAAGAGCAAAGCAGGGTTGAGAGTGAGTGCCCGGCTCTGAATACACACTCACGAGCATCATGCATGCAGGTACTGGATGACACAGGAGGTGGAGCACAGGTCCCCTTTCTCATGAGCATGTTTCTTTCATGATATGTTGAAAAATAAACTTGCCCCACAGTGTCTTTAAGAAGTTGAATATAAGACATATTTAAGGTACAATACAGCAATGTTGTTTATTAGCATTGATGTTAAAAGTGCATGAAGATACCTGGAAAAGGCTCATGCTGTTCTAGCACTGTAATGCCGTAGCAGAAGAACACATCAACCATGCTTTAAGGTCTTGCATCAGGAAATCTTTTCTAACTGGATTTTCCAAGACTGCATAGATGTGGTTTTGCCCTGATAATCTCTAAGTCCACATTTCTATGCAGATCACACTTGAGTTTTAAAAAATTATATGAGAAGGCTTTAATCCATCTGTGGTAATTCATCCTCTGTAGTCACCCTTTTATATTTTCATTATTTTTCTTAAAACTAAGGGGTTTTTATTTCTTAGCAGTAACAAGACTTCAGGTATGGGCTGTAACTGTTAGTTCCTTTCTTGCCCTCACTTCCAGTCGATGTAATTTGTTGTGATCACACTTTCTGGAGCTGACAAAAAAATCCCATGTACTGCTACTTTTACCATCACCATTATGCATTGATTTTGTAGATCTCTGTCATTTAAGCTTTTTTATAATGAGCAGAAAGGAAATAGTCAGTCCTGTCCTGAAGTAGTCAATCCTGCAGGACAGTTCAGAGCACCTGTGTGGGTGCTGTGAAGGGCTGTTTCCTCTTGCCTGTGCAGGAGCTTATGGAGGCACCTTCCAGCCCAGCCCCTGAAAAGATGTTTTGTACCACCTAAAATCAGCTCTGAGCTGCCCCTGGGTGGTGCTTCAGGGGAAGGGTGTATGAGGGACACGAATCCAATGTGGATTCTGCTGATGAGGGCCCGCAGCAAATCTTTGCTCCCTCTCCTTCCCTGCAGGTGTCCTGTCTGTGCCCAGATTTTGGTCGCACGCAGGGAAGAGGTAGAGGGGAGGCAGCAGTGCTACAGGGGGGAGAGGGAGTCGTGTCCTTAGAGCCACTTATTCCACTAGCAGCTTCCTCCTCTGCTGTTGCTGGGAGGAACGGTGTGTCCGTGGGCAGACAGGGCAAGGTAACTGCTGGTGGGAGGAGGGAGTTGGACCATGAAGCCTCAGCTCTGCCATGACCCCAGTATCCTGCCTGGATAGCAGGAGTCATGGCTGAGGAATTGCACCACTGCACAGTCATCTCCGCTGTGGGGCTGAAGGGCTTTGTCAGGCTCCTGTGTCCCAGTGATTCTGATAACTGTTCTGTTTCTTTGTCCACCTTTTCTGCTACAGATGGATGATGTGATCGATGATATAATTAGTTTGGAGTCCAGTTATAATGAAGAAATCCTTGGCTTGGTGGACCCAGCCCTGCAAATGGCAAACACGGTACAATGGTCCTTTCCTTCCGGTTTCCCTGTCAGGTCTAATTGTTTTTCCTTGAGACGAAGCAAAACTGCAGCAGGACTTTTCTTCCTTGCAATTAAGTAGTTATTGCATTGTTCCGTGGAGTGTAATTGGTTTTCCTTTGAAGAGCTTAAGGTAATACAGTTGCAATGAAAAAACAATGAATTTAAAAATACAAGCTGGAGTCAGGTTCAGAGAATACAAAGGACAATTTTGCTTTTCTTATTTCCAAGTTAGTGGTGAGAGGATTGCAACGGAGGAGTAAACTGTGCTACCAGGAGTAGCTCATTCCCACTGATATTAAAGATTGCCATGGACTTTATACTTGGCTTCAGAAAAGAAGGAACCTCTGGCATCCCAGGTTCCTGAATGTCATCATAATCAAGTAAGAAATTGTATGCCATGTGTTAGCATCCCTATCCAGAGACACTCTCTGTTATCTCTTAACATCACAGCTTTATTTCTGCCTGATTTCAAGTGGGGAAAAGTCCCCAGCTAGACGGCAGCAAAGATGTTACAAAATTTAGCAGGAGGAAAAATAAATTAAAAAAGCAATCTTCAAAACAAACAAAAGGGGAAGGAATAAAGAAGGTTGAAAACCGAACAAGGCAGGGGATGTGATAAGCCTGTGATAAAAGCCAAGAACAGACGTGCAGAAAGCACTGAGGGAAGGCACAGGTTTTCTCCAAGTGGCTCTTTTGGTTTGGTTCACATTGCTTTGAGAATTAATATAATCATACTTCTGGCATAATCTGATTTTGATCTTCTGTGGAGGGTAGCTCCAGTGAATTTTTTGCCTTAGGCTTAAGGGCTGCTAAATCTGGTTGAGTAGATGTCTGCCAGTGCTGGCGTCTGTTTCTGTTTTATCTAGTGCCAAAATTTACAGCTTACCACAGAGCATTGATTTTGTGGCATAGGTTTACATTTGCTAACAGTTGTTGTCTGATGTCATGTTAACCTAGTCCTGTGCTCCCACAGATTCCCACAGCCCTCTCAGAGACGTGGTGGATGACGCAGGAAGCGGCCCACCAGCTTCCCTTTCTAAATAGTGCCCTTTGAGTACACAGGGAAATAGCTGCACAGTCCTGCTAGAGAGAATAAATTTTCCTTTAATCTAAGGCAACTTGCAAAGTGCAGCTGTCCTTGAATTTGAGAGAAAACCTCAGGAAACTGTCAGAAGATAGCTTTCAAAAAGTTAATCTGTTTTTCAATTTTTTTTTTCCATTGAGGGATGAGGTTTTTCTGGAGTCCTTTCTCTGAAGTTCCATTGGATTGGGACCCATTAATTCAGAAGGGACTTGGATATCTTTATGCTTTTCTTTTTTTCTTGTTTCACAGGGACCCTGGAGTGGCTCTTTGCTTCCAGACAGGGACAGAAGGATGCTCTGCACTCTTTTGGTGCAAGGAGTGCCTGTAGTCCGTGTTCAGGATAGTCTGCATCCCTCCTGCTTGCTGCATGGCAAGAAGCCTTGTAAAGACTGCCTGATCCACATTTACTGTGGAATTTCAGAATTTTCCCACTCTGTGTGGTGAAGTCTGAAAAATAAGGATATGAAACAATGAAATTAAGACTTCTTTACTAATTCATTTAAATAACTGGAGGAAAAAAGCATATTTCAGTCTCTGAATCAGCCTAGTACCAATCCTGAAGAGATGGAAATTGAACCATGTTTCTCAACAATTGGTTTAGGGAAAAAAATAAACCAGGCACTTTTCTTTTGGGACAGGACTTAGCTCTTAAAACACGCAACATTTTATTAATAAGGAATTAATGCCTACACACTGAGCTAAATCGAGGTGGGAGAAGTCAAGAGAGGAAACGGTCTCTGAAGAGACACAACCTATAAATAGCTGTGCTGAGACTGTGATAAAGGCAGTTGTTGTTCCATAACCAACAAAGAACAAAAGGACCAGTTTGTTACAGTTGGTAACAGTACTTAATTGATAAGCAAAATCAGAGATTTCTGTGCAGAGCAATCTAAGGGAGTTTCCAAGTACCTAGAATTGAAAATGGCCCGTTGCAACCAACTGCTTGTGGAAGTGTTTGTCAGCTTTGGTATTTGGTGGAATAAGATCTGTGGTGGAAAGTATCACAAAATGGTCACTAGTTTATAGAGAAGGTTTTCTGCCTAGATATGACCTGGTAATTGAATTAATGAGTACTGTGTAAAGTGCTCTTGTGGAGATGACAATTAATTCATCCAGCTAATCAACTCCAGCCAGAGCCTGGCATGGAAAGCTCTGTGAATAGGTACAGCTCCACTTCTAAATGTGGCTTTCTTCTGGAATTTAAACTCCACAGTAGAGGAGTTTTGTTACAGGGAGTGCTGCTGAGCGTGTGCTTGTAGGTCAGGGAACATCACAATACATTGTGGGCTGCACAAGCTGGGATGCAGAATCCATTCCAGTGTGTACTAGTACCTCAGAAACAGCCTTGTTGATCACACAGATGATGTCTCAGTGATTTTAGACAGAATGTGGGTGCTTGTTTTGTTGGAGTAGTGGAGGAGAAATGAAAGCCTCAGACTCCCATGAATGTACACTATGATGAATCTGCAGTCATAATTACCATATTTTAAATTTCTGTTATATAAAAGCCATTATTAGAAAAAAAAAAGAAGCAGATGCAAAGTGATAGGAAGACTGAAATTTGTTTTACTTGGTGTCTTTGTGCAATTTGTGATGCCAAGACCTTGAAATACGAAATCTCACAAGTGAAAGCATTTTCAACCATGCTGTTTCAATGGAGATAACACACTAAGCCTGGCATAAGCCACTCTTCCTTCATTTGCTTTTTGGAAGAATAAAGGTGGATGATCTGGCTGATGCTGTATTTAAATTTCTTCTTAGCCAGAAATAGCTAAGAAAGCTGTAAGGAAGACCATATTTAGGTTGGAAACATGCTAGAATTTGGAGAAGACAGGGAAGGAGCTTCCTTAGCTCCAGAAAATTCCATGTCTTTCTCAAAGTTTGAGACGCCATCTTCCGTATGAAATGGCTGTGGAAGTTTTGACATTTTCCAGTCTTGTACTTGAGGATGGTGGTGAAAGACTCAACTGTCTTATACCTGAAATATTTGCAAACAATGTGTAATTTTTTCCAATTTCTTCCAATAAGAATAGTTTGAAATAAATGCCCAGGTGTCACTGCAATGGGCACATAATAAACCCCTTTAGTGGGGTTTTTTGCCCCATTTAAGTCTAGTGGCTGCTTTTGTGTGCTCACCACACTGCTGTCTTGTACATCTCAAACCAATGCCCTCAGCACAGGGGTCCTCTCCCCTTTCCCAGTTCCCTAAACCCTGCACTAATGATTGTTGGGTTTACTGTAGTCAACTGATTTTATTCCTCTGGGAACTGTTATATAATTGTGAACTGAGGATGTGCCTCGATTTTAACTTACCTTTAACTGCAGGTATTTTATGTGAGGCGACTCAGATTGTTGCATGTACTTTATGTTTTCATTTGGAAGGAATTAATATGAGTTAGTCCCACAGATGTGACTTGCAGCCATCCTGGAGAAGAAGCCTCTCAGAGACTCATACTGAGCATGGACCATGTGTAGGGAAATGTTACAACTGAAGCTTTGACCTGTGGAGTTTGGATGCTGGGGAAAGTGGTCAAAGAAGCTGATCAGTCTCTTTGCTCATGGATCACTGATTTAAGTGGAGACTGTTGGCATCTCTCCCCCTAATGTGAATTTCCCTGATAAACATTCCTGTGGATGGCCTTTAGCAGCCAAGCACACGTGCACATTCAGCAGTTGCTGCTGCCTGCCTTCACTGTCCCCTTTTGTGGTCATTGCTCACACGGGTCCTGTTTATTGACATGGAAATCTGGCACAGTGTTTGACACCTTTGGGGAAAAAAAATCAATCACAAACTGTTGTAACAATCAGGGTCCATCTTGCAGTAAGGAATGCAGCTCAGTGTTCTCCACGTTTCATTACAACCTGGCTGCTTTACCGAGGCTTTGAGATGCCAGTTTCTAGTTTTCTAACAAAAAATCTCCTTTTTTTTTTTCTAAATTCCCTGAAATTCCTAATTAGATTTCACATGTCTGGTTATGAACTTCAAGTCCTTGGGCTACAAACAAGGTCTTTGTGCTTTCCCCATGCTTAGGAGCATGAATAGGATGAGCACATCCAAGTCAGAAGGGTGCGTGACGCTCTCACTGTGCCGGTGTCAGGGATGTGTTTGGGGGACTCAAAGAGACAAGGGTCAGTCTTGTAGAGCAGTGAGATTGAGTGGTCACCCTGACACTAATGTGGGCTGGTCACAACCAGGACAGCTGTGACCTGAGCAGCATTCTTGGATGTTCTTTTTTTTTTTTTTTTTTTTTTTTTTTTTTGTTGGTNTTTTTTTTTAATAAGGCTGACTCTTAGTGAGAATTCAGTTACATTTTTTACTCTGTCTCTTAAAGATTGAGTCAGGGGACTTCGGTTTTATTATTGTGGGCCACTATCTGTTCTCAACAGCTATCAGCATGGCTTCTAGCTGGTGGTACTTTACATATCAACTCCTATTTCATCTGCTTCCATATGGCAGAGAAATTTTCTTAGGTCCCAGTCTGGCAAGGCCCATCAGTAGGAGTTTAATAGTCCTGGCTGTGACTCACTGCATTGTATTCACCAGCATTATTTACATGGGTGTAAAGTTAATACTTACACTAATCTCTGCAGGATCAGTGTCTTGGAGGGACTGGTTTTCTTTGCAGCAGTGATGATAAGAAGTGTTGCCACTCAGATAAGATACCAGAGTGTTTTATACCTGTCTTTTCAAAAACAAATAAGAGATGGGTAAAATAATCCACTCAGGATAATTGCAAGCTTCTTTAAATATGTTTCAATAGAAAAGGATAGGTTTGATAGGTCGTGTTGAAATACTGTGTTATTTCTGTGTAAATCTTCTTGCTTAAATACCTAAATAAACACAGCAGAGTGAACAAGTAATTGAGGAAACTTACTGTAAAAATAATATTCCTCCTACTGATGCGCATTCTTGTTATGTAAGGCGAAAAACAAAGTAAACTGAAATGTTTTCTGTGTAGGTAGCTTTCAAATCACATGAAAAATGTGATTAATTAATACAGTGTTCTTCCTCCAGCATGTGACAACTTGCAAAGTACTTCCACTCACGTATCCCTGGAAAAAGGGAGGAGGTTCTCTGGGAGAGTTCTGTAGGCTCTTTCAGATATCAGAGAGTTTTGGGGATATAGATATATTAGTTTTAGTGAAAAATAAGGAGCAACAATGCAGCAATATTGTCAGCATTTTACCTCTTCTATTACCTCTTAATATTTTAAGTCTGTATATTTTTGAGAAGAGAGAACAGAATTTTCCCAGTGTAGATGTTTTATCCCTCATGCCCGTGCATATCTGTGAATTTTGCTGACCTTCTCGCAGGCTCTGTTTGCACATGGAAAAGAGCACAGATTTCTTAGCAGATCCTGACCCTGTTCTTCTGTACAAAGGCATTCATAAAGGCAAACCAAATGATCCTTTTCCTTGTTTATCTTTTCCAGTTGCCTGTGTCTGGCAATTTGATTGACCTTTATGGCAACCAAAGCATGCCTCCTCCAGGATTAAACATCAGCAACTCATGTCCAGCTAATCTTCCTAATATAAAAAGGGAGCTCACAGGTAAATACATCTAAAATACCACCTTGGAGTAATAGTATCATTGTTTTGAATTCAGGTAATACTGGAAATATTTTCTGTTATGAGAAAGAATATATAGGTGAATAAATACTTTTAGGCTGTGTTCATGTGTATGTTCACTGTCACAAGTTCAGAAAAGTCCTTAATTGTTATTGTCCCACCTGCAAGTTGAGAATATAGTATTCCAGGAAGCTGCCATGCATCTCTTCCAGAGCTGTTTTCTAGTTTGGGCTCACTGTTCGCTCTATCAACACCGAGCTTTAACAACTTCACATCTGGAGTCTCTGTGGGATTCATGTCAAGGAATGATACACAATGAGGCTTTACTTTAGTAGGGGAGGGCAGTGATGAACAAATAACCTGTTATAATGTGAAATCTGGATATGTAGATCCTTTAAAATATAAAATTAGGCACTTGGGGGATTGGAATTTGATGATCTTTAAGGTCTCTTCCTACCCAAGCCATTCTATGATTCTATGAATATGCGTCACTAAATCAAGATGAAAATGAAGTGTTCCTTAAATTTTTTATGCCGGTTCCTGCAGCAGTGCTCAGGACAAGCTGTGGGAGGCAGGGGCAGGAGAGTGGGACACTAAAAGCCTCTTTCTCTCAAGCACATGTGTACAGGAGCGAGATAGTTTGAAGCAAATAATAAGTTTCATATTCTCAGGCATGTTTTATTTCTGCTTGCTTGGATATAACCACACACAGGGTACATGTAGAAGGTAAGGCTGAACAGATGAATCAGCTGAACAGATGGAGATCCACTGTAGAACTGACGGCAAAATCATCTTAATGCCCAGAAATGCCTGTTCTTAAGCCCAGCAGAGAGTCACTGACTATGCAGTAGGGTAGGGGCCTGGTTTCTTTCTTGTCTGTCATCTTTCTGGGTTTTTGTTGTGAAAACTCACAGGCTGACTCAGTTGCAAAGCAGGTTCTGGGCAGGAATTAGTTTAAGCAGAGCAGTTTTAATAGGCCAGGAGGAAATGCCACCTCTCTGAGCTGGCAGATATTTGCATTTATAGGACTGCACAGAATTCGAGCTCAGCACCAAAAGAAGACACACAGAGCACACAGTGATTTGTGGCTGCTAGAAAATAGCAAAGCTTGTACAGAGATGGAACTGTGTGAGAGGAGGGTGGGAAGGGAGGAGAGCTACTCAAAGCCTTGCATTACAGGCAACTTCATTGCCCCAAATATAGAAAGTTCCAGGGGCTGTAGACTGCAAACTCAGCCCAGCTTGGATGTGCAGACTGGTGGATTTGCTGCAGGTGCTTGTGTTAGACTTCAGGCCAAGAAGGCAGAAAGAGTGGGGAAGTTGTGAGTGAAGTGGTCTTATGGAAGTCCTCAATACATCAAATACATCAAAACAGAACTGAAAAAGGTTTAATGTTTATATGCTGCACTCACCTGTACACAGAATTAATTTAGATGAGTCGTCTTCTGATCAAAATAAAGTAATACAGCAAAAACTTATTGGAGACAGCGAGGGATTGTTTCCACAATGGAACATGTGATAAAACATGATAAACTCATTGCTCCTCACTGCCTTACTGTGGAACTGCAAAGTGCGTGCTGGTTTGTGGATTTGAATGCAACAGGGCAAGCATTAACGACCTCACCTTTTAAAAAAATGAAAAATACTTTAAATTGCTTGAGAAGCTTAGGATCAAATGAGAACTGAAAAGAAGAAATTTAGTTGTGCTGTTGTCCGAACTATTGCATGCTGAAGTTAATAATTATATGATTATTCTAGAATATAATAGCAGCAATAATAGAATAATAAAAAATAGATAATAAGTGTGTAGAGCCAGGTGAAGGGCAGTTCTGAGCTGAGGAGAAAAGTTCTGTGCAGCATGGCTGCCCTTACTTTCCTTTTTGCTTTTCCTGAAGCAAGAACCATTGTTTTGCAACTTTATTGCTAAGAAAGGTGTTGAATTTTTCACCTTTTTTTTTTCATATAATAGGAACAGTTAGTGTAGCTGGAAAATACACTATTTTTAACAGGTCGCTTAAGTTATCCCTTGAGTGTTGTGGTGATGTGTGCACGTGCCACAGAAGGATGTAGCCTTAATTTGGGTGAGAAGAGCCACTGACTCCTGCCTGTGTCACATCCTGAGCAGGTAGCAATGCCATAAACATGCTGTTCCTCAGGTTCAGCTCCCGTGGGATACGTGTGCAGACGTAGGAGAAGGTATGTTAGATTTCAGCAGTTTGTTGTCCTCAAATACCTTGCTGAGTCAAGGCCTCCGTGGGAAATATTCCCATCGTGGAAGTCACTCTGGGAAGTGTGGGAATAGGTGCTCCACAGGTGCAGAGGTGAAGCTCAGTCCGTGTGTTGTGTTTTGGCATCCACATGCCCTTCTTGCTCCTTGGAATGAGGGTAATAATTGGTGTGACAAATATCCGTCAGGCTTCTTTGTACAGATATTTCACAGGTTGAAGCGTTGTGATTGAATTATTTTAATTCTAATTACTTCATTCACATGCACAGCATGTATTTTTCCTACAGAGTCGGAAGCGAGAGCGTTGGCTAAGGAGAGGCAAAAGAAAGACAATCACAACTTAAGTAAGTTTTGGTTCCTCACATTTTGCACCAATTCTTGAAATGGTTTTGGGCATTAAGCGTTCGAATACTGATGTTTTTAATCTGAACGAGGTACCATATGTAGTATGAAGCACTAGATCACTGTGTTATGTCCATAGATCAAATACCTCAAATTCTTATGAAATGTGTGCTTAAATCTACTGTTGAATTTTAACTCTATTTTAATTTTTTTTAATAAACCAAGTGGTTGTTATCAGTGGAATTGCTGTGTGCAACGTGTGGCCCAATTGCTTTTAACAAATCCACCTTGCAAAATTTTGCTTTTTTAATTTTAATTTTTTTTTTTGTATTAGATATGTGGTCAATTTGTGACTTTAAACAACAGTGTGGGTCCTGAGTGTGGCAGTTGTATAAATTTCATTTTTGAAAGGAACTTGTATTTCCAAGTTGGGGAAAAAAGGCATTTTAAAATAATGAGTGTCTTATGACTTAAAGGATCCATAACTTATATTTTTATACTCTATAGTAGTAGAAAATAGGAACTGTTTCGTGCCTTGAGCCACTCAGAAGCTTTTTCCATAGCATGAAAAGGTAATGCAGGAAAATTGGTATTTAAATTTGACTTTTGGATCCTCAAAGTGTTGCACATGGAAGAGTACTTTAAAAAAGAGACTGTGCCTTTTATCCCTTTTTCTGTCTTGGGATTTCCTTGAGCATCTCAATGTTTGTCTCTGAATTTGTCTCTGATGCTTTTCCTTAGGAAAATGTTTGCTTCTCAGTCATCCTGATTTTTAGTCTCAGTTAAACTCCGTGACTTCAGCAGTCCCAAAATTTACAATATAGACATAACTTCTGTCTCAGTGTATCTGTGTGTAGGAGAGCAAAATAAATTATCACTGGATTTTAAGCTTCAGGCAAACATTTCAGTGGTGCTTAAAGAAATCTTTGATGAAACACTTGATGAGTTGTAATTAAGTGTGAATATTACTTGTAACATTTGTGCTGTTTTTCCTAAAGTTGAACGAAGAAGAAGATTTAATATTAATGATCGTATAAAAGAACTGGGCACTTTGATACCCAAGTCAAATGATCCGTAAGTATGACATGCCCAGGGAGACTGTGGGAGGGATGAGGTAAAAAAATCCTAGGGGAGAACAAGAACTTACAAAAAAAACCCCAAAATTCCTATGTTTTCTTCTTGCTCTGAATGCTCTGTGACTGTAGAAATGCTTGAAGGTTCCGTTACATTTTTTCAAGATTTTTTTCGGGGGGTTCATTTTTCCCCTTTTGGAACCTGCTTGTGTTTGTGTTAATTCAATGATTTTTGTCTCAAAGCTGGGTTTGGTGCTGGGAGTGACTCACTGCCTTACCAGAGGCAGAGTTGTGAGGATAGGAAACCTTACACTGCTTAGATGGTCTAATCAGTAGGTCTGGCCGGCTTAGATGGTTGCATGTCTTGCTAAATGATTCTTTTAATTAATTGGATGTTACAGCTTGACAAGACAGAACTGGTCCCTCTTTCAGGGAAAATAGAGGGCAGTTTCTCTGGGAGGCCATCACATTCCCCTTCCCTCCAAGGGGAAAAAAAGAAGGAAAATAAAGAGCGTAACTGTGTGCCTGTTCACTGATAATTTGCCAGTGATAGTTGTAATTTCCCAGATGTTCCTTACGGTAATTCTAAAGTGATTTTACTGCTTTTAGCTTATATTTACACTTTCCCAATGCTGATTCAGTAGCAAGGAACCCTCCTTGCTCTGGAGTTTGAAAGTCCACTTAAATCTGCATCAATGCCCCGTGACGGTTTTGGGGAGATTTTCCAGTGTTTTGAGGCAGTTGCTTGTGGAGCAACTTCACAGCTACTTTGCAGAGAGTCTCTGCAGCCTCCTCCAAGGGCAGCAAGACAGTATCTCTCAGTATCAACCTACAGGAGAGGTTGATCTTTGCTCTGACAGTCTGCAGTGAGATGTTTTTTGCTAATTTAGAGAAAGTAAGATGATGTGAGGAGATGGTGATGCAGCAGCTTCTCTCTCTGAAGCAAATGTGCTTCTCAAGGGCTGTGCTCCAGCCCCCTCTAGTGCACTGCAAATGCCTTCTGTATCCACAAACTTGGAATAAATAGTAGCTGGGTGTCATGTCTGGATAAGGTGCAATCACAGGTACAGGTATGAAGGGAACAGCTAAGAAACAGAGCCTTACCTTGTCCTTTTGTGGTGATCCCAAGGGATATGCGCTGGAACAAGGGGACGATCCTGAAGGCGTCGGTGGATTACATCCGCAAGCTGCAGAGGGAACAGCAGCGCACCAAGGAGCTGGAGAACAGGCAGAAGAAGCTGGAACATGCCAACAGGCACCTGCTGCTCAGAATACAGGTTTGCTGAGAAATGAGCTACAAATGCTCTTGGTGTTGCAGCGTGTGATTGCAAATAGTGGTGACTTGTGGGGGTGTGGGTTAGAAGGAAGCAGCATTTAAATTAACAGTGGCCAGTGCTGAGATGCCTGCAGAGATTTTTCCAGAAAGAGCCAAAGATATCTTAGTTTAAAAAAAAAGGTAAAATAGAATCCTAACACTCCAGTAAAAGCACTTATGAGTGGTCTGTTTTTGTTCTACCACGGCCAATGCTAGTTCCAAACCATACCATCAAAAAGATTTTATATGCTAATACATTCTTCTGTTTGCCAGCCCTAAGGAACTGGGACTTCGTGTATTGCGTATTTGTTGATAGTCAGGAAATTAGGTTCAGCTGTTTGGGAGTCTTCTCTGCTCCGTGAAGTCTGCAGGACTGTACAACAGTTCTCTTCAGCACTGAAAAGCAGTAGGTGGCATGAATATGTTTTCTCTGTGGGTTGTTGCCTTGTTAGATTCACCCAGGTTCCCAATGTTCTGAGCAACACAGAAATTTAAGGGTGAAAACTCCATTTCTCTAACTAATTCCTTTGTCTTCACCTCAAGCTGGATAGGAAACCTTAAGCTTGAAGCCTACACAGGTTTTTTTTCTGGATGGCCACTCCTCTCCACAGAAGGGCAATCAAAGAACTGGGTGTAAGAATACCTAACATGGAGACAGTGAGATCCCAGATATCCTCGTGTTGCTGCTCCCCTGCAGCACAAACAGCTGAACTCTGCATGCAGCTGTGGCCTGCCAGGAGACCCCTCAACAGCCCAGCTAATCCACCAGGGAGATAATGAAGCTGCAAATACCTGAGAGTCAAGTGTGGAAGTAAACAGCTTTAAAATAGAACAGGCCGGGTTGAGCCTCGGCACAGTTTTGTACTCGGTTGAGCAATCTGCTGCTAGAATGAGACGATAAAAACACACAATCCTTTTGCAGAGCAGCACCAAGCAGTGGTGTTTCAAAGCTAAGTGAGATGACTTTTTAAACATCTTTCTTCTTGCTTTGTATTACCCGTCTGCTCTGGCTCCTTCAATCAAAATACCATAAAACCCAGACCCTTGAGTAACAGACAATACATCTGGCAGCAAATAACCTCAAGTGTGTATTTTCTCTTTTTGTGTTGATTCTGATTAAGCATGGAATAAGTAACTCCTGATTCTGGCGCTTTAGCTGATGGAAGAAGTGCTTGCTCGTTCCACCTTCTCTGATCTTGCAGTGTGCCATTACAAGCTTGTTTTAGCCTGGAAATGATGGAAAAGGGTATTAATCAACCTCAGTGACAGGAATATTCAGAAATGGCACAATCACAACAGAGATTGTGATTGCCTAATATAATGGAGAAGTAGAAGCAAAACATCTCTTTTACTGATGTGTTTGTGAGAGGGCATTTAAATGAATTCTTCTATTATCTGTTTTCAGTCAAGTACATCTGTGTGATTAAATGTGAAGGTGGGATTTAAACTTTTCATGGAGATTTGAAGAATCCTGGCTCTGTGTGAAGTCTGAAGCCTTCCTGTGACTCCCTTGTGATTTTTCTGCACAGGAATAGTGTTGTTGCTCAGTTTTGATTGACCTCTTCCAACTCTGCCAGACTTGTAGAGTGAGCAATGTCCCCTTTGGTGTCAGTGGGGATTGACAAGGATCACATAGACATGCTGTGCCTTCAGATATGACTTTTTTAAAGTACTAAACACATTCCTCTGCTATTTCATTTTTTTCCCTATTTTTAAATGTTTTCCTCACCCTACCTGATGCCAAACCTGCCTATCCTGGCACTGGTTTGAGAAGAAGCCTGAGGGGAACATGTCTGTGCTGCAGGGTGCTGGTTTTTGGCTCTGGTGTAGGTGCTGAGGAGGAGTGTGAAGGGCCTGTGTGGGGTGGTGTTCACCCACCTCTGGTGAAAATCTGCAGGGCTGGAGTGTGCAAGGTACAAGCACTTCTCACTGTGGAAAAGGGAGGAATTGTGTACAGGAAAAGGAAACTGGAAGCTGCAGATAAGCTGAGGATAAGATGACAGATTTTACTTCCAGATTTTCCTTCCAGATTTTCTCTTAATTTGTCCCTTATTCTCCCTCACAGGAACTTGAGATGCAAGCCCGGGCACACGGACTGTCCCTTGTCCCATCGACAGGCCTTTGCTCCCCTGACATGGTCAACAGGGTCATCAAACAGGAGCCTGTGCTGGACAACTGCACCCAAGACATGATGCCACACCACACAGACCTGTCCTGCACCACCACCCTCGACCTCACTGACGGCACCATCACCTTCAGTGACAACCTGGGAAACGTGACTGAACCAGCTGGCACTTACAGTGTTCCTGCCAAAATGGGATCCAAACTGGAAGATATCCTGATGGACGATACCCTCTCCCCCGTGGGAGTGACTGACCCACTACTCTCCTCCGTGTCTCCTGGGGCGTCAAAGACGAGTAGCAGGCGGAGCAGCGTGAGCATGGAGGACACTGACCATGCTTGTTAGCATCTGTTGGCACACCTTTCATAAACTGCTTTTGTTCTTGATCAGTAGATGAAATAATTTACCTTTTGTAGAATTTTTTGATTTTTTTCCCCTTGTGCTTCATCAGTGTGTGTGCGTGTGTGTATATATTATATATATAGGATTTTTTTTAGAATTTTTGTGAAGAAACTTGTATATTCTATTTTAAAACTACCAACGCCTCCAAAATATTGTACAGCATATGTACAGAATCTGTGAACTGGATTCGCCAAGAACTTTGAACTGGTCAAATCTACTCAAAGCAATAGAATTACAGATGAAGAGTCTGTTTCTACTGGGGGGGAGGGGGCAATTGTAGGATTGTAAATGCAACCTATTTACTTGGAGACAAAATGTAAAGTTAAAGAATGTAAAGAAACAACAACAACAAAAAAGTCCAATTTGTAATTGTATTAACTGAATAGTGCTGCCTTAAAGATACAGTGACCCTCAAATGTTGGTCTTACATGACAAGTGTTTAGGGAAAATACTCACCCGACTTCACTCAGAAAACAAACTAAATCCAAGTGTTAAGACATCCTTATTGCATTGATTGTGATATAAAATGCTGTTGCTGAAACTGCAGGGAGATGTGAGTGTCTCAGAGTGTTGTTTAATTTTACTCTGAGCTGATTTGGGTTTTCCTTTTGATCATGGTTCAAGTTTTTCCTCTTAAATTTTTATTTTGTTCCGTGACCCACATGGATGGCTTTGCCAATGGCAAACCAAGCCGGGAGCACTGTAAGTTGGGATACACTCTTTGGACAAAAAAAAAAAAAGATGCATATTATCAGCTGGGCACATTATGTTGTACATATCTAATTGGCTTTATTTTTTTTAAATTGCATTGTACAGTTTCTTTTGATTTGCATGGATTCCTTAGTTATCCTCAACTTTTTGTTTTAAATTTATTTGTATTTCATTTGTAAGATTTTTGCCTCTTAATATTGCAGCGATTTTTTGACATTTTTAAAACTCATTGGAAGTTTTCTGCGTTCTTTGTAAACACTTGAAAGGAAGCTTTTATGCAGGGTTCTGTGTTTTAAGAGAGATTTTGAGAATATTTTGTATATTACAGTCTCACTTTGAAAATGTTTTTAAACGCATTTAAGGTAGAGTAAAAATTTAGATTAGGTAATAAAACAACTCTGTAGAGAAACTGAACTTACATATTTATTTTTAGTGATACAGAAAAAAAGTAGTAATATGCTTGGAAACATAACTATGTAGTTAATATACCCGTTAGAGCAATTTGTGTTCTATTTCAGCGCTGGGGCTGACATAAGAGAGAAAAAAAACAACAAAAAAAAAAAGAGTAAATTACTGTATCTGCAAATAACTGTTACTTGATAACAATGTTATTAATTTTTAACATGCAACCATGTTGTAAAAGTAGTTCGGTGCATTATCTACTCAAGTGTAGTCCTATGCAATAACGGTAGTTTTCCTTGTATTATATCCAGCCTAGGTGTTCCACGGGGGTGACAGGTGGTGTTCCGAGCTAGACGGAGGGAATGGAATTCTCCACGGCAGCCTACAGCTGACTGGCAGGCGTAGCTCGTTCAGAATGAAGTGCCTTAAACTCTAGTTGTAGTCTTCCTCGACTAGCACTGACTGAAGTGTGGCGTAGACAGAGCTTTAGGGTGGTGGTGTATAGGGCGTTGAGGTGTAGCATGGTGCCTACGTATAGAAAACCAGAGCTTCCCGTTCTCCTTTGTGCTACACTGGAAATTACATAGGATGAGTGCAACAGTGAGTAACTTGAGTGCCAGCTTGGCCGGCTTTCCAAGGAAACCTTGGGCTACCAGCAGGTAGTGTTCAGAAACCAAATGTGAACTGGGTAGGATGGGGTGGCCAGGGGTAGTGATGGGAGTTCCCACGGCGCAGCTCGCTGAGCCCTCTCCTGGACATTTCCCCAGGGGAGGGCTCCTGGTGTGCCCTGCCTGGCACTGCTGCTGTGGCATCGGGGGCGAGGGCTCCTGGTGTGCCCTGCCTGGCACTGCTGCTGTGGCATCGGGGGCAGGGGCTCCTGGTGTGCCCTGCCTGGCACTGCTGCTGTGGCATCGGGGGCAAGGGCTCCTGGTGTGCCCTGCCTGGCACTGCTGCTCCCAGCACAGGGGGCTGGGGCTCGGCAGGGACACAGTGGCAGCTGTGGAACTTGGGGTCTGTGTTCCTGTCATTCTTCCCGTGGCTGTGTCCGGCCCTTGCTTCCCGCTTGAGCCACCAGCGGTGTGTAAGCGTTGATGCAACCACGGGGTTGTGGCTTTTTTTCTTTCTTTTCTAGTTTTTGAAGGAGGAGCTGGAGTTGGATTGTAATGATGCCTCTCCCCCCCACCCCAGACAGCTTTTGGGAATGTGTCTTTCCTAGGATAGAGAAGCTCTGGCCCAGGCAGGACCTGGGAGGCTGCAGGATGTGCTGTGGTCACCGTGGTCCTGTGGCAGGAAATGCTCCCAGCCCCTGCAAGGCAGCTGTGCCATAGCTCCGAGTTGAGTATGGGGGTACAGGCTTCTGGTGCTGCTGTTTGGCTGGGGTGACAGGTAGGAAAATCAGGGCTGTAGAAAATGCTTGAGCTGTAACACGGAGCTGTGTTGCCCTTTCCCAGAAAGTGGGACAGCTCTACAATGTTGGTACAACAAATCAGGGTGTGCATGCTGGAGTGTAGTAACTGAGAACCACTGAATGTATTGAATGAGGCTTTTGGTTTGCTGCCTGCCCTGGGCATTCAGAAATTCAAGTCTAGACTGTGGTATATGAATAATTTTCAAGCTTATGTGAAACCACTGGTACTCGCTGACAGCCATGACTTCTGATTTTTGGCTACATGCTGTGTGGACGTGAGTTAGGATTCAAGGCCAACCATTCCATTGAGAGCTGGATTCCTTGGAAGAAGTCTCTGTGGCTGCAGCAGCTGTGCTGTGTGCTCCTATACCTTGTGTTTTCTGGGGTAACAGAACCTGGCCATGCCCTGCTCACTCTTCCCCCTGTGTTTCCTTAGGTTACAGCCCTCCACCGAGTGTGCCCACCCTTGAAATGGTGACACTGCAGTGGGGACACCTCTAGGAGACACAGACCCTCAGTGGGTGCTAATGGGAGGTGCCTTTGCCCGTTTGAGCATCGTGGAGGGTGTGGCTGTGACATTTTGTGGGGGTCGGTGGCAGAGGACAGAGACAGCAGTCACAGGCAGGGTTTGGCATGGACTCGGTTGAGTGAGATGGACAGAAGCTGTTGCCCGGTCTGGTGACGGTGACTTGTGTGACGCTGGGCAGCGGTGGCTTCCCTGAGCAGGTGGGTGAGGAACCGACCAATTCTCACTTTGCCAAAGCCGTGCAACAGGCAGGGGCATGCAGAGTACCATGAAGTTCTTCCTTACTGCTTTTGGCCTATAAAGCAATATTTAACTCTTACAACCTGTTAAAGCAAAAAGAAGGTACATAAGGAAAGCACAAAGCACAAAATAATGCACTTACATTTATGTTGTTTGACATAAAATGCACTGGGGGGGAAGCTGATGTTGATAATAGTATAAATACCTATATTTCTTGAAAAAGTGACATTAATTACTGCCTCTTGCTATGATGCTTGGTACTGTAATGTTGATATTCATCTGCTGTTGACTGCAGCAATAATTTGTGTATGGTCCATAGCACTGTAAATTATGGATCAATATTAATGTATCCAATGAAATAATTTGAACTGTTGTTCTTGATAGATGGATTAAAGCATTTGGTTTTTCACATACATTTGTGTAAGTCACTCGTTTTCCATGTGAGTGGATCTTGTTTTCCTGTGCATTTGAAGTCCCTGCAGTGCTTCTGTGTCTGTGACTTGGCCATGGATGTGTCCATGTCCCTGACCTGGTGTTGGTTGGCATCCTTGATTCCACCAGAGCTGTCCAGTTGTGTTTGTGTGGCAGTCACACAGGGGAATGAAGCCAGACCCCACCTGGGCTTTGTGAATACACCTCAAGGTGGAAAGACCCAGAGCTTATGGTCCAGAGTAAGGAATAAAACAGGTGGATGTGGAAAAATGTCACTGCCTTTCTCCCCTCCCATGGGCTCTTGTCATTTGCCTCCCTCCCTCCCTGCCCCTTGCAGCCCATCAGCTGCCCTGGGAGGTCATGGGCTCTGTGAGGCCTTGGTGTACCTACCCCCCCTTTGCCCTGCTGTCACTCCTGCAAGGTCACCTGTCCCCAGCAGTCCTGCACAGGAGCACCTCCCCCCCTTCTCCAGCTGCCCTGTGCATGGCAGGATCCCCATCCTCTCTCTGCTCACTCCTCCCAAACCTCCTCTCACCCAACATGCAAACAGCTGCTCCTGGCTTCTGCTGGTGAGGAACCAGCTGCGGTCTTCTTGTGTCTTCCCATCTTCATTATTTCTGCCTGTTTCTGTTTCTCTCATCCCTTCTGGTCTTGTTCTTCAGCAGCCTTTTGCTTCCTGTGCTCACAGCATCGAGTTCCTGCTCTCTGTGGACCTTGCTGCAGCAGCATTGGGGATTATTGAGTGTTATCGCAGGGGGCTTGAGCCCTGAGTACAAACAGAAGTATTGAATTTGACCAGTGTCTTGAAAGTCTAATACCTATTAGGAGTAGAAAATATCTAATTCAGTTGAATTAAAAATTACTAGCTCAATTTAAAAACCAACTCAACAAAAAATGCCTGACTGTACTAGGACTACAGCTGAACAGCCCTACTCCCTCTTTGTAGAAGATACTTGAGTAAAAGCTCCCGAGTGTTTCCAGCGGGTTTTGTAATGTAATTTCTTTAGAAATTAAGCACAGTATTAGAATGTAGAAGTACTGCATTAGAAAATCTCTTTATCAACAACCTAGGATATAATTTCTATTTTAAGTTTGAGTTCTTAGATGTATTTTGACTTTGCTTTTGGTGGTCAGTTGATGTTCTTGTGGTCAGCTTGGAGTGAATTTCTTGCTGTCGGTGGCAGCACCTAAAGGTTTTGTCTGTGTCGGAGAACCCAGGAGGAGCAGAACACCCATCTTGGGGGTATTGGCTGTAGGCAGTAGCTCTCTGTCAATAAAGAGTTGGTGGCAGCTCTGCTTAGAAGGCTTTTCAGTTGTGTTGGACAAGCCTGAAAAATTCAGTGCAGGGTAAGAAAGTGGATATTAAAAGTAAGTCCAGCCATGCCTGGTGTGGTCTGTTTTGCTGGGAAGCCCCGTGGCTGGGCTGGGGGACGCTGCAGGGCTCGGCTGTGTGGCGTGGTGGCACAACAGGACACTGCCACCGTGTCACCTCGTTGTGCTTTCCTTCCCAGGAGACCTGGGAGCCCGGCAGCTCCCAGTGCCAGGAGGGAGGTGGTGATTGCTCTGCCTGGCTGGGTTCAGCAGTGCTACTCCTTTTGCTCTCACATCTGGGGGTGGTCCCAGCACTGAAAGTTGTCCTACACTCTTGCTCCATCTCCTTTGAAATACACTTGTTTCAAATTGCGGGGGAATGGCTTGAAAAAGTGTTCCTGACTTATTGAAATCACTGAGGCTTGACAGGACGCTGGTTCACAGGTCACATGTGTGTGCTCTGAGCCTGTGACCCGAGGTTCACCCTTCCTTGAAACTGCTCCTTCTCCAGCTCAGGTTTTGGGAGTGACTCTCTTAACAGGAGCTGTGCTCTGGAATCATAGAGGGAAGTGATGGTTCCTGTGACAGACCCCTTTGTCTTAGTGCTGTGCAAGGCAAGGAGAAGGCTGCTGTGGTCAGCAGGAAGGGCCAGGGTATAAAAATATTTATATGCAGTATTTATATGCATAGCATCTAAGTATTGATTGCTCTCTCTCTCTATATAAATGTCACCGTGGGGGTGATGTACATGTTGCGGATGCTGCCTCAAGGCAGGGTTTGGTGGGTGGGGCTCGCGGCTCTGGGGGCTCTGGTCTTGCCCAAACGCTTTGCCTGCTCTCTAGCTGTTCAGCAGTGCCTCTCCAGAGCTCCCTGCTCCCGCTGGCTTTCCTCCTGTGTGGCCGTGACAGCAGCAGGAGTTAGACTTGAATTAAAAGAGTGGGGAACAGCACACTCTTGTGGGGCTGTGTCCTTCCCAGCACACACCCAGCACCGTCTCTCCGTGGTGCTGCCTGCGTCCGTCCCGGCGGCTCCATCCCGGCACGGCCCAGCAAACCCACCCTGCTCCAAGGAGAGTTGTGATTTAATTAAGTCATTTGCAGGTTGTTTTCTCTGAATGCAGCGTGTAATTCACACCAGAGGTATCGGCTCCAGACGGGCAGGCACAGAGCGGGGGAGCAGGTGCTGTGTTGTACGAGGAACGGGGCAGTTGCTGTTGTGTCAGCGCTGTTTCTTTAGCCACTTTAAGTACATTTAGTAGAAGTCTTTTAACGTCTTCAAGACCTCTGGCCTGATTCTCATTTTTCACTGAGTACACTGAATGCTACTGTTCACAGGGCATGACTAATTACTGCTTAGATACTCCTTTATCAATTCCAGAACCACAGAATCATAGACGGGTTTGGGTTGGAAGGGACTTTACTAATATTTCTCTTCTTTTTTCCCCTGCTGAAAAACAGTTTATAGAGCAGGTTGTTGCAAAAGAAATTACTTCAGCACTTGTAAATAATAAAATAATTTCTTATTCTCTGACCACTAAAGTAATTTTGTTCAAACAAATCCATGAAGAACTTGCACTGCAAGGACCCAGCTGGGACTTTCCGCTTTTCTCTTTGGAGTAATGCATCATGAGAGAATAAGCAGAGATTTTAGGTCTAATATAATAGTTCTGTTTGAAAAAGCAGGAACTAGATCAAAGCTGAATAAATGGAAAAGAATTAAATTCATGCTAGACATTAAAAAAAATGCACCTCAAACAATAAGGGGTATTTTAAAAAGTCACTGTTTTATTAATAATACTTTCCACCCCTTTCCCTTGATCTTTTGATGACAAGCCTGGCAGAGGCACTTTTTATCAGACACTGGAGCAATTTTGCTGCTGTCATGTGCCTTTCTTGATACACACATATTAGTCACGCAGCTGTTTTATGTTCTTTAGCATATTTTAGTATATAATTAAAAATGTGCCTGTCTGCTACCAAGCAACCAAGCACGTCAGGGGCTGATTGTGTTCTGTCACCCGCAGCAGAAGGGAGGGTAAAAAATAATAATAATCTATGTGTTCACTTTTCAGTCCTAATTGTGCTTCAGCTCCGTGGATATGTTGTCACAGACACAGCCACTGGTTTCTGAAGACAGAGGCAAAGCCAGCGTGGGGGAATGGCTGGCAGGTGACCCACAGCCAGGTCACTATCACCAATAACACATCGGTCCTGGATGCTGGGCTTTTAATGTGCGTGATTTTGTGACTCTTTTTAGTTCAGTTCACCTGGACTCTGCTAAGCTGCACCTTGGCTTTCCCCAGAAATGGAGTGCTAAATGCCTTTGGGCTCCCGGGAGTCTCTCCCTGGGCATTTAAAAGAAGCAACTCAAGTTGATGTTTGTATTGTACCTCCTCTACAGAGGTAGATGGGAGTAAGACTCTGTGCTGCAGGACACTGACTGTTGGGCAGATGATAATCCTGTGCTTCGTTCATTTCCAGTGTGAAAATGGCCCACACAGCTGCTGGAGAGGAGGAGAACCATTTGTGAGTGTGCCCAGGTGATCACTGTAAGCACAACATTAAATGACTCTCAGCAGCTTTGCCCCTCAGACTGCTGTCCTTGGGGCTCTCTCATGCTCCAAAAAAGCTGGGGGTACGGAATGTTTCCAATTGGAAGAGACCACAGTGGGTCATCTGGTCCTGTGCCCAGGCAGTTCTGGAATATCCCCAGTGAGGAGATTCCACAGCCTCTCTGGACAGCCTGTTCCAGTGCTCGCTCACTGCACAACAAAGTTCGCCCTAAAGTTCAGGTGGAACTTTCTGTACATCAGTTTCTGCCTCTGTCCTCTTGTCCTATTGCCAGGCACCACTGAGCACAGCCTGGTCCATCCTCTGACCCTCCCTTCAGACACTCATGGGCCCTCACCTGCTCTCGTGTTGCACTGTCCCTGTCAGTTCTAACAAAGCTGGTGGTGCTGGTGGATCCCTGAGAGAAGTAGTGATGCTCTCCCCACACAGTGGCTGCTGTCAGAAACCCACTGAATGAGCCTGAGTTTGATGGTCTGGAAAAACGAAACAAGTTCACTGATATCCTCAGCCCCAGGCTTATTTAACTGGGAATTATGAGTTTACTTCTAAGAAGCTGTGGCTCTGAGGATGTGCTTTAAAGCTCCTTTGTAAGATGGTACCATCTCTGTGAAACCCTGTCCTGGGAGAGATGCACTGCTCTGGAGAAGGCTGAGGAGGGCTTTCTGTGTAGTTCTAAGCACATCTTCTCCAGGCTTAAGAAGAAAAGGGGTTCATTATGTCGGGTCTATGCCTCACTTCTTCAGTCTCTTTCTGTCTCTCAAGCATGTGCAAATCTACCCAGGCACACACTGCGGGCAGCAATGCAATCATTATTTCAAAAGTTTTTCAATTTTAGTAGCTTTTATTACTTTAGCAAAACAGAAGCCAGCACATCAGCACAAACTGGTGTGGGAAAAATAAACACCAGGGGAAAAACAAATAATATTGTAAATAATTCAAAGGCTGTTTGTTGATTGCAATTCCTTTGATTGGACCTCCAGGGAGAAGGATGGCATTGCTTTTATGTTTTTCACCATCAGCATCTGTTATATAATCAGCTCTGAGTCTGTCAGGATCCTGAGACATGACACTGAGGCTGCTTGAAGATGATGAACTTGCTTGGAGCCCTCTAATTTCTCTTGGTTTTCCCCAGCTGGCCTTATCTAACCAGAAAGGGATGAGATGGGAAAGGAGCCAGGAACTGACAGGTACAAGTAGCCCTGTGGCAAATGTGGGGACACCAAGGGGTTCTGCAATATTGCCAAGAGCCCAACTTTGTTCTTAGGCAGCAGTGCTGCAAATTGTGCCCTGTTTGTCACACTGGTGGCTTGCAGGGGTTACACAGTGAAACCACCACAGACATTTGGGCAGCAAGAGGAGACTCGCCAGCATGTCCTCAGTATCTGAGAGTCCCAGGACAAAGGGCTGCCATGCTGCCAAGAGACAGCCCCCATGTGCTTCACAGCAGTGATATTTACTGATCTGTGACTTGTGACGGTGCCTCTAATCGGAGTGTGTCATTCCCTTACACTGGGTGCAAAGGCTGGCAGATGGGCTTCTTTTTTTTCGCTCTTTTGAATGAGAGAAAACAAGAAAAAAAGAATAACCAGTGAAGAAGACAACCCACTTCAATTATTTTATACAGCATAGAAATTTTGCATGGTGCCATACCATGGTCTATGACTCAGCTACACCTGCTCACATCAGGGGTCCAAGCACAAGCAATGGTGGATTACCAGTGGGAAGGGCCATGGCAGTTCCCAGCTTGGATTAACTAAATAAATGAATAAACCAGCTCACTTTCCCTGAAAGAAGATAGTTTACTATGAACTACACTACAAGCACTCGGTATCACTTGTGAGCAATCACTTCTCAAGCAATAATAGATTCCCTTTCAAACAAAGCAATTGAAAAAGGTAAATCATGCCCGATGCCAATATTCTGCTTGTTCCACACAGCTCTGGAGTGTATGCAGTTTCACGGGTGCTTCTGGATTTATCTTGTTCAAAATTCAGTTCTGCTCACTGACTTACAGTGGCAAACAGCCCAGGCTTAGGGCAGGATCATCACCTTGGGCTTGCAGCTCTTCCTCCAGCACCGTCTTGCAGTCCCTGACCCACAGCTCATATGCTCTCTCCAGGGTCTCTTCACTGGTGTCATTGAATATCTCTGGAAAATAAGAGTTGTAGTTAATAGGACATCCAGAGGAGCTCCTCTTGCCTGTACACACTGACTGATTGTGGCAGAGTCACTCCAGTTTGTGAGAGCCTGTTGCCTTGTGTGTAGAGACTGAGCTTCATGGAAATGGTGTGAAAAGAAAACAGATCCCAGAGACCACAGCCTGGTTCCATGCATTGCTTCTGTGTCAGGGGTTGGTTGGCTTTTATTTTTAAATCTTGTGAGTATTTCATCCCAGATATTGAACAGATATTATTTAGTTTGCAAGTATAAGTTCTAGGCATGCTAATATATTAAATTTCTTTTGCCAAGGACTCTTTCACAAATCTTTTCAAGTATAGCAAAGGAATTGTTTTTCTCTTTTGCCCTTGCTGGTTTGTCTGCCAGAGCACTGCATTTACCTTTGCAAGGTGAATTGGTTAATCATAATGTAATTAATTAGACCTCAGTCCTTAATGGAATTCTGGGGCTTGTACACAAGAGGGATCCTGTCTCTTGATGGGTTTATCGAGATGTGAAAAAGAGCACAAGGAATGCACAACTGCAAACCACAGAGCACATTTTCCAAGATGTCACTGCCTGCCAAGTGCCCTCTCGTGGGGCTCGCTGGGGTCCCTCAGGCAGTACCTGCCACGCCGAGGCCGGTGGGCAGGGGCATCCGGGGCTGTCCCCCGCTGTGCTTGAGGCGCTCCCGCAGGGCTCTCTGGATGAGGGCCCAGCTGCAGCCGCTGTGCCAGACCGGCAGCTCCAGGCCCCGCATGCACTGGAGGATCTGCTCCTTCTCCTCGGCATCGAGGAGCCCGCGCGCGTGGGCCACGTACGTCATGAATGCCATGTCGATGTTCACAGCTTCCCCGTGCATCAGCGACGGCAAAACCCTCTGGAACACAGCAAAGGTGGGTGGCAGAAAAGGTTTGGGGTGGCAAATAGGAAATAAGTAGGGTTTATTTCTAAAAGTGTCCCTGAAAATTGACATTTGACTCACTGCAGTTGCTGGATGTTGGCATCTTGTGATTTACGGGTTGCTAGGATGAGCCGTTTTACACATGATTAATCACAGCTAGAATCTCCCATAGGGATCTAGGAGCTGATTCTCCTCCCATTTAAATCACTGATAGAGCACCATGAGATGGAGGGATGAACTCTGAATATCGGATAAGATGTAGGTGTCTGCCTCTCATTCCTCAATTGCAGTTTCTCCCCGGTAATATGGGCTGTGGTCTCCATGCCTTTGTGCTGTTACAGTTCGTGTTGGTGATTTCTAGTGGCTTCATTGAAATCTGATTGTCTTTGAGCTTCAGTAAGTGCCCAGTAAGAAGCAACAACTGGAGTGAGGTCTGAATTGGAAATCAGTGGAGGTGTGAGGGAAATGAGGCAGGGGAAGGGGTCCTGTTCAACAGGACCAGGCTGGTGTGTTGGGTGACCTGGGGTAGCAGGTGCAAATCTGGAGTTTCTCAGCTCCTTTTCACAAGGTTTCCATGCAGCCTATTGAATCTTTTTATTTTATATTTAAAGTGGATGTTGCAATACAAAGTCTGTCACTCACCATTTCCAGCTCTGGGCTAATAAGGTGGCCAAAGTCAACTAGTCTGTCCAGGTCATCCTCCCAGAGGTTGGGAGCCAGCTCTTCCAGCATGGTTTCGATGGCAATCCTGGTAGTCTGCAGTGCAGCATCCCCATGGTCAGCAAAGCCATTGCAGGACTGGAACTTGGTGTCCAGCAAGTATTTTCCATGGTTCTTGAGCAGGTCAAACAGCCCTTTGTGTTTCATGAGGGCCATCTGGGACAAAGAATAGAAGAGGTAATTAAGGATAATTGTCTGATGCTTGTGTGTGCTGTTGGAAACGTGAGTGTTTCAGTAGATTGGACTGCAATAACATGTTGTACACTAGCAAAGAAACACCTGCACATGTGGTACATGGACAAGTTGTACCTCTGTAACCTGAAAAGGTGTCTCTGTAGACACAGTTTCTGGTTAGCACAAATATATTTGGGGTATGTTCAACAGGTGTCTGTGGAACGTGACCTGGTGGTGTCACACATTGTCAGCTGTGCTGAGTGAAGGTGTGTGCAAAAGGCAGCTTGGAAATGCCCAGTGTGACTCTGGTGAAATGGCAGAGATGATGGGAGCACTGGTGTGCAAGTTCCCCTGCTGCCGGGCAGCTCTGCCTGTGCTGGGAGTTTGTTATGTGGTCCCATAGCCCAGCAATGGAGTGGTTTGTAATGAGCTTTGGTTACTTATGTGCCTGAAAGGAAACTCAAGACTGGACGGTGGCCATCCCCAGGACAGGGACTGGGTGGTGGCCAGTCCCAGGACAAGTCTCATCTAATCCTTGGGGTTGCTCTTTGGGCAATGGAAGGTGGGAAAACACTGCAGTATAGACAATATGAGGGCTTAGAAGTGATTTGCTTGTTAGAAGTACGTATTTTTTCCCTCTCTGAGTCTGGCATTAGCCCCCCCCTGCACTAGGGAATGTTGACCTGAGGGTTTCATAGTGCCTGCCAGAAACCTCCAGATATCCTGGGGATTTCTCACTGTGCAAGCACTGAAAATTGCTGCTGATGAACTCATCTCTAATACACTTTAATAGCCTGAACTCTGCTTTATCAAAAGTTTCCAAAGCTCTCCAGACATAAAGCCATTTACTGTGCACTTTGCAGGTAATTTTAGAAGTAGAATTTGCCTTGCAGGAGATTGATTGACCACACTCGACATACCCAGTGAGGTAGGTGCAAATGATCTTGCACATTATTAATCCCCAGTAAAATGAGCCTCAGATTCTCTGCCAGAAGTTCATTACAGAGTTCTGTGGATCAACCTCAATGGAAAGATGAGGCTTTTCTTCCCTGGTTTTGCTCTGTCTCCGTCTGGCTGTGAGTTTAGGAGTTTCCTCCACAGGGTTAGCACTGGACACTGAGTGTAAGGGATGTTCTAACAAATTTAGCAGATGTAAAAGATACATTTATAGACTCAGTGAGAGTTAAAAGTCCCCATGCACCCTTGATGGCCCACCTTGATTTGTCTAAGTTGTTTATACAATGCCGTGGATGCTGCTGGGCATTTTACTCTTCAGTATTTAAAAGGGGCTTATAAGAATGATGAGGACAGACTTTTTAGTAGGGCCTGTTGTGATAGAACAGGGGATAATGGTTTAAGCTAGAAGAAGGTAGATTCAAGCCAGTTGTGAGGAAGAAATTTTTTACAATGGGGGTGGTGAAACCCTGGAATGAGATTTCCAGAGGATTGGTAGATGCACCATTCCTGGAAATACTCAAGAACATGTCGTATGGGGCTTTGAGCAGCCTGATCTAGTGAAAGGTATCCCTGCTCATTGCAGGGGGATTGGATTTGATGACTTTCAAAGGTCTCTTCCAACCCAAACCATTCAGTGATTTCAGTTTTGAAAACTGCAGTTGCAAAATCCATACCTTTAAAATTTCCCCAAGGCCATTGGAGATGTGTCGCCGAGGGATGCTCTGGATGAAGGATCTGTCCAGGAAACTCGCCATGGGGGGGGTGTAGCCCCCAAGCTTGTTCTTACACTGCAGAAAGTTCACCCCGTTCTTCGCCCCCACGCTGGCATCCACATAGGACAGGAGGGTGGTGGGGACCCGAATGTAGGGGGTGCGTCTCCTGTAGAGTGACGCAGCGAGGCCGACGATGTCCAGGCACACGCCCCCGCCGATGGCAATGATGGGCTCCGTTCGCCGGTCGAGGCTGAAGTTCTGGACCTCGTGCAAGATGTTCAAGACCAAGTCCATGGATTTTGTTTCTTCGGTGGTCGGCAGGGCGAGGATTTTGTGCTGGACGTTGTTCTTTTCGAAGTATTCTCTGACTTTGGAGCCGTAAAGTTTGTCAACGACTTCGTCTATGACGATAAAGCGCCGCAGTTTCCTCTTGCTGGCAGTGGTGAGCTCTATTTGCTGGGGGTCAGTGATGTGACCCCAGAGCAGAGTGGTGTTAGAGGGTTCCAGAATGTTGTATGTTTCTACCACTTTGTAGCAAAAATAGATGGGAGCTTCAATTATCCAGGAAATCCCTCCTTCGGAGATGCACTCACCTCTGGCAAGGATCAGAAAACATGGTTTGAAATCACTGTATTTCTATTTTGACCTTCGCGTGTCTGAACTAGTTTAAGGATATAGCTGGGAGGTGAAGAATGTGGAGTCTCCTGCCCATGCACTGCAGAAATGCAGGGCAGTGAGGGTGGGACACCCTCCTGGGTATCAGGGCTCAGCAAATTTTATTCATGGAGAAGTTCTGCTAGGCCTTAGTGAAGAGTTAAATGTCTGAATTCTTACATTGCATTGAAAAGATACAGTCCAAGAAAGGCTGGAACACGTTTTTCATGCTGGAAGTTGAAAACCCATTAAAAAAGACCCAGCCCAATCATTTCAGCTTCCAAAAAAGGAGTGGGGAAGAGAAGAGGTTGCCAACATTTTCCATATTTATGGAGGAAGCATCCTCTGATGGTGTATCTGGGTGATAGGAGCTAATTTGTTCCTGTCTAGCTATACATCTCCATTCAGACCAGCGTTTTTACAATGCTTTAGTTGAATTAGTACATCTCTGCCTCGAAATAGGTGCTATGGAAATAAGAAGTGCTCCCAGAGAAGGAAAGAAAGTGATTTGGAGGCTGGGAAACATTTCCATACTGGAGTTTTCAAGGGTAAATAAAAGCCAAAACTAATTATCTATCTAAACCAGTGAAAAACACAGCCGTACAACCCCTTCCTTCTGTGGGAGAGGCAAGCCAGGGGAAAAACAAGTTGGAAATCAAAGAAGGGAAAAAAGAACAGGCAGAAGGAAATAGCAAAATGTATTTCATATAAGACTGTTTCTTCAGCTGCAGTTGGGGAAAAAATGAGTTTCTGTGAGCCTTTGTTTTGTTTTTTGAGTGAGCAGCTGGCTCATTGGATAATCAGATTTCCCTACATGCCCAATTTCTTTTCACATGCCTGAACATTCACTTAGAGGTCGAAATAGAGACAATTTGGTAAAGAAAGCAGAGAAGAATCTAAGTCTGCCCTCAACTTCCATAGCTGTTAAAGAAAACCAGTGAGGATTTACACCTT
The DNA here is from genome assembly GCA_013397725.1 of Rhagologus leucostigma. Lineage (NCBI taxonomy): Eukaryota > Metazoa > Chordata > Aves > Passeriformes > Rhagologus > Rhagologus leucostigma. The sequence continues at coordinate 1,670,050 of VZTD01002147.1, forward strand.
CCAGAAAATTTCTTCTGGGCTTTTAAAATGTGGTATTGCAAAAAGCATCGCTGTGTACATTTTAATGCACCATCTTATAGCTGTACTTGACTCCATGTGCATCCATCTCTGGTATGTGACCCTTCTAAGAGACAGGATGTTTTGGAATATTATTTGGTGGAATCAGCTTTGAGTGTTGGATAGTACAACCAGTACCCATTGCAACCCCTCCACTGTATGAAAATCACAGTGAATTTGGGGCTGAACATGCCCTTGTAGGACAATATGTCAGCTGAGGATTTTTCTGGGCGTTCTTGGGCCCTAGGTTCATCCTTCTATTGACTGAGGTCCAGCAGGCTGGTTTTGGGTCTGCCAAAGTCCTGCTCTACCTGCTGCAGCTCTGCCTGAGTGACGCTCGTGCGTGGTCACTGCCCACTGCCAGCACTGGTGAAGGTCCCTCTGACCTGACTGAGAAAAGGGTTAGACTTGTGCCAATAAAATCTGAATATGACAAAGGCTAGAAAACTTCTGACATGCAAAACAGAGCTGTATTAAGAAAGATCTGTATCATGAATGGGGTTCCATTTGCTCATGAAAAGGAATATCCTGTAATTAGAAGATAATTAACTGGAGAGATGTACTGTTAGCAAAGAGCTGTATGTATCCCTGGGGGAAATTTGTGTCTCTGCTCTGTCTGAAGCAGCATTAGGTGACTTCTGCAGTTTGAAAGATGTGTTTAGGGTTTTGCTCCTGTCAGTGACAGTTTATTTTTCCCACCTACCCATTTCATTTGTCTGTGACCACCTCCATAAACCCATCCATCTCCCACGCCTGTGCGTGAGATTTTGCACACACAGATTGCAGGTGGAAAAAATAAATCTCGAGTGCAGCATGCAGACTGTCCCTGCATAAGCTTTTCAGAAGTTTAAAGAAAATTCGCATCTAAAAAATGGAGGCTGTTGATAAAATTCCCTCTGTAACTCCGAGCTGTGCCAAGGAGCACAGCAACCACCCATGCTGCCACACTGAACGTGTTCCCAAGGACATGTTTACAGGTTTGTACACATAGGTCAGGTTGGATGGGGCTTGGAGCACCCTGGTCCAGTCGAAAGTGTCCGTAGCCATCGCAGGGGTTTGGACTTGATGACCTTCAAAGATCCCGTCCAGCCTGAACTATTCTGTAGTTCTGTAATTCTGTCATTGCGGGTTGAAGCCGCCATGGCACCCGAGATGGTTTTTCCATCCCACCAAGAAGACTGGCCAGAGGAACACAGGCTCCTTCCTATACTCACATTTTTGCCTCAGACAGAGTGATCTCGTCCTCATCATTGGAAAGGGCTTCTCCTTTCTTGATGCGGCACCATGTGCTCTTGACTCGCACCAGCTGGAAGTCTGTCTGCTGGGGCTCCTGGGGCATGGTGGCTCCTGGGACTGCTGGAGCACAGGCCTCTTCTGACACCAGCATGCTTCCAGAAGGTGAAATCTCCCTATCCAGAGATCTCCCATCACAGGGTGCCTTTGAGGTGCTTTTTAAAGGCTCCAGGGTGACCAGGCATTGGGAGGGGAGGTCTCGTCTCCATGTGAGAGACTAATTACAAAACTGAGATTACCTAATCTAGGATGCACGTTTGGGGTGGCAGGAACGTTTGAAGACACGTGCGACTACCAGGATGGGGTTGTGTAATCAGCTGGTTTTATAATGCTTAAGATGTACAAGGGGAGTGCATACATTAACTTCCAACATGATGCCCTACAGCAAATTTAAAGTTATGAAAGGCAGTTTGTGTGATTCTTCACATCATTCAGGAACCTCCTTTGCTGAGCAGAGCCTCTGATCTGGCTGCAGCTCTAAGCTGCTCTTATGGGATGAGACAGGAGCAGAAGCATGGGGATCAAAACCAGCTGGTTAAACCTCTTTTGAGCTCACATTCCTGGGATTCTCTTGAATTGAGGAACAAAACTATATATATAATATATATTTTAACTTGTATGGTGGGTTTAAAAAAATTATCAGAGAGGATCTATCTCCTGAAGGGCTGTTTGGGGCATGAGCTGGGTTTTGATCCCCACGTGACTGAGGGATGCACAATTCACTTTTCCATATGATCTTCCAGCTGGGGCTTTTGGAGGGCCCCGGGCTCAGGTTGCCACGTGAAGTATTCCCTTGGTACACAGCTCTGTGTGCTGAGCACGGGAAGATCTTCCTTTGATTTCAACAGCAGTGCCTGAAGGCACAAACCCGACTTCGCCACCTTCTCAGCCGTGTTTCTGAAAGCTGTCCTTGTTCAGAAACAAAGATCAAGAAAACCAAAAGCAGATGTAAAAGCAGAGGCAGGAAAAAGTGGGTCTTAACCTACTGGACAAGACTGTGTCATTGCTTTGAAGGCTTAATTGCAGCCAAACTCACTTTGGAACCTTCATCTATCTCAAAATTAATATTGGGAAAGAGCTACAGGAACAATCTCCAAAGCCATGTAGCCCTGCTCCAGGAAGTGTCTAACTCCTGACTCCAGTCCTCACTGTGGGCTTCATCTCCAGATGGCAAAGTGCTTTTTAAAGAGGACAGGCTGTTAACCCCATTTTGTAGAAGAAGAAAATAAGAGTCCCAGAAGTGAAACAACATGCCCAAAGTCACCTTAAAGCTGGTGGGTGTGGATTACATGGCACACTAAAGCTTGTAGCCTGTTTACCAAATACTCATCTGAAATTTTAACTCCCAATCTAAACACAATTTTTATTGCTTTCTGCAGGAACTGCAATTCTAATGCAGTTTGTTGTTTGCTAAATCATAAAATAGAATAATCTTAGATATGCCAGGAGATCTATTTTTTTCATCTTGTTTATTTGTTTTATTTAATAGCAATACACTCAGCACTGAGACTTCTTTTATTTGCTTTTCTTTTACTCTTTCATCATGTGCATTTACTTATTTTCTATTTATACTTCCCCGTTCTATTCTGGGGTCACTGAAATATCTTCTGTTACATTTGAGAAGTTGACAAACTAACTTTCCACAGTCCAGCTGCTTGCCAGCACCAGTGACTGCCACGTCTCTGTACCTTCCATCCTGCAGAGTGGCTGCCAAGAGCCCTGTGTGAGCTCCCTCAGGCTGTTCACCTCCCCTGCTCAGCCCTGGGCTCTCTCTGCACACTTTGCAGGTACATTGAGAGGGTCCTTGAGTGAATGAGCCTAGGGTGGTACATCCCAGAGGTGAAAGATCTGGTTATGGGAGAGGTTGTATTTCCTCATTACCTTCAGCTTGTGTTTCATCTGAGTGAAAAGGAATTGGCCAGCCCACCTTAGCTCCATCACATGCTCTTTAAGGACTTTGTTTTAATTCCTCACCAGCCCTTTCTGCTGCAGGCCACGTTAGGCTTTTGGACAGCTTGGATGTTCCTGCTGCTTGCTCCTGATGCCTCCCTCAGCCAGTCCATTCCTGGGATCCTTTCTTGGGGTGCAGATCAACTGGTACTGACTCAACCTGCCCCAGCCTGTGCAGAGACCTGGACCCCAGAGCAGGGGTTACTTAAATGCTTGGCTTTTTGGAGCAGTGGTGACCTTGTGGCTAAGGACCCCTTATAGATAATCTGGGGTTCAGGGTCCTGGGACATTTTTGGCCCCATACCTGGTGGTTTAGCTGGGGCATGTCTGTGATATGTAACTAGAAGGTTATGAAACTGCCAATTACTTCCTTGAGAGCCAGCAGCTTCCCAAAGTCAGGATGTGAACTTACTCTTATGTAAAGCAAAGGCATTGAAAGTCGGCTCTTTTGTTGTGCTTTTTTCATGTCAGATGCTGTTGGATCTCACCTGCTGCCTCTATCTGGGTGGGACAGGTGGGTGCAGCCCCAGCCCGGGGCCATCCTCCCTGTGCAGCCGTGCAGCCTCTCCCCAGCGCTGGGGCTCTGCCCTGGTGATTGAGGGAGGAGACTTTGTCCCCTCACCGGGCACCCAAGCATCAACCTCCTGCTCTGCAGAGGCAGCAAACCCAACACAGCATCCTCTGAGGCCAGGAGACAAGAAGGAACATGCATTACCCCTCAGGTAAACTCCTTCTGTGGGGTGGGGAGATCCAGGAGAGTAGTGTGACAGGAGGGGACACTGCATGATGCCCCAGTCCTGGGTCCCCACCTTGCCCATGGAGATGGGACCTGCAGGCTCTGTGGCTTGGCAGCAAGAAGCAGAGGGTGGGTTTGTCAGGAGGAGGAGAGAGGCTGAGAACAGGAGATGGGTCTGCAGGAACCTGGAGGGGAGGGAGTAAGACAATCCCAGGAGAAAGGAATGGTGGGGTGTGGAGACTTGCAATGTTGAGAGAGCTTTGGCTGTGACTAATTTCTGATGGATTGCGATGCTTGTGTTACAAATAATTTCTCTCCCTAATGGAGCACTGGGGAGATTCAGCTTTTCTACTTGTTTTCTTGCAGTAGAACCTGTAGAAGACACATCAGCTAGTGTATATCTTCCTTGCTTTCCCCTGAAGTTCAGTCAGACTTTAGATCCCTGATTCCTGCCATGAGCAGCAGTTTCCTCTCTCTGGCTGCTTCCTCCCGCTCTTTCTCCTCATGCTCCCACTCCATCCCTAAGCTGCTCCCAGGCCATCGCAGCTGGCTTTGCTGCAGGCTCTGGCACTGTGGATGCTGAGGCGACGGCTGAGCAGGCTGACCTCCGCTCCAGACCCCCTGCAGTATTTGATGGCCACGCACTTGGGTTTTGGCCACACTGCCAGCCCACCCCTGTCCCCACATGGGCCATGACATGCCCTGTCCCCCAACATGTATTTACACACTAAGGCAAAGAGGTGAGGGTTGGGATCAGCTGTTGTCAGTGCCCGAGGTGCGCTGGTGAATATGATGGCTGGAACTGTTCGGGATGATTTTAGCAGACGGGATTTCCAAGTGCTTAGCACCGAGCAGCTCCTGCCAAAGTGCTTGGCACGGGAGCACCAAACAGTCTGGCAGCAAAGTGTTCAGGTGGATCAGGTTCAGTGCTCTGCCCTGGCTGGGAAGAGGGGCTCTTTTGGAAGGCACTGCTGGGGCTGCAAAACAGATCTAGAGGTTGGAAGGTGAAATGAGGATAGCCCAGAAATGGGAACCAAAGATTTGGTCTTTTTGGTCTCATGTCTTTGCTTTGTTTTTGCCAAATCCAGACTGCCTTCTTGTCTCTGTGCCTCCTCCTGGGTGGCCCCCTGAAAACAGTAAAGTGTCCTCCTCTTTTCCCCACCTAAAAAGTGCCATCTGAGCACAAACTGCAGAGTTTAATTTCGATTCTGGAGCAGCAGGTCCCTCCATGGCACTGAACTGCCTGTTTGCTCAGGGGACACTGATGTCCCACACGTACAACCTTGCAATCCTGTTTCCTGACTTTGGTGTGAATCAAAAGTGCCTGATTTCAGACAGTGTAGAAGCTGCAATTTATTATTCTGCTTCGTTGTAAAACAGGCTGGCTATGCTCTCAGCACCCGCCCAGGAAGAGGCTGGGAACCACCCTGCTGGCAAGAATGGTCCATTTTAAGAACTGTTACCTTATCTTTATGAAGCCACTGGAGACTTAAAGCAGCCCTTTCCTGCTCTTTCATGGTAGGGCTATTTTCAGCATTTTCTTCTGACAGAGCTCTTTTTCTTTTCTCCCGCTGATAATGCACAACTAGATGGGAAAGGAAAGAGATGTCTGTGCATACACAGAGCCATAGGGAGGCAATCAGGCAATCTATTTCAGTGCTTAATATAGTCCCGCAGTTTTGCTGGGGTTGTGTAAAACTATGCACTGAAATGAAGCACTTTTTCCTGGAACAACCTTAAAAAAACCTGTAGTTACATAAAGTTTAGCTCACCTTAGTGCTCAGAGCCTTGGGCCGGGCAGCCAGCCCTGAGCTGTGCTCTGACTTGTCTGGTGCTTGCATAAATGAGGGCAATTCTGACCTCTGCTGTTGGCCCAAAGCATCACCAGGCTGCAAAAAATGCAGCACTTCCTGCAAAGGTTGTGTAATCGGGGATGGAGGGTTGCTCCTGGCACGCCCCGCCTGCGCCCTCTCCCCGCAGCACCTCTTGGCTCTCGTGTTTGGTGTTATAACACGTTACGAAACAGCTGCAGTTACCTCTTGTTTCCTACCCCTTGTGTGACAGGCAATCCCTGTCTGTTACTTATCCAGAAGCATAACATGATGATTACTAAAAGCCGACATGGATTATAAACATGTTTGTTCTCCTAAATTAACAAAAAGCCTCAGAGTGCTTGGCAGGGAGGACGAGCAGATCCCAACCTCCAGCGCTCTCCAGCTGTGCCGTGGAAACCCCGGGATGCTCGTGGTGGTGAGAGTGCTGCAGGAAGAGTGTGTGTCCTCTCCACCGAGGTGTAGCTGGGCTGAGGTCTGCAAACCAACACGGTTTGGGAAGGGGGTGGTTATTCCTGCAATTGCAATTATTTATAAAAGTGCTGGAAGAGATACAAGCTGACCCTGATAGTTAGAGATTGGGATGAGATGTAAATCATAGAATCATATCACAGAATCACGGAATGGTGTGGGTTGGAAGGGACTTTAAAATCATCCCATTCTAACCCCCTGCTGTAGGCGGGGACACCTTCCACCATCCCAGGTTGCTCCAAGCCCTGTCCTTGGACACTTCCAGGGGTGGGGCAGCCACAGCGTCTCTGGGCAACCTTTGCCAGGGCCTCACCACCCTCACAGGGAAGAATTTCTTCCTAATAGCTAATTTTAACCTACCCTCTTTCAGCCTGAAGCCATTCCTCCTTGTCCTGTCGCTACATGCCTTGTAAATAGTCTCTCTTCATCCTTCTTGTAGGCTCCCTTCAAGTCCGGAAAGCCACTGGAAACCCTCCTTTCACTCACTCCATGTAGTTCTCTGCAGCTTTTCTAGCACAGGCAATAAAACTCTGCCAGGGGCAATCTGCTCCACCCCAGTTACACACACAGCCTCTTGGCCTGTGTCTCACAGGTGCTTTCATAACCCAGCACGTGCTCTTACACCTGAGGTGTGGGGTAGTTTCTCTGAACCATGCCTCGCTCTCTGGCGCCATGGCTCGCTGTGATTCGTGGTGGATTGCTGCTGTAAGGGTTTTCTGGGATCTCAGGGCAGATTCAGTGTCATGGGCAGCATTGTTTTGGCCCCCAGAGCAAGGTGATCTGGATCCTGGAGATGTTTCCACAGCCTTTGAAACACTGACATGTTGTGTGGTGCACAGCAGCCTCCCTGGCACAGACACAGCTCAGGGACACTCGTACATCCCATTGACACACAGATCCTCCTTTTTACAAAGCTTTACCCAGTGCCTGCATCTCCTGCCTGGTTTGGCAAGAGCAGTTTCGGAAGCATTCTGTTTCTTCCAAGGAAAATCCTACCTGGAGGAGTGGGGTTTATATGCAGTTGTTTGGTGTTTGATGTTTGTCTTGGTTTGTCTTCTCTTTTAAAAGCAAAATTCATGTGTTTAAAACATTCTTATGCTTGATCAGCTCTGAGGGGAAAAAGGGAGAATGCATGTGATAAAAATCTATTAGAAGTATATGATTTTTTCAATTTGAAAAGGTTTTCATGATTGTTTTCATAGTCCTTCAAAACCCTGTAATTTGTGTACAAAAAAAAGCACACCTGTGTTTATGTACTTTAAATTCCACTTCCACTGATTGAGCAGTTACAAAATCATTATTCTTCCTTTTAATTTCCATTTCAGAAACCCCCGCTGGGCACATTGCTGAGAACCTTCTCAAAGCCAAAGAAATAGCCCTCAATGACTCTCGTGTACCTGAACAGCTCAGGAATTACTTACAAAAAGCTCTCGATGTTGCTCTTGGACTAGACCCTTACCTGGATGCGATGGCAACTTCCAAGAGGTACAGATTCTCCTTAGTAGCCTTGTGCTTTTGTCTGTGATTGGATGAATATGTTGTTAGATTTTCTGTCCAGAACATGCCAGAAACGTGGGGGACAGCAGGAGGAAAAGGAATGAGACTTAACTGCACCCAAGCATGTAGCAAAGTGTGCATGGGTGTGTGTGTGAGTCCACAGCCTGGAGGAGAGGACGTGAGACAAAAAGATTTAGCTCTAAATTTTGGAAGGTATTCTCCCACCTGCCTGTTGACTATGCCAGTGTCTGAGTTGGAGCATATCCTAGGGAACATCAGGCTCCACACAGTGCCTGGAAGGCTCGAAGAGCAAGCCCCTGGGTCCATTCGGTGCTGGGATAAATAAAGAGTGAGGAAAACCTGCACCTCTGGATCCACCCTCTAATAACACCCTTTATATGTGGCTTTTATCTCCAAGCACTCAACAAACATTAATTAATCTGCTAACTAAATTACTCTAGTAACTAAACTAATTAATTAAACTAATTTAAGGTATCATTAATTCAGAAGTCCTCATTATTCTTTTTTGAGCTACAGTATATTACCCAGCCGTGTGGGGTCTGCTAAACAAGTCCCATTTATCAGTGTACATTTTGATACGTGGAAAAAGCCAGTTCTGTCTAAAATTGACAATGTGTAAACTGTTCCAGGCTGTGGATTATGGGAACGCTGAGCGTTTGCTCTGTTGCTGAAATAATAGCTGATAGTTGTTTGACTTACACTTGCTGTAGGATAATAGCTATACATTATCTTATTAAAGTTGTTAAAGCATTTGTGAGGGGCAGAAAAGAGGTTATATGAAATGTTCTACTCTTTGAGTCTTGGATTATCTGAGTGTGGCTGACACGGGTTATGAATTCTTTCTCATTTTACTGAGGAGTGGAGGGGGGGAGCTGGAGGAAAAAACCCACTGAAATGGCTCTGAATTCTGGCCTGAAGAATGATCACCACCCATTTCTGGTGGTTACTTTCTTCGGATAGGGTAATCTAACCTGTCTGGAGGCTATGGACTTCTTCCAGTCATCTATTGCCTTCCCTGTGTAATAGCTAGCATCTCACTTCATCCAGAGACATTGTCACAGGCCTGGCTTCTGTGAAATAGCATCTGGAGGCACCCTGCTTTTCTAAGCACTTTGTGAGGAAAAACATTTTTTTTTCCTGTCTTGGAAAAAATTTAGATTTTATATCTTTTCCCTTATTCTGCAACAAAACCTTATTTTTCGCTGAAACAAAAATAATCATTGTAGAACTGAACAAAACCGGGCCAGGGTAACTAGAGTAATTTACTCCAAACCAGCAGATAAATACAGACCCGTCTGGGACCAGCTGAAAATGGGAAAGGTTTGGGCTTGAACAGTGGGGAATTCTTTCCTCTAGTCCCGTGGCCCCTTCTTCTCAAGCCCCTGTGGCTGGGGTGGCTTGCCAATGTGCTTATTGCCAAGACAGGTCCTCTTAGGATTGGAATTTAGGATATCTGGGATGCTTCTGGGCTAATTTTTCATGGTCATGCACAGATGGAGCTTTTCCAGGAGTTGCCTCTTTGTTGCTGCTTTTTATGCTGGACTCTCAGATTTTGGTTGTTATCATAATATTGAAATGTCTTTTTTTTTCCAGAAAAACTCCGTCTGACCACATCCCCGGCGATGCTGACGGAGCTGAGAGCAGAGTCAGGCTGCAGGAAACACGTACCTCTGGCTCTTTGAATGGCAAGTTGATCAGCCGAGAGGGTAAAATTGCACCAGATTGATGTAAAGGTTACCACTGAAGTTGAAGTTATCATCCTCTGCTTTGTCTTGAGTAAGGGGAGGATGAATGCCATGGAAATACTCAGAAAATGTGAAAAATTGCTTAAAAAGAAACATATGAGCTTCCTGTAGGCTTTAATCTTCCTTTGGCATGAATTTTCCCTGTATCCTGCCTCCTGTGCCCTTGTATTCACCCACATGTGCCCGTGCACACAGGTGCTTTAATTCACAGTGCCAGCCCCATCCCTTAGTGAGCAGCAGAGATCATCACCCTTCTTGCAAGGAAAAGGGATGGAAAAATACTTTTGTATTGGGTTCGGGGTGTCTGATAGGGGTTTATGTGCTTTTGTGGTGGAGGTGGCTGTGGCCAAGCACTGCACCTCTACAAGTAGCAATACCCAGGCTTGTATCCCCTTATAAAGCCTGTTACACTAAATCTATTCCCAGAGTCATTCTTCCCAGATGTTCTCATCTTTGGAGTAATACATCATCCCAGTGAAGTACTCTTATAATCTATTACACTAATACATTGTTCGAAGGACACCACTGATGATAAATTTCTTAAATGATGGTGCTGTCTAGGGATAATGACTCTAAGAGCAAATGCAAGGTAATGTAGTGACTTTTTTTTTTATACTGGATTCCAGAAAGAATATAGAGCCATCTCAAAGCCATTTTCATATGGGGGGAATGTTAAAATATGCAATATTTCAAGCACTATTTAACAAGCACTTGAACAATAGCAGCATTGATGATAAAGGTTCTACATTTAAAACCAGTCCTTTTATTCTGTTGTCTTTTAGCTGCATTTTAGATGAAATTTTGTCAGATTCTGTTGTTAAACCTTTATTTGAGAGTGTTTTAAGATTAGGGCTTTTTTTTTAATGATCACTTAAAAGGCACATCTAATTTTCATTGTGAACAAAGTATAGTCTTTCTCATGATTTTATTTTCGAATTTTCATTCTTGTCTTTCCACAGGCCAAATTTTTAGGATGTTTGTTCATATGATCAGAGCCAGGAAGATTTTATTAATTGGCAAGCTTAAAGGTTACAGTATCCTTGCTATTGCAGAGGAATTGCCAGACGATGGCAAAATCTTTGCCTGTGCAGAAGTGCCATATCTCGGAGTGAACAGCCAGGAAGCATTTGATTATTCCTCAGATGGCAAAAAGATAAGCATGCGAATGGGACCAGTGGCAGACACCTTGGAGGTAAAATCAGCTGGAAGGGGAGTTTGGGATCTCTTGTGCAGAGCACATTAAAGGATTTCAGACAGGTCCTATTTCATGTCCACAACATGCTGGATGGTGGCCTTGGTTTGCTTGCAAATGTGTGAACACACTCTTACACTGAGGTCATTCCTTATTTCCAGTGTATGATGGGGCAGCTCTGTCACACAAGACAGTTTTTCTCCCTTTTAAGTAAAATCCTGCAGCTTTTTGATCAGAGGAATCACAGGCTCTCAGTGTAGGTTGGTAGGCTTTAATGGCAGTTTAACTCAACATGGGTTGGCTTTGTTTCAGATCCCTAATTCCAAGTATAACAAACAGGAAGAGTGTATCTATACTCTGCTGAGCCAGCTTTTGAGAAGGACAGCTTGCTCCCAATGTTCACAAGAATTGGGAAAGTCCTGGAGAAGTTTCTAATTCTGCCAAAACCCCTTACTATTTTTCCTCACTGCAAACTCTTAGAGGAGTTAGACCCCATTTTCTCACCTCCAGAGCAACGTGATAAGCCTCAGACAGATAATGCCTTAGCTGTACTTGTTTCATTCTGACTGGTGACTTTGTCCCAAGAAAGAGAAATCTTATGATTGCCCGCAGCTCACATTTAATTCCACTTTATGGATCTCCAGGACGTTGCTGCGGGTCCAGCATGAGACAGGTGGTGCCCGTATCAGGTTCATTAAAAAGTCTTTCTATTATTAATACAAATCAATTTGATCTGATTTCATTTTCAATCTGGATGTGTCAGTGTGAGCTTGATTGTAACTTTATTTGCATTAGCAGGTACCATATTTATTTCTAAAATGAAATGGCCAGGAGCTTTCTGACCTCTGGTTTTCATGACCTCCAAGTTTGATAAGAAAGAAACAAAGAGCTTTGCAAGTATACGAATAAACGAAATGTTACAGATCACCTGCAATGTGCAGCATTTAAAATCCCAGCTTCCCGCAGTGAGTGTGAAATTAATTGAATTGCTGTTGCTCTCTAGTGCCCATTCTGTGCAACTGACTTACTGTGACTGAATTAAAATATCTAGAGGCAGGCAGAGTACATGCTGCGTAGAGATTAAAGAAGGGAGCAAAGACATGAAAATTAAATCCTTAAAACAGAATGTTGCAATTGATTTTATATCCTCCAATTGCAACATGAGGGCATATCCTGACCCCAGTTCTGCAGGTGCTCAGAACTTCAAATACCTCTTGGAGCTGCTGGGAACAGAGATGCTCGTGTTTGGCAGGAGAGATCCCAGCATGGGGACACCTCTCTGTGCAGAATTTCTACACTGGGCTCTGAACTTTTGCTATTCAGTGTGGCAGGCGTTTTGTCATTGGTATCAGGACAGTAAGGATTGTCCTACAGGTTTAATCTGCAATGGCTGTAAATGCTGAAGCAATGAATTTGGTGGCCTCTCTGGTGCCTTTGCATTTTGGGCTTCTTGAGGCTTGCCCAGCTGGAGTGTGGCAGCTGCATGGGATGCCTGGGTGTGTGGAAGAGGCTCAGGCTGTGGACAGCGTGCTGACTTTTCCTTTCCAGATGGCCAGTTTAGGCTGGAGACTGATCAGGCTTCCTTTGCTGACCCGTGGGCAGCTGAAAGGCAGGAGGACAAGGCAGTCAGAGGCAGGAGATGGGTGAGGGATGGCACAGCAGGGCTCTCACACCTCAGCTTCACAGAGGAAGTGGAGAACATTTCTGTCCCCCATGGTCTGCAGGGAGGCTGGTCTAGAGCAGAGCTGGCTAACATTTCTTGAAGAGCACAGTGAGGTTTAGAAGAGCTGGAACAAGCTCTGGCAAGGATTGTCCTTGTTGCCTACAGTGTCTGCAGCCCTAAGTGTCACTCTTGTCCCTTTGTAGAAATTAGAGGGCAGAGATGGTCACCCACCAATTGCTCTTTGGAGGTGTCTGATGCAGCTTTCTTGCTATGGTGATGATGGCTGAATTTTGCTTCTAAGCTCAGTGCAGCACGGCAAGATTTCTGCTTATCTGCTGCTCCTCAAATTTTTGCAAAACTCCTGGAAGTAGGATTTGCCTTGTTGCCCTGGCCCTTTCAAAGTAAGAAAATGTCCTGTGATCCATAGATTAACTACCTGCCAGGGAATTCCTCTTCTGCTGGATGAAGCTATGATTCAGCATGTCCAAACTGTCAGAAGGTGTATGATCTTTCCCTTCTGGTGTAAAACTAGTCTACCCAGGCTTTGCATCCCAGCCCCGGGTGTCATCCAGGTGCTGCAGGATGTGTCCAGTGCTGCCCCCACATCTTTGGCTGCTGCCCTTTACAAGGAAGCTGCCGCATCTTGCAGCAGTTGCCACAAGGATGCAACACATCTGTGCCAGTGCACCTCAGACAGCGGGGCCATTACGTCGCCTCTGTGGCCTTGACTCTTCCACCTAAATCCACGGCTCATCAGGGCTGGGAGTGAGCGGAGAGCAGTGCAAAGGCAGCACACCAGTCCATGGCAGCACCTTGACCATGCTCTCTGAAGCCTCTTTGATGCTCCCGTGTGTTATCACACAGCACTGGCAGGGTTGGCCTGTTTCCCTCCCTTCTGTCCCAGATCACAGCCAGAGCAAAACAGCTGGGATTTTGACCTGTCAAGGGATTCTAAGTATCCGACAGGAGCCAGAGAGCTCAAATACACGGTAGGGTTCATTTGGTACCTGAGGGCATGATGATAAAATTCCACCTTCCCCACACGTGGGGGACAGACACTGCCAAGCTGGGTGAGATGTGCCCCGCCAGAGCACAGAGCTCACATAGACCACAACACCCTCTGTGCCCAAGGGCCTCAGGAATTTTACATAATATTTTGAAGTGTGGACTGAGGGGAAGCCTTTCTTTGGGTTCAGTCTTTGGTACAGGTGTTTTCAGTGGGAATTAGCTACCTGTTCAACATGTGCTGGGCCAGCATTTAAAAATATTTTCTGACAAGGTCCTTAAATCTAAACTCTGTTGAGCTGTGCCTGGGCAATGTGCCTTGCCGTGGATCTGCTGCCAGCAAGAGCCTGATCCTGCACAAAGAGCTTCCTTCAATTCCCAGTGGACTTTTGATGAACAATGGATGCAGGATTGAGTCTGGAGGGAATGCAAACTATCAGGAAATTATTCCCATCCATTATTTTGATCCTTCCATTTTAAAATTGAAAATGCAACACAAAAAATAACACGATGTTTGCAGCCGATTCTGCTGATTGCAGGGCATTGTGGAAGCATGTCGGGGTTTGCTTTCTTCTTTTTTCCCTCCTTTTAGCAGACAGAATAGGTGAAGAGGTTGAGCTGCAGATCTCATTTCTCCTGTTTTGCTGCTTGTGAAGTCTGCCAACAGAATCCACCTTGACAAAGTCAAGGACTCTGCGTTTAATGTTGAACTGAGTGAATAAATTATGCATGAAATTGTGTCGGAGTCTCTAGTGTGCTCTAGAATTGCTCCTTTTGATATGAAAGGTTAATTCAGAAAGGAGTCCAAAATAGCTGGAAATTGTGGGGATAAGTGGATAGTATTCACTGTTGTGAGCTGTTATTACTAGAAATTGCATTCCCTCTCTGGCTTCCCTAGAGATTTCGCTTTGCCGGTGAATATAAACTGTACTCAATAGAATAGCATTTAGGAGTAACAAGAGTGTATGTCCACACACAGTAAAATATTCTAATGGTGTTTTAAAAGGAAACTGTACTTTTTCATGTATTCTGTGCACCCCCAAGGATGGATTGCTATTACATTTAGGTCAAGAACAAGGCGCAGGAAAGGTAATAAGTTTTGAGTACATCTTTATTACAAATATGCTGACTGTATGATCCATATCAAAGGAACTGGGCAGTCATTTCTTTTCTGATTGAGTTTGTACGTGCCTTATGAGAGCGTTGTGTCTGATCAGGACTCCAATCAGGTTTTCTCTGAGCTTTGACGGAAGATTCATTCATGTTTTTATTCGGGATGTCCTCTTCCTGATCTCTTGCTGTATCCATCAGCAGTGCTGCTGTGCCCTTTCTCATGGTCACTTTTGGTACATCTCCTCAATGTGTTACACTTCTTTTTTTTTAAATCCAAAAGGAAGTTAATGACTCACTGTAAGCAAAAGCATTAATTTTAGCCAAGTTTGCTCTGAATTAAAACTCTTATTGCCATCTGTTACCGTCTATGATGACTCTGTAGCAAGGAGCAGGGATTGCGTTGTAAACACTCAGGAAATTAGTTTCAGCAGGATATTTTGCAGATTATTTCCTTCTGGATCTCAGCTTTCCTCACAGTTGGAAACATTTGGGGTCTTCCTCTCCAAGCAAAGGACAATGGCATCTCCAGAGTGCTGTGAGGTCCCAGGCACGGCCTGGCCCAGTCTTTGCTGGGAGGGCCAGGGTGGTCAATCCCTCATTTTAAATCCCCTCATCCATACTGGACAGCGTGGAGTTGTCCTCTGCACCCGTCTTTCCAGTGCTTGGCTCTGCAGTTAGAGCAGATTTTTTCCTTTCTGTCTGTCCTGGTTCAGAGCGGGTGCTGGCAGTGAGGAAACCCTCTCCAGTGTGGTGCCCTGGCCATGGTGACCACCTGTCTGGGTGACCTCTGTTTTGCTAGCCAAGGGGCTCCAGGAAACAGGGCAGTTTCCTCTCCCTGTGGCTGTTATCCTGCTGTGTAGAGGCTGCTCTAGAGGCAAGGCTGGTTCAAGGAATTTTGTGGATTCCTCTTATAGCCCTGGAACTGTTTCTAGCTCAATTACTCCAGCAGCAATTAGGAAGCTGTGGAAACAAGAAGCTGAAATGATGGCAGGCCCCAGTACAAACTCGGGCTATTCCTTACATTTGTCAGGCACTGGGTCTGGAAGACAGGAAAGGTGCCCAAGTGACCTTTCTGGTTGGCCGTTCAGGACTCAGTGAAGTGGCAGAAGAGAAATGCCTTAGAAACCACGGCCTGGCACACCCAGGCGGTGCAAGGACAAGCCAGGTGTGCACTGATTACACATCCAACTCAGGTACCCTCCTGGGATGGATGCTGGCATGTTAAAAGGTGGTTTATCTGTATCAGAAGACAGATAAGAAGGAGATAAGCTGTCAGCAGGTAGGCAGTACAGAAAGAGGGCTGAAATGAGAAGTCCAGCTAATATCCAGAGATATGCACAACTCCATATGGACCTAATGAAGTCAATGCATAAAAGTGAGATTCTTTTTCATTAGGGAGCCATCCCACCGAGCAGGAGGAACATATGCTCAGCGATGGCCACATCTGTTTCTAAATGTCTGCCCCCCACCTCCTCTACCCAGGAAGGTTACAAGTCAGAAAGTAGTGATAAGTCATGATAATTACTTGAATTTGGCTTTGGCTCTTCTCTCTGGGGAATGAGACCTCTAATCTCTCTTCGTGATGGGCTCCTCCACCCAGCTTTCATCTTCTGACCCTTCTTGAAGTATCTACATTGGACAGACTGACTGAAGTGCAACATGACATGAGAAACTCTTCCACAGTAGCAAAAATGTTCCTGCTGCTTTCCACCAGTGTGGCTCAAGAAGGAACCACGGGAAGATTTTCTTACTGGTCATGAAATGAAAAGATGAATTCCAGGAATCCAGATGTCCCAGTTTCTCCTACATTTATTATAAACCAGCATATATTTGGCCTTAAGGTCTTCTTTCATTATAGTGTAGTATCAAAAGGTGTCCTAAATATGGACTATGAATGCTTTTGGCAGAGTTTCTGCTCTATCAAGCATCTGCAGTTAAATGTGACTATCCAAGCTTAGTTCCCTCACCACTAACATGCTCACAAGGACACCAGTTTGCACAACAGAGGAGTTTAGAACTTCAGTGATCTGCTTTCCTCCATTTCCTTGTCTGATCCACACAGTCTCTGCCTCAGGCTCCTGAAATCTCTGGGAGCCAGTAACCTTACTCCCAAAAGCAAACCACTTTTTCACATTCTGTTGCCATTGTTGATGCTTTTGCTCGTGCATCCCAAGGGATGGCTCATCACTTGTTGTGCACAATGTCTCCAAACACAAAAGGAAAATCTGGATGCAAGAAGTACTGTTAAAAGTTGTGAGAGACAGTGAGTTCTGGAAAACAGAACTGCTTCTCTTTTCCCTTGAAATGCAAAGACTTGAAAGCATTTCTGCTCACCAAGATAGGTGGATGAGCTGTTGTTTCATTGCAACGCACACAGATGCAGTTAAATAGTCCCAGATGGAATCTGAAATATTCCATAGCAGTCTCTTGGGCAGCGAGTGCATTAACTGCCACAGGAGAAGGCTGTAAAGGCTCCCATCTGGTCATCCATCAACACTTTTATACGTTATCATCAGCAGCCTGCTTGGGGGGAAGGTGTGCCACATTTCTGAAAATCCAATTAGATGATAGCAGCCAGTTCTCTTTTATCCTCTCTGTTGCTGAGCCATCCAAAGCATTTTTTTTAGATTAAAGAAACATCATTTTCCTTCACAGGGGCTGTGCTGCTTTATCTCTATTGTGACCTGTTCTTTCATGTGCTTTATAATTCTATTATTAATTGGGATTTCAACCCTTTTCCTGCTACTGAAGTGGGACACACTAGTTTGCAGTTCCCAGATCTGCCTTATGCTTCTTTTTTCCCCCAGACTGATATAATTGCCACTCTTCAATTTGTTGATAGCTGCTCTTTTGAGAAGAGAGAACTTACTGCAGCACCTCAGTGGCAGGGTTTGATGCCAGTCTTACCCTGATGGATCAATTTGCTTTGACTCAAGGTATGCAGATGTTTCTGCTGTGACTCTCAACACCACAAGCTGGGATTAGCCATCCTCTTTTATATCCTCATTTTCCTTGAGAAGTTCAGAGATTCATTGCTGAAGAATTGTTTGCAAAGCATGGAAAACTCTCAAGATCTCCACAAGCAATTCTAGCAGTGTTACTGTGAAAGAAAAAGTTTTGCTCTGGTTTGGGGTGTATATAAAGGACAAATTAATGGCAGTATGTTAAACTTTTAGGTAAATAATTAGTGTTTTCTCCAACACCATTTTTTTTCCCAGGCATTACATGCTGAGGACGAGCACTTTGATATAGTCTTTATTGATGCTGATCAAAGGAATGCTGTTCAGTACTACAGCTTTGTCATGGATAACCACTTGCTGAGCATGGATGCAGTGATCTGTGTAGAGAATACACTCATGAAAGGACAAGTCTACCTGGAGAACGTATCAGATGAAAATGTACTAGCTGTCAGAAAATTAAATTCAGTGATTAATTCAGATCCTCGTGTTGAGCAGGTTAGTGCAATGCCATTGGTTAAGGTGCCCGCGGTGCTGTATCTATGGATTTTGCAAAGTACTCTTTAAAATGTTTCTTTTGTTGGTGCCATTATCCAAAGGGCCTAAAATGAACTCAGATTTTATTATAATTCACCTCACTTGAGCTCTAGGTATGCGTTTCTATATTCAGGAGTGGTCCCTACTCTGTCTACATCTTATAGAGTGTTAAAGGCAAGATAAAAGGAGAGCACTTAAGAGTGAATAATCAGCTCTACAGCACAACTAAAGAATCACCACTCTGCTTCAAAGGCTCTGGGGCCTGTAGGGCATCACCAGCACAACAGGAGTCAGCAAAGTCCTACTCCAGCAGAAGAGAAGAAAAAGAAGAAGTAATAGGATGCACAAACAATATGTTGTGATTTTAGAAACTGGAGAGACAAGATCGCAGTATTTTCCCTGGCATTTGTGTAAGCAATGAGTTTGGAAGAGGAGTGTGAGCAAATACAAATGCCTGACCTGTTTGCGTTGGAGGGAACTTCAGCTAAAGAATAGGAGTAGGGGAAAAGCTACTGTGGCCTGAGGACTGTCCTTCATATCAGTGGAATTTGGTTGACAGAAAGCCAGGTACAAAGCAGTTGAGAACTGTGTTATATTTGCAGGTGATTTTACCTGTGCAGAGTGGACTGAGCCTCATTCGAAGGAGCCCTGTGCCTCCAGATGCAGTGATTGAATCCAAGGTGTGTATTTCCTCTCTGTGAGCATTTCTGGGAAAATTTTGTCCTGCCAAGGACAAGGACAAAATAATTTTCAGAGGTTTGGTGGCAAGAACCCAAACATTTCATGCTGTGATCATGGACTTAGCAGCTTAGGGCTTGGCACCTTTTAGCCTCACTAGTCCAGGGTTATGCTAAAGCTGTTAAATGCTGATTCCTTTTAAAGTCTTTCAGATTAGCTGGTCCTGTGATGAATCTCTGGAGTGACTGGTGTGCTGCTCACCAGGTGTCGGTGCCTGGTGCTCTCCCATCCTTCCCACGCAGAGGAGTGTGGGAAGATGGAGCTGAGAACCAGCAAAATGAACCAATACAGTGGTTCAGTGGTTCAGTGGTTTCTGAAGTAGCTCATTTTTTTGCCCAAAGGCAGCACAGGATGCCCTCCTGTGCTCTCTTAGCTGGATATTTTCATGGCCTTACATTTTGCTTGTCCTAAGATAAAAATGGTGCTTTTATCTTTCTCTGTTTTATGTAGTGGGCATCATCCAGCTGTAATGAAATTCCCATCTGGAATCATAGTGGCCTAACTCAGTAAACCCAGAACCAAATATCCCAGTTGTTTTGCAGTTTCTGAGCACTCCCAAAGCTGCACCCACTGGTAATTCCTGGCATTTCAAACTCAGTATTTTAAACATCTTGTATTTTGCATTTTGATTCCAGTCAGAGGGAAATGATGTGTGGCAGCTGATCAGATGACAGCTTGGTTTAAGTTATTGGCTGATATCTTTATTTGCGCACCAGCCTTGTGAAGATATTTTGATTGCATTCTACTTGACCCAAATCCTGCCTTTGGAACCTTGTTCTTAGCTTCTTAGCTGAGCCTGAGGGCAAGATTGGGCCCTGGGGGTGAAATAACTGGAAGAATTAATCAGTCAACTTCTAAGACTTTGTACCCAATCCATTTCCCATGGGAAGCCAGGCTAGGAAATGCCATACCCTACTCTTCTGAAAGCAGAGTGTTTGGAGCATCTCCCCAAAGCACAACCCTTCTGCTCCACAGTCTGCCACCTTCGTGCTGTGTCTGAGATTAATACCTGTATGGATAACGGGACTTTTTGGCTTGAATTTGTGATACTTTTTGCATTAATTAATGGGCCAAGAAGATAGGGATCCCTGCTCATGCTCCCACGTTGTTCTCACCAGCAGAATCCTTCACAGCTGTCAGTGAGCTCTGCCCCTTACTGTGCAAGGTGTTCATGTTCTTCTTTCAGAAGGAAGTGGTGAGCGATGATGTCTTCTGGGGCTGTAACCGGCGCCGCATCCTGGAGCGGCTGCGTTTGGATGGAAGGATTGCCTATGTCACAGGAGGAGGGCAGGGAATTGGGAGAGCCTTTGCTCATGCACTGGGGGAAGCTGGAGCTAAAGTAGCTGTCGTGGATCTGGTCCTTGCCAAGGCCGAAGCGGTGGCGTGTGAGCTCAGCCTCAAGGGTAAGCACTGAGAATGATGGGCACTGTAACGAGTGGCTTTCCTTCTTCAAACCTGACCTTACTCTGCAGTGCAATCCCCTCCCATCCAGCCCTGGCAGGGAATTGAGGAGGAGCAGAGGATTTTCACGCCATGGGCACAAAACTTCTCCTTCCCTGTCGGTGTTGTCCCAGCAGTCATTGATACCACACTATCTGCGAGAATTATTTGTCAATATAAACTCTGCTAGAGATGCAAAGTGATCCAAACAAAATTCCTCTCCAAAAGTGCCCAAAGTGGCGAGCCATGGCTGACAGGAACAGAGAAGAGTCACCTCATACAAGTGAGATCTGTTTGGCCAGCACTGAACGGAGATGGTGTTGCTCAAAGTAAATCGTGCAGCACCTCAGGCTTCACTATGGGTGAATGACAGGTACAGCCTCCAAACTCACCTACTCACTCTTCCAGACCTAATGTCTGTACCATGAGACAAAACACCAAAACAAGATAGTTGTATTGCCATTCTGAATCTCTCGTTGCGCTCTTAAAATTGAAGAATAGTCGTTTTTCAAGACCTCTTTCAAACATGTATACAAGGTCAGATATAGGAACAAAATGCTAACAGACATAATGACTAAAATCCCAAATAAGAGATAAAGTCCTCTACAAGCCACTCCTGTTTTAGCAGTAAAAACAGAAAATGTAACATAAAATTGAATTTCCCCCTAGAGCCGTGCTAAACTGCAATTGTAAATGGGAAAAAGAAAACTGGAAATATAATTTTAATGATAAAAGAAAGGAAGTATTACTCATTTTATAATTCCTTCTGTGAGATTGCACCTGAGCCTTCTTCAAAGTTCAGTACTTCATTGTCTCTAAAGATGGACATTTACTCAGGAAATTTTCACTTTCCTATCTGGATAAAGTCACCGGTAATTGTTTCCACTCTGACTTCTGCAAGGGATTGGACCATTAGAAACCATGCTCTCCAGCAAAACCAGCCCCTGCAGATGTATTTATCTCACCCAGTCTCAGGAAGGGACAAGGAATGGTGTCGTTCTGGTTTTGATCCCGTCCTGAGCCTCCCCAGAGAACGTTTAAAACAAAACATCCGTCTGCACAATCCCAGCTCCAGTAAGCAGGAGACAATTTACACTGAGTGTCAGTGCAATGGTTGGAGCTCTGATCCCAAATAACAACCTAGAAGAAAGTGTCCAGTTCCTATTACAAGTTCTTGGGTCATCCAGTCACTCCTTCCCTGAAGCTTTTCGCTCTCTTATGCACCAGAGCCATATGGTTTTGGCACAAAGTAGCTGTGCCCTACACCTTAACTCGCCTTTTGGACATTTTTGTCTTGTGAGATCCTGCATATCAAGCAGAGCTATTTGGATAGAAATGGGCTACCTGATAGCCACGAGACTTTGGATGCCAACAGTCTATTGGAAAACGAACTTAACTCATCTCCAGGGCATTTTCAGTAGGAGTTTGATCATCCGCCCTTCAATGGCTGCCCTACATCTCTGCTCCTTCAGTGGGCTGCCAGCCTGGAGGAGGTGGGGGATTGTTCCAAAATGCAGTCGGAAAGGTCATGAGGCATAGCAATTATTATTGCAGTCTAAAGTAAAGAAAATGTCACTTCTCACTCTTTACACATCTTTATCCTTTGAGGTCAAATATTTTCTATCAGTTTGACCAGTGCAGCTGGTCAGGGCACATCTCTTCCATCTCATGATGGGTTTTGAGGTTTCAAATTTATTGTCATTCCCTGTTGGAACAACCCCCAAACTTTGTAAAGCTTTTGTGAAAGGGAATTATATCCAAATGCCCATTTTTGGAAAGGATCTGAAAAGGTCAGGTTTTCAATCTCTTTCTCTCCAGAGGTAAGTAGAGAGTCTAGCCTGGACCTCAGAAGCTTTCCCTTGAAAACTTTTTGTTGAAATCAATGTTTCCATGAAACATTTTGGTTTCAAAGAAGTATCATGCTTTGTTGGAAATAAATTTTGACAAAAAGGTTCAGCTAGCTATACTCTCAAAATATTCACATGAGTAAATTGAAGCAATCATAACATTAATATGTATTTTTCCTTCTGTAATAAGGACAAATGGGCTGTGATTTTTTCCCCCTATATGGCTGTAGATCTCTAACTCAAAGTTGGAAGCTCAGTGCCCCAAGTCATTCCCATACTGATACTTTTTCAAAACATTTTGCTTAGCCTGCTTAGAGCTGCTCTGCTTCTTATACCAAGGAGCCCTTTCCTGCCTTTTGGGATGGTGCCATCATTTCATGATGAGTTTTAAACATCAGAACGCCTGTGATCTCGGTTTTAGCTTCGTTAGACATCTCGGGTGTACATCCCTTGGCTACAGGGGTCTTTGTTTTTAGATCCTGTGTGAATACCTTTTTCAACAGTTGCTAATGGATCCTGACAGAAGAACCAAAAATGATGAAACATAACCAAAAAATCCTAAGGGTTACCTTCCACTACACACACCTCTGTCTTCAGGGGGAACCACTGTCTCTACCCTAAGGGAAGAATTAGTCTGATGGGATTTTTAAAATGTGCATTTTCACTGTAAACTATGCAAATGCCTTGTGCAATGTCACTCCTGATATTCTTGTCTATATGCAACGTGTTACTTCCATTTATACCAAGAGACCAGAGATGAAGCCCATGGCAGGGGGATGTGTGCATGTCCCCGCAGAAGGACACCTCGGGCATATCCGGCACAGTGATTCTCTCCAGCACGGAGCCCCTGGGCTCCTGTCCTGCCCCTCTCATCACAAACCTGCCTCCACGAGCCCCACAAAACCGAACTGAGTGCCATGGAGATGCGCTGGCTCCATCATGCACCCAGCAGCGCCGTCCTGTGCTGGGTATCTTGCCTCCGGTCTTGTCTGTAGATTTGAAGCTATTTTTCCATAGTTTGTTTCATTTATTATTTTAAACAGGTGGTTTGGGGAGACAGTGGAGAGACAGAAAGTGGTTTCCTCCCCCCTCTCAGAGTGCAGGGATATCAGCTGAATTCATTAAGGTCGAGTGTGGGATTCTGGTTTGAAGTGAGCGTGGCTTCACTGCTTCTTCGCTAGACACTTACACGTGGCACCTTTTGTCTCGTTTTTATGAACTGAGCTATAAGATGAAGCTCTGAATGGGGTGAGAGTTGGAGGGCAGGTGAAGAGTCTTTCTGTTACCATTAGTAACACGCTTGCACCCATTTTGTCTGTAAATTGAAAAAGAAAGATTGCAGCAACTCCCTGTGCGTTATGCGTCTTGATAACAATTAGGAGGAGCAACAGGGGCCGTCTGGCTATTCTTATTCTTTCAGCATATTTAGCATAAAACCTGCGATAAAATAAGAGGTCTTGTTTCGTGGCAGAGCGTGCATTCATTTTTTAGTTGTCTGTATTTTTTCTCTGCCATGGAAATCAAGAGAACGGTGTCATTGCTGAAGGGGACAGGAGCTCCCATGCCCTGGCACCCCAGAGCGGCATCACCTCGGGATGTGCACTCTGACAGGCTCCTGAAGGCACTGGAGATGAGGAGGAGCTTTTCCATGCAAAAGCCTCTTTCCCGCCATTTTCTTCACACACCACTGGGCAATTCCTGCTTTGTCTTGCTTTCCTGGAAGCCTCCATCTCAGCTTCATTTTGGGAGAGTCTCTTCCTAGAAAAGGCTTATCCCTTCTTTTAAATGTTTTATTAGAATGATCTAAAATAGGGACCAATGTGGAACAAAGTTGTCTTTTAAATAGAAGTAAAAAAAGCTTGCTTTAACAGCTGCAACTTCCTACCCAGTCTGCTGATCCCTGGTCCAACCCCAGTGGCTGCCCCCCTCCTTCCTTCCTTAAGACCCATTTCACCACAGCCCTTACTGGTGTAGCTTTGTTTGTGGCATCCCGTGCCTCACAGGCTTCTTAAGTTGTTTAATAATAAGGGTATTTAAAGCTGGTTTTTATAATAAATTAAATGAAGTTATTTATGGATTAGTACTGGCGCAAAAGTCAATGGCTGGATTATTTTAGGAAAAAAAGCAGAACTTCTGCGTGTTTCAAATTTGGTAAATCTCTTCACTTCCAAATGTTTGCATTATTCTGGCAGTCTGATTTGCAATAAATAAGGCACTGTGACCACCATACCTGTGCAGGTATTACCACTTAGCTCCCACCTAAAACTGGTTTGGTTTTGTCAGGCTCCCAGCTCTCTGGATGCTGTAGTTCATCCAGAGAGCATTTTGGGATAAAGTAATTTGATTTCTGTAGCATCTTGGGGGAGACCTGGCATAAGAAAAGCATCTGTAGAGCTGGCGGTGGCTGGGGAAGCTGCAGTTGAGGGTTTGGACAGAAGATGGTGCAGTGTTCCAAGCTTCGTCCTGTCGGAGTGGCAGCCTTCGCTCCCACACCTGGGCTCCAGCTTGGTCTCCAGCAAGCAAACCTCGCACCAGTCAGCAACTTTATAATGGCACTGCAGCAACAAACCCACGTTTTGCTACTATTTGTGGAGCAATGAATTAAGGTGGAATATATATATAAAAATATATATTTATATGTATAAAATACAGCCATATATAAAATATCTCTCTCTATATATGAATTAAAAAATAATCATAAAATAGAATTTTTTCTTTCCCTGTGAATTCCTGTACTGAGTCTGTCACTCTTTTTTCAATGCAGGCATTAAAAGCCTTGCCCTGGCAGCAGATGTAAGCAAGCCTGAGGATGTGCAAAGGATGGTGGACACAATTGTGGCTCACTGGGGCACAGTCCACATTGCATGCAACAATGCAGGAATCAATCTGAACTCTGCAAGTGAAGAGACTTCCCTGGAGGAATGGGACAAAACTTTCAATGTTAATTTACGAGGATTATTTTTGTGCTGCCAAGTAAGTGTGAAATACTGCACTGGCTAGTTTTGCAAATGGATATTAACATTCTAAGTATTTACTTTATCTGAAGAGCTAATAACATTTTATTAATAATTATCACAATAAAACTGGTCCTAGTTTTGGTCGCGTTTAGGTGAGATTTGCTTTATATGAATTATAGATTTCGGTCAATACATTCAAAAGCAGCTGGTACTTGTTGGCTACCCAAACCCAGGCATTAAAGAATGCCCAAAATTTTTTTGAAGAGTGGTTATTTGAAAACCAGAAGGCTTGGAGGGGGGAATTCCCAACATTAGTAATTATTTTGAAAAAATATTGCCAACAGTGAAGAGGTGTGAAATGGCAATGGGATTTTTTCTTGCATCAGCCATTTTTATACCAAGTTTTTATATCAAATGCTTAAAAAAAATGTGTTAGCACATCAACTCTTCAGAAAAGTGAAGACTAATTTATTATCATGTCATTATTAGCACAATCACAGAAAGGGTCACTGGTCTTTCCTTTAATTTCTGTCACAGGCTGCAGGCCGCATTATGCTGAATCAAGGATATGGGAAGATAATTAACACAGCATCTATGGCAAGTTTAATAGGTGAGTGATGAGAGCTAACAGTTGTGCTTCAGAATCCATATTTTAATTACTACCGATGCTATTTGAATCAATTAAACCTGTATTGGGAAGGAGTAAATCACTGACATTTCATATTAGAGGAAATGTACTACAAAATTTTTATTAGTATCATTTTTCAACATTTCTCTGTCCTCAATGTTTTAGAGCACTTACTACTTTTTATCGAAAAGGCGGAGTCACCTTCTCTGACTCCAGTGCACGGATACCACAGGAGAGGTGCTGGTTCCCTCCATGCTGTTCCAGGCAAACTCCTTGGCATGTGGGAAGCTGAGCCCACAAGATGCTTACAAGCCACCCAAAGGATTTTGTGCCAATATTTGCCCTGGTACCCATGGGTTTTATAAAATTCTCATTGCCAACAGGTGCCTGCACCAACGCTGCTGAATCAGCAGTGCCATCAAAAGCACCAGTAAACCATTGTAACATATGGAATGAAATCCCTACTGCTGAGCTAATCTGGAAGGCTGCTGAGCTGAAGCCCATGTAACAAAAATTGATCAATTACACAAATTAAGCATAGCCCTTTAGGAATTTATTTTATTGGTCTGGACATCTGTTGCAGTATTGTCCAAATCCAAAAATCAAATGGTGCCTTGGGTTGCCAAGTTAGGCAAGAAAATCTAGTAGCTATAAAAGTACAACTGAAAACCCCTGTATTAATATCATGTCCATCTGCTGAATGTTACATAAATATGCAGTCTTTTTATTTTCCTTCGGAATAATGTTTATTTTTACTGTGCCCAGTTTGACATTCTGTGACATTCTACTCAGTTTATTGCACAGTAACTTTAAATGGTTCTTCAAAAATCCATTTATAATGTTGTTGTTAATATTTTTTCAAGTGTCTTTACCAGCTGTTTTACTTATGCTTAAACACAGGCACCATCCCTCTGTCCCAGCTTTGTACAGTTACAAGATCTCCCAAAGAAAAATAGTTCTGAAAAGATTGTGAGGCTTTAAATTTCAAATACCTCAGACTTTCCTGCTCTGCTCTAAGCAGTCGGGCTCTGGTCTATGCTTGGGCTGTCACCATCCACATCGTTGTCACAGAGCAAAATTTCCTGGGAGGTGGTCCATCCTGGAGAAAGTTAGGAAGCTCTGGGAATTGGCAGAAACTGGAGATCTGCTAGTTTGGCACACAGCTCCCAGCCTTGCTGCAGCCCAGCAGTGGTCTGCTCTGCTTAAGGAGAGGTATTTTCCAAATTTTCCATCGGGGCTTGGCACAGCTCTGCTGAGCTGTGTGGTGGTGCCATTCCAACACAGCATCCATCCCAGCCCCAGCTTGGAGCTGCACCTCCTTGGCTGGCGAGCCAAGGGCAGAGCTCCACCTGGGGATCACATCTGAGGGCGGTACTAGTCCTGGAACAGGAAGGAATGTTGGAAAGCAGCCCTGAGAGCAGCCTAGAAGGGTCATCCCAAGATGCATTTAAATGTCAGTGAAAGTTAATGCGTGCTAGGCCAGAAGTTAAGAGATGGAGAGATGTGTTTACCTTCTGAACCTGTTTGAATCTTGGCATTGAAAAAATCTAGTAGTTATGAAACTACGACTGAAAACCACGATGTTCATATCATGTCCATCTGCTGAATGTTAAATAAATATGTTGGTTGGTTGGTTATTTAAGTATGTTGGCCAACTGGCATAGTATGAAATGTTTCTAGAAATAGTTAGGGGATATTTTTTTTGTTGTTGTTGTAGGTTGAGTCCTTCCTCAGAGATACAGGAAAATGAGGAGACACTTAGCAGGATAAGGAGGTTTTTGTTTGTGATTTTTCCAGATACACTGCTCAGAATCAGTTTTAATTAATTGAAGATAAGCTGCA
The DNA here is from genome assembly GCA_013397725.1 of Rhagologus leucostigma. Classification (NCBI taxonomy): domain Eukaryota; kingdom Metazoa; phylum Chordata; class Aves; order Passeriformes; genus Rhagologus; species Rhagologus leucostigma. Next base: position 1,697,571 of record VZTD01002147.1, read on the forward strand.
TACATTTTGCATATGTGCATTTTGATTCTGGTATTCCACTGGAATTATTCCAGGCGTACGCTCCAGCAGCGGCGGCTCGGCTGCTGCGGCTCGGCAGTTCACACAGGTGTAACTCAGAGCTGTAATTTTTACAGTGAATATCTTTAGTGGGAAGTGGTCTGCTCTGCTCTGCTTTGCTCTGCTCTGCTCTGTCTGTGTGCACCTCTCATTAACATTGTGTGGCTGCTTCAAGGTCAGGCTGGGAGCCCGATGTACCAAACAAGGGTGCGAAAGCGGAGTGTCGGGTTGTTGTGGTATAACCACAGCAGCAGCGAACACCCCACAGCCCTTCCCTCCCTGCCCCCTGGGATGGGGGAGAGAATCTAGGAAAAAAGGTAAAACTTGTGGGTTGCGATAAACACTGTTTATTAGGACAGAAGAGGAAGGGCAAATAATAATAAGGATAAAAGAACATGCAAAGCAAGTGGTGCACAGTGCAGTTTCTCACCCCCACTGACCGATGCGCAGTCAGTCTCCCAGCTCACCCCAGTTTTATTTTTCAGCACGATGCCATGTGATTTGGAATATCCCTCTGGCCAGCTGGAGTCAGTTGTCCTGGCTCTGTCCCCTCCCAGGTTCTTGTGCCTCCAGCCTCCTCGCTAGCAGGGCAGCATGATGCCCTGAAAAGTCCTTGATTTAGAGTAAGACCCACTCAGTAACAACTAAACCATCAATGTGTTAACATTATTCCTGTCCTAAATCCAAAATACAGCACTGTACAGTTACTGGGAAAAAAAGACAACTATCCCAGCCAAAGTCAGAACAAAGGTGTTTAAAACGTAACGCAGCTAATGTTGGCAGAATTTTGATCTGCTTTCTCCTGTCATCTCTGTCTTGAACAGGAGTGAGTGTCCTTGCTTCCCTGAAGCCTTAGCAATGCAGATTTTTTGGTGACACTGCTGGAAGCATAGCTTTATTCGCAAGCCCCATTTTGTATGAGTCTGGAGGGTTCCAGATTTGCTCTTTTCTCTGGAAGAGACCACCTTAGGTAATGGAAGAGGAAATGGCGTGGGGTGCTTAGCTGCAGAAATCCCATCCAGCGCCAGAGTTCACAGCACCCGTTAGCTTCTCCATGAGTTCTTTCAATTGAGAGGGGCCGAGTGTCTCACCAGGGGAAAATTTCATCCTCCTAATTACCTTCCTTAGATATTCTTATAAAGACGAAAGTCCATGGAAGGACTTTTGATAACACTGTCTCATCACCCACCCCGAGTCAGAAGTTGATTCTCATGGCTTGCAGCAACTTGTTCTCACCCACATGCACTGTAGGTGCAGAGCCAGTGCCAGAACTCCTCTCTTCTTAGCAAGTGATCACCAAAATGATTTATCACAGACAGACATGCTTGGAAAGTTTAGCAAAGAACTGCTTTTGGGAGGTTACAAGGTTAACTACCGAAGTTGTATGTAACTTGGAGCTGATGCATGGCAATTAATCAAGAAATTACGTTCCACATCTTTTCGAGAGCCCCCACGGCGTGCTGCGTCAGGGGGCAACAGGCACACACTGAGGGCAAAGCAGTTCTGCTGGTCAAAATGCAAACCATTTCATATTGAACAAAAAAGAGCACAGAATAAATGCTGGCAGAGGAGGGCCATGGAATGAAACGCTCTTTGTAGCAAGGAAAAGGCCTCTGAATTCTGAGCAAACCTGCAGCACATGCAGAAAAAAACCCCTCTAATTGTTGCTCTCATCATGTGTGTGCTTTAGATCTATGCACAAACATCTCTGTTCAAGGCAAAGGTCCTTGTTCACACGCTCAGTAATTTTTAGCAGGGCTTTTGGCTCTTTCAGAGTTTGGGTAACTCAGTTATCACCTCCTTTACACCCCTTACATTGACATATTCAAACCCAAGATTTTAAGTCAATAAAATCAGCAGTGGGTGTGTTGGGATGCCATGGGTGGGAGTGATATAGAACTGATGCATTAGCTTAGTTTATTAAGACCAGTTTAATGCCAGCTACCAGTGCTGCTTACATGCTTTTATCAAAATGCTGGGAGTTGGGATTTGGCTGCTGAACCTTGCACAAACCCAGTGATTCCCTTTCTTCCAGGGTTCAGCGTTATCCAACCCCACAGCCTGGAATTGGCTGTCTTTGTGACTACTGATATTTAGCCCTGATGTTCCCCACTCTCCCTCCATCAGGGGGAGCAGCTCAGTGAGGCTCGGTGCCGATACAGAGCTAATTATGGATTGATGCTTTGCTCTGGGGTTGTTAGTGAAGTCCTAATGGCAGCCAGAAAAGTCCAAGGAGAGACACTTTGTGGGTGTAAATCCCAACACCTGGACTGACTTGGATTGACTCCCGTGGGTTTAAAGCACTTTACACCCACAAGGGATTTGTCCTTAAGTAGCTTTCACTGAGCTGGAGAGGGGCAGAGCCACCCGAGCACACGGCACTAACAAGCTTGAACATTGTAATTAGCAAGCTGATCATTTTCTGTCTCTGACTGGCATGTGACATCTCTGAAACATTTTCAAAAGCTTCAGATTTTGAAAGTGGTGGGTGTTCTGAATTTTTGGGATGCACCTGTGTTCACATCCACACAAACACCAGTTAGATTACAAGATGTATTTGCTTCAGACTATGGATAATTTAAAAATTAGGGAGAATAATTTGTTCCTAGAAGCTATATATAATATGTTACATAAAATCTGTTATGCACTTATATTCTATCATATAATGTCATATCAAACAATTTACTGTTACACTCAGTTATGACATCATACATTATCTAGCATATATCATATTATAAATAATACTAATATATTACATAACATAGAATACATAATCTATAATACATGTTATATTATTAATTATATAATATTTTATAATTATATGACAATGTATTTTATTAGTATTACAGTGTATAAGTATATAAACATACATACATGTATAATATATTAATGTGCATATGTGTATATGATTATTTATCTTTCTTCAGAGGAGTCAAGTATTGCATATATATGTTTAATATATTGGTTTTGTCTTTGCCCAAATATGGGATCTTTTAAGTGTCTTTATTTTTTTTTCACCACTGTTTTCCAATAGCCCATCTGCTGAGACAAAATTGTTAGATGGCAAAATACATATTTAGGGGTTTGTGTTGTAGGTGGCTGAATTCTTGCTGCTGCCTGCCTGGCACCTGGGAAAAGGGCAAATAGCTCATCTCAATGCAGGGAGTTGTCTGTGTAGTGCCTAAGCTATCTTAATTTGGGAAGAATAAATAATTTTCTCCTGAATCCCTTGTAGTCCCTCACCCACAGAAGCAATTGGCATACAACGCGTCCAAAGCCGGGGTCGTAAAGCTAACACAGACACTGGGAACTGAGTGGATTGACAGAGGAGTAAAAGTCAACTGCATTTCCCCGTAAGTAAAATGTAGTCTCGTTTTGAAACTACAAAGGGAATGAAATGTTCTACAAAGCTCAAATGAACACTATCTCAGCAAATAAAGTTTCTAATTAGCAGGTGGATTGCATCCCTTTTTATGTTGTCTTTTCCTTAACAAAGGTTTAAATACTTAGAACCAAGCCTGCTCTGTTGCTGTGTATACTCAGGGATTTAAGGAGAGGTTTTAGCATTTGATAATAGGTTTTCCAATAATGTGAAGGGTAGTTTTTAGCATTTCCCTTCCAGATGAAATATTTCCTTAGTCTGTCCAAGCCTTCTGTGGTTAAAAAAAGGGTTTTTGACACTTAATAGACAATACTTCTTTTCCCTTTTTACTTAAGACAAATATATAGGCACTTTAAAAGCTACGTTTTATTGCTGTTACTGAGCTTCTGTTCAGCTCTGACAGTCACAGGAGGCCAGGTGCAGTTTTGTAAATATATATATATTTATTACAAATTACATTTTCCTTATTTTTAGAGACTTCAGGCTCTATGTTTTAGGGTATTTATTCACAAAGAGAAGTTTTCCTACCAGATCCACTTTGTCTCTCGCTGTTTCTCACACATGCCCAACCAGTCATTTTATTAAACAATTAGCAGTGCATGATAGTGCTGAGCAGAAACCCAAGTGGATAGCGTTAATTGGAAGCGGTCAAATTCTGTAGACCATTGAAGTCAATCAGAGTAAGTAAGAAGGGCAGGATTTTAACCCAGGAGTTAAATTGTAATAATGAAGATAATAATGTACATCAAATTAGGGAAAACAAATTACATATTTTAATCCACGAAGTGGAGGGAAAAAAAAATCACAGAGCTTAATGGCAAGTGCCTCTGTTTTTACTGCCAGTCTGCTCTCCCCTTGCTTGTGCTAGCTGTCTTCCTTATGATTATTTATTACTAATTATACCAGTGACTCCAGCCGTCGCTCTATGTGATCCACAGATTCTTTCAACAGCATCTTACTTCCTAATGGGATTTTCCCCATGCCAATGCTAGCAGCACTGTAATGGTGTTCCCACAACTAGCGCTAGTGAATTTACACTGGCTTTCAGGAGCTGGGGAGATGAAGGGAATTAGGGAAGCTCAGCAGGACCTGGCAGGAATTGTCTGAAAACATACGGGTAATCTGCACCAACAGAGGTGGGATAGTTGTGCCACATTCACAGCAATTACAGATAAGAAGGCTCTTAGAGGAGGAATTACCTATTTCTTAGGGGCTTACATAAATTTAAAAAATAGGCACTGAATGATCAAAACTCACTGTTTTGTGCAAGTTGGAAGCAAGCACTCACATCTAGAGAAGTTATGTTCCTGGAAGCAGTTGCCAGAGCATGGAGAAAAAATAGACAGCTTCTCTTTCTACTTTTCAAAGCAACAAAGGGTTGCATTTTGATCATCTCTTCCTGTCTTAAACTCTAGCTCTGTGCTTAAAATCCTACAACAGGAAGGGGTGATGTGTTGCTTTTTTGGAGGAATAGCCAGCAAGGGAGCATGGAGAACAAACATTTTGCTGTCTTTGAGGTCTCCTGTTCTGGACAGAGCAGTTTTCCCTAAAGCAGGTGGGAACCTGGACTGAGCTGTTCTGGAGACCAGCAGAACTTCCCTAACAGAGTCCAGGCTCTGGCTGACCACCTTGTGTTGGGGCTGCCCAGGGAGCTCTGGGCAGGAGGAAGGACCCTGCAGCAGTTCATAGAGCTCAGATCCCTCATCACATGAGCAAAAACCATATCTGCTTCTGAGTGAATAACTATTCACATTTACACTTCTGTCTGTGTGAGATGTAAACCTGCATTTCAGTGCACATTTGGACCCATCCCCAGAGCCGTGGACCCCACCAGTGTCACTGTCTCTTGACATGACTCACCGAGGACCAGGGACACCTTCAACCCACTTGATCTGAGTACCCAACACCAGCAGGAGCCTCGGTGTCGTCTTATAACAGGGTGGGATTTTAAGGAGTCTGAGGAGCACAGATGTAGATACAGGGCATAATGGTACACAAGATCAGCTCTGGATAAGTAAAATAACTGCCTCCTTAAGTACTTTGCCCCTCCCAGTCATGGTTGCATTAAGCTTTAAGGCACTCTCAGTGTGCCTCTGTCTGAAGCTCCAAATGCTCCAGTCTGGCCTTAAACATTATTTCACCATGCAAACCTTTTGGCCTTTTCCCCCTCTTCCTATCTGGTCACTTTTTATCAACTTAATTTCTTAATGAGTGCATAAAACTTATGCAGAGCAATGCATAAAAGTTAGCAATGCATAAAATGTTATGACAGAGTCCTTAGGATGATTTATTGCATTTATAAAATTGAACATGCAGGCTTCTCTTGCTGGCCAGGCAAACCTGATGCCCAGGGAGAGAAGAGATTCCCTGGGTGTTTTGGCTGACTTATGCTGTTGCTATCGTGGAAACTGTGCTCAGTCCTTGCACCACCATCCAGTGCCCTCACCTCATAGCCTGCTGCACAGCTGATGCCGAAAAAAATGAAGAAGGTCCTGGAGTCTTCTTGAAAGGGATGGTGGGAGTGAACTGCAGAGGGGACCATGGTGTGAATAGGGACTTTTACAGAGCATTGATTGGTGGCTGATGCCCAGCTGCCCACAGGGTTTAGTCTCTCTGTTGGTCCCAGGATGCGGAAGTGTGTTGGGTGTGATGGAAGAGGGGTTTCTGGAAGATGTCTGTTTTTTGGCATGTGCAGCATTGGAACACGTCATTTTTGCAGCCATTACACTGAATCAATGTCCATTCTTTTGGCTAATTACTGCCTTCTTCTTGATTAGCAAGACATGAAATGCCACAATGCAATGACCTTTGAGATGGGCAGCTGGAAGTTGATATTAAGGTCAACTTGCAGCCAGGCCAGCAGCCCTGGGGGATGAACCGTGTTCCCCACTGATGGGCTGCAGGGATTTGGGTTTGGACTGATGGGCAAAGAGGTTTTGTGTGCCCTGCATCCTGCCCTGCTCCTCTGGGGCAGCATGAAGGCAGCCACATGGTGCTGCACCAGGCTTGTAGCCCCAGAAAGCAGGCAGGGCAGGATCGCTGCAGGTTTGGGGAACACCCCATAAGGGGGAAGGACAGGCAGGGCTGGCAGGAGAAGGAGCACCCCAGCATCACCTGAAGGCATCCCAATTAAGCAGCATTACTATCCCCATTAAGCAACAGTCGTTGCTGGTAAGTATCTTTGGACTTAAATCTTAATTCCTTGGGAGATGTCCCAATTAAGTGGATCTTGTGATTAAACACTTCCTGATTAAGTGGAGTGTACTTAACTCATTCAAATTAATAACTCATCTGAAAGAAATCAAGTTACACACAGATGGAATCTTTTTTTGCTCTCATTTGGGGATTGAGTGCACGTAACAATTCCAGTTAAGTATCTGGTAAGTGATATTTTTCCTAATGTGTCTCTCGAAGTGGAAATGTTTTAGGCAATTGTTTTTCTCTCTTTTTTTTTTTTGTGGTATTTTTTTTTCCCTCACGTCTCAAATTGTCCTGTGTATCAATAATGAAATATTGATGCTCATATCTAACGTTAAGGAACCAGCAGTTTGATATTACATTGACATGCAACAGAAAGTACTGATAGGCTCAGCACTGCATACAAGATGAGGTAGGGAATTAATGCATTGGCAGTTGTCTTTGCTGGAACTGGTTAGGAGCCAACTAAAATCTGCCTAAAAGGGTTCGACAACATTAAATTGCCCAACTTGGCACCAAAGCTTTCCCAGAAGATGTGTAGTATCAATGACATGCCTAATATTTATAGTGCCATCAGTATGTGTGTTTGCAACTTTTAAGTTTTGCGTTACATTTTTTTCTCATTTCTGTAACAAAAATTTGTAGTGAAGTTTGGTTACACGTCTAAATTTTTGCTACATGAAGTGAACCTAAAGAAAGGTCCAGCAAGAGGCACAGCACGGTGATTCGCAGGCTGCAGTGATCAGACCAAAGATCATTTTTCTGAACAGATTGAAAAACGTCCTCTTCTTAGCAAAATCTGTTGTGTTGGAGGACTGCATGTTTTATTCGCTAATCTGCATTCCCTTGGGGTTAAAATATATCTGTAAATGAAAAAAATAAGAAAATCATATGGATCTTATTCTGGTCTCCAATAGTGTAAAGCCAGAATGATGATGATGGTGATGGTTTTGTAAGCACAGTGAGAGGCACGTAAGGGAAAGGAGTTCAATATATTTTGTGTCTGCTGCTCAAAACACGTTTCTCTCTGAAGAAAACCAGTTTTGAGGAGTTTGGGAAAGCAAGGAGGGAGAGCAGGGGGCTGTGCTTGAAGGAAATAAGTAAACCATTCACAGTCCTATACTAGAATGTGCTTGATTTTGTTACGTTGCCAGAACTTGAGTGAACTGCATCGCTCAGTGTTTCTGAACCGCTCTGCTCTTTATTGACAATTACAATAAAATATAAAGCCGATATTTAAATCCTGCCTGATTAGTGCAAACAGAAATGTTTGGGGGAAAATCTGAATTAGTTCCACTTCATAACAGAGTAAATAGTGGATTTCAGCCTTCATTTAAAACAAAAGGTAAACCTCATACCCAGAATCCAGTCTGTCTCAAAAAATTATTTCCTTGGAAGTCTAAATTGGGATGCCGATGAAGTTTCAGAACAAAACGGGTATTTTTATACTTTGTTCATTTCATATTTATCACTAGCTTGTTTGCTAATTTTCATTTGCAAGAGGCAATTCTTCCAGCTAACTGGCTGCCTCAATGGGCCACTGATTTCTTTGAAGTGACAGTCTGTAAATATGCATAAAAAAGAGATGCAATTAGCGTGTGTGTGGTTCAGTGCAGCCTGATTTCATTGGCAAGTTTACCCACAGTGTTGATAAGCTACATTATCTAGAAAATTGGCCGCTGAAAAACAGCACCTCTGATTGCCAGCAAAGGTTCCAGATAACAGGGTGCTGAAGAGAAATATAATTGAGGTTGAATATGTTAACCAAGGTGTCACATGCTCCTTAGAAGCGCTAATTTATCAGCATGTTGGAATTTTTATTAACATTTGGAATGCATTTCTACCACGCTAATGAAGTGGAATTGGCAGTTCAGGTTTTAGTTATTGTCATTTCTGAGAAGTTAAATGTAATTTCTCGTTAGACACAGTTATGTAAATATATTTGTTCAGGGGCTGAAAAAATTATACATTTCACAAAATACAAATATGTTGTTAAGGAGGAGTATGACGAATCAGTTGCAGTTAAAGTCACAAAAGCCAGCCAAATCTTCGCCCTGCATTGTGCTTCCTGCAGCATCATTTTTAGGGCACCTGAAAAAAAATCAAACTTAGCAGAGTTTTAGTAAGTGGTGGAGTCACTCATTAATGTAAAAGAGGCAAGACAGGTAAATCAGTGTGATTTGTGGGGTGTTGGTTTAAGGGGGATCACAGTGGGTGTGTTCTGCTTATTCCTGCCTCTCTTTTTCGTGTGGAAAGGGTCTGGTGCCGAGAAGGGTGCTGGCCTTTGTTTCGCTTGTTTTTTGACAATGAGGAGTTGGTCTGTTTTCAGTCTCTGGGCTGTACACAAACGTGCAGTGTGATATTAGTTGTAGAGTGATGCGAAATGGGTAGAAGGACCACAGTTGCCAAGAGCTGTGACAGACCCAATTCAAGACATTTTTGCTTCCAATGCTGTGCTTTTTTTCTAGAAAAAAAAATTAAACTGGTGTTTATGAGTAGCCTAAAAGTAAGGGGGTTCTGCTATTAGCTGAGAAGATTGTGTGTGTGTGTGCGTACTTGAAAGGAAACCTCTGAGATGCCCATCGGCAGCGAAAGGTGATGATAGGAAAGCAGTGTCATGGAAGTTTGCACCATGACTTTCAGCAAGGGCAGAGCAGGCTGGATGTGCTCATCTCCTTTGTGCTATTACACTCTTTTCCTTCTGAATTAACATCTCAAACACCTCTAGGTGCTGCCTTTACTTCTGGGCAGGACCTGTTGCTAAACCCTTGGTCCCTGTGCTCGTTGCAGGGGCATCGTTGACACGCCGCTGATCCGCTCGCAGGAGCTGCGGCCGCTGGTGCGGCGCTGGCTGGCCGACATTCCCGCCGGGAGGCTGGCCCAGCCCACCGACCTGCAGGCTGCCGTCGTCTACCTGGCCTCTGAAGCCTCGGACTACATGACGGGCCATAACCTGGTCATCGAGGGTGGCCAGAGCCTGTGGTGAGGGGCATCCTCCACTCTCCCCTCTCAAGGGCTTTGGAAAGTGCATGTTAGATTTTAGCTTAGTCCCGGCTTTGGCTTGTGCGACTACGTGGCCACCTAATACAAAATTATTGTTTTCTTCTTTCGGGTGTTAATTTGGAGACTTGTATAATGCACAGGAAAAATAAGGCAAAAAAAGGGCAATCTTTCACTCCCAGCATTTTCGTGTTTTTCACTGTGCAGTCACATTTCTGTTAAATTAGTATTTAATGATATAAAAGTACATTTACTGCAGTGAGATTTGGCTATTATTTAAGTTTAACGGGGGGCATTTTTAAAGCAATCAATATTAGCTGGTCTGTGTAGTTTATTGTTCTTAGGCAATTTTTTTGTATTCAAGTTGTTCCAGTGACATCTGTGAGTGGTGAAAAACAGTTGGATGTAGTGTTAAAAAAAATAAATTAGTTCATTACATTTGAACCTGAATGTTGCCATTTTATATTTACTGGTGTTTAGTTTTTGACAGTGTTTTTATACAAACACCCACATAAATGCCCCTGAAAGAACAGTGCTGCACTTAATAGAGATTCATGGTTGGTAATTATAATGGCTGTAATCCAAACCCATTGAGGTAAGTAGGGACTGCTCATATACTTTAAGTGAAATGCATGTTTAAGTGTTGATACAACTGGGTCTTTGTTTTCCTTGATAGACAGAAGTAAGCAAAGGTCATCTTCCAAATAATTTTTTTTCCTCTTGTAACATTCTGAAGACAACTCCTGGGTGTAAACCAAGGCCAGCTCGAATGATATTGATACAGTTCTGCTGGCTGAAGAGCTCATTTTGGTGATAGCGTTGGGTTCATTGCTTATAGGCAATAAAACGTGGCACAATAACCCCACGGTTCTGATATCGCTCTGGGTATACACAGACTTCCATCCTGAGGGCCCTTAAGCATAACCTAAGGAGAATTTACGGGAAGAAATTCACTTGCAAATCCTCATGTCATTTGTTTTGCATTTGGCAGCTCTTTGTTACCATAACATAAATAATTGTGGATGGATGTCATTACTTTGATTAAGTGCTACAAGCCCATGCATTGGCTGGCCATTATTGTGGGGAATTGCTATAATGGCTTCAGACTTGACATTCACTGCTACGTTGTAAGGTATGCGCCTCGCTGACGTACTATCATCGTTATTGTGGATAAAGTGCAAGAAGATACTTGTCTTCATTAAATTTTCTATTAGACCATTGATAATTAATACATATCTCATGCTTCATCTCGAGTCGTTTTTCTGGGGAATGTTGCTATTAAGCGACTCAAGGCTAGAGCTTTTTGGCTTGAAATCCTTGCCTTGTGTGCATGATCTAATTTATTGACAATGCTCTGCAAACTCAGAGGCTTAAGTAGAGCTTGATTTTGGATAAATCTTCAAGAAAAACAATTAAGGGTTTAAACGTTTTATTATTTTTCTGGGCTCACAAAAACTTTTCTCTCCTTGCTCCCACACTTGCATCATTTTGTGTCATGCTCTGGAGGGCTTGGCGGAGTTCTCACATCCCTCTGGCTGGCTTTTCACCCAGAGGTTAATGTGCAAACATTGGTGAACTCATCAGGAGCTTTTCCAAGGGATCCTAGAGGGGCTTGTATACTATTGCTTGGACTGCTGGTGAACAGTTTGTTGCAGCTTCTACCTTAAGTGTAAAATAATGAACTTTAGTTAATTTGAAACACGAACTGCAGTTGGCACTGCAACTATGAGCAGTGTTTTCACTTTCTCAGCAGAAAGACAAAGGGCTGAACGGACTGCTGAGGTTGAACCCCTGTTCCTTGCCAGGAGATGGTTGCAGTTCAGCACTGAAAGGCACTGGCAGGGCACTGCAGGAAGCTGAACTTCACTGCCCTGGTGCTGGCTGATTTTGGGAAGACTTTCAGCCAGCAAAGGTCATGCTGCGCTTTTCACAAGTTTCAAGTTAAAAACAAAACCCAGACATAAAAAAATTCACCTAGACTTCAAAAAAAAAAAATCAAAATGATCTCTTAACGAAGCAGCCTCTGGTGTTTGGACTAGAGCTTGTCTCGCCTGCTCTGTTTGCCCCCAGGCTCTGCCTTTGAAGGGCTGAGCGGGCAGGGCAGAGCAGAGTAGTGAGTTTACCTGCACAGGCTGATGTGAGGCTTGGCTCCTGTTTGGGGACATTGCTGTGTGCCCACATGGGCCCTGGCCCTGCCTCATGTTGGCCCAGAGAGGCTGGTGGAAGGGGCTGTCTCTCACTCTATGACACAAGAGGGGCTCAGGACTAAGCAGCACAAGGGAACACAGCGCTTGGTGCCAAGGTCCCGAGCTAATTGGCAAACACCCTCACAGCACTTTTGTTTTTCAGGGCATCCTCACTTTGGCCAGAGAAACATCCTGGAGGAGACCATGTGTCAGAAGGGCAGTGTCCTTCCCCCTGTATGTGTGAGCTGGCGTGTCTCTTCCTAAGGAAACACTGTCATCTCCTCCACACACCTGCTGAGTCATAAAATGGTTTGGGTTGGAAGGCACCTTAAAGATCTTGTAGTTCCAACCCCCCTGCTATGGACAGAGACACCTTGCCCTAGATCAGGTTGCTCAAAATCCCATCCAACCTGGCCTTGAACCCATTTGGGACCTCTGGCGATGACATTGTGGCTCTTCACCCTCTCCCACAGAATTTCCTGAGGGACCTGATGGATTTCCACTCAAAGGCAGGGCTGTGACCATGCAGTGCTGCTTCTGTCTGATAGCACCAAACTTGGCAGTTGGATTGGGAGCTGTGGGCTGGCTGCTCCCTGGACATGGGGCTCCCCACACTCTGCCTTGTGCCGAGGGGGAGGCTCATTGCTACACCCATGGGGTCTCTTCTGGAGACACAGCCCTAAAGCCAAGTGGAAGCACCGATTTCCACTTTAAAGGGAAAAGCAAGGTTCAAGAGGTTTATCTCAATGTCTAGAAGTATCCAGAGGGAAGGTGTTGAGAGGATGCTGATGCCGAGTATTAGGACAAGAGGCAGTGGGCAGAAACTGATTCCCAGGAAGTTCCACCTGAACAGGAGGAAGAACTTCACAGTGCAGTGACCGACCATGGGAACAGACTGCCCAGAGAGGGTGTGGAGTCTCCCTCGCTGGGGATATTCCAGAACTGTCCAGTTGCAATCCTGTGCTATGTATTCTAGGATAACCCTGCTTGACCATGGAGGTGGGACCAGGAGACACTCTGTGGTCCCTCCCAGCCAGAACCATTCTGTGATTCTGTGAAGAATGTGAGAAAAGCCTTTTCCCCTCCTAGCATGAAGACCTGTGGGGGATGAGGTGCGGGGGATGCGGTGCGGGGGATGCGATGCTGTGCAGGCGGAGGCGCCGTTCCCGGCGGTACCTCTAGGAGGAAACCTCAACCTGTGTTGTGTCTGCGGGAGCCGGGCTTCCCGGCTCTGCTATTCAACTTCTATATTGCAGCTAAGTTAGTACTTTTGATATTTCTAAGTTTTTTTTTTTTTTTTTAAACGTTTATGTAGAACACCACATAATTGCAGAAAAGATAATAGTCACATACCCTAGGGCTTGGTGTACACTTATGTTAAAAGTACAGCTTTTATTGGCAACTAAAGTAATAACCTTTCCATGTCAAATTGCTTTAAATTAAACTTAAAAAAAAATGCTGGCTGATACCCACACTTAGTAATTGTCAAACATTAGCATAATGTGGAATACTAAAGCTGCTTAAATCTTGGGTTTAAAAATAATTATTTACTTAGGTAAATTCTCTATTCAAAAGTGTAATATCAGATTTTTTTTTTACAGTCTCCTCGATGTATATGTTAAAATGCAGACCTGAGCTTGACATGGAAGTGGGGCCGAATGTTACTGTGGTCTCTGAGAGAAAAAGGGGGATTTTATACCTTTAGCTTCTCCATCCATCATTGCTAACCCAGAAAGAAACGTTTTAAGGTTGCCTCTGAAGGCAGAGGTGCTGTGGGTGACATCTGGTGACCCAAGGACAGTGACCTGCAGTACCTGCTGATTGTACCCCCTGCAGCAGCCCCAGAGTGCAACATAATGTTTCTGGTGCTGGAAGACATCTGGGAGACAGGTGTCTCAAGGATGTGGGTGTGCAAGGCCAAGGGCAGCAGGTCAGTAAAGTGTTTTATCCAGGTGCATTTTACATTTCTGTTCCAGCACAGAACTGGAGCACACGTGCTGGGAACCGTTCAAATTTCCAGTGTGAAGCAGGAGAGGAGACATTGCGCTGTGAGATGTGGCTCTCAGGGCTTGCTGCTGCGTGTGAAGGAAACTGGACCTACCAGGTGCTGTGAGGACACAAGTGCTCATGGTTTCCTGCTTCTTGGGAGGCCCAGGCTCTGACATGCCCAGCTTGCGGAGTCCATCCCACTGCCAGCACTGCCCTGTGAAGTCCACCACAGCACTGTGAATCTACCAGTTCTTCCTCAGAAACATGCCAGTGTTTTACTGGAAGTTCAGCAAAACCTATTTTGGAACATTTTCTTAAAGAAATCAGCAGTGCCCTTATTAGGGCAAAAGGTTTTTTGGCAAATTCCCACACCTTTGGCTAGCAAGTTAGAAAAGGATTGCCCTTCTCACTGCTTTAGGGAGCAGGAAAATCTGGGAGGCTCTTGTTGCCTTTCCAGAGACTTTTCAGAGGAACAAAATGGAGCAGTAGTAACCAGGTACAAGAAAGTTATGAACTTCAAGAGAGTTAAACAGCTGTTGGGAGGGGAAACACAAGGAGCTGAGGACTGAAAATTAGATAACTTTCCCAGCCTTGCCTAATATTATAAATGTTTTACACTGTAATTATAAATCTGATTATATACTAATTTCCACACTGTTTCAATTCTTTAAAGCAGGGAAGGAAAGTACATGTTCTTCCTTGGAGAACCCCAGTGCAGTCTCACAGCATATGCTTTCCCACCGCAATAGATTGGAATTCTTCAGAATTCTTGAATAACAGCTAGTGTTTGCTGCGAGATTCTCACCTACCTGGTGTCTTTTCTCCATTCACACCTCTTTCCTCTTTCTCTAGAGCTCTCCTTTCCCACCTGTCCTACCTGACCTCTTCCCCCTGCTCTGCTGCCAGTGCTCCTGCTGCTGCCCCATTGCACGAGGTAAAAGAAGAACACTGGAGAAGGACAAAGCAGAGTGCGGGTTGCCCAGAAATGCCTCTGAATGCCAAGGCCTGGATTTAACCTTCATTTACCTGCCCCCCAAATGACTCCATCACAATCCATGTAGCTTCTGGTACCAGGACTCCATAGTCTGTAGCAAGAGCAGGAAGGCTCTTGTCGATGCATGAGTACAAGTAACTGCCACCTCAGTTTCTTCCTATTTGAAGACAAGAAGGTGTTCTTGAATATATGCTGGGTGTGGGGATGATATTCCCTCCCCTGGAAGATGTCCTTTGGGACACAACCTCTCACTGCAGCTGCAAGTACTCTCTGCCATGCTCGATCTGCTCCCCTCTCTCTGGCGTAGCAGGCTGTGTACAGACACACGTTGTGTCTTTAGGAAGCCTCATTAATTCACAAGATACATTTTTTTTTCCTCAACTTTGTAACAGCTTCTTAAATGTGTGAACTGGCATTTTCAGATTTGTATTAAAATACTGAGAAATAGATTTATGCTTCCATAGGCTACTTCCTATGTCCAGACAGACTCCTGACACTACCTTACATGTACAGTTGTTGCATAAATTATAAGTTAACGTGTGAGAGAAGCCATTTACTTGAAACTGTTCAGAATGATTAAGAGTTTTAATTACAGCCCTGATGGAAACAAGGCATTTGGTAAATAGCAAAATGGCAAAAGCTACGCTGTTCCATTACAAGCCTCCCTTGATGACAGTGTGGTTTGTCTCTGTTACTTCTCTTATTGTCATATCACTCATCCAATTCTGATGTTCAAATCCCACCTAAGAAATGGTAACAGGCTCTACTTTAATGCTTACCTGTGAATAAGGTGTTGGAAGTGTTGATTTACTTTTGACTCGCTGCAAAGTGCCTATGCTGTAACAGAGGAATTAGATGTAGGATTTGGTTCACCACTGTATATTACTTTTTCCAGAGCTCGGGTAGATGTACTCAGCATCTTGCATGAAACCACGTCAATGCCTTTCAGAAGGAATTCTCAGGGCAGTGTGATGATCATCTGGGAGACCACTTTTCTCCTCCTTTGCAGGGGACCGTTGCCTCTGGTGGCAGAAATGTTGGCTATATTTAGATCCTCCAAGCAGCACCACGCAGAACACAAGCTTCAATGAACTTCAGCATCTTTCTGTGCAAGCATTTCTCAGGCTTCTGAATAGTCTACACAGATTTTTTTTTTTTAATTTCTAATTTTAAACAGATCTTTCACTGCAGAAATGTTGGAAAGTCTCTTCTCAGTGCTAGAAATGGCTTGAGTGGGTCGCAGATGCTTGGGAGTCATCCTCCCTCCTTCTCTCCTCCGGTACTTTCTGGAGTTAGTCTAAGTAGTCCTGAGTGAAGAAGCAAATCTACTCTCTTCCGAAGCTCCTCATAAATGTGCTTGCAGTTAATATGAGTCCTTTTATATTCTCTCCCTTCAAATTCTTTGGATTAAAACAAATACCGTCTGCTTCTTTTACTCTTTTGATTATATATTCAGAACTATTGTGTATCCTGGAAAAGGAATTCTTTTCAGTTTTCACTTTTCTTGACAACAAGCTGAAAAATTTCCCCAAATGAAAATTTCCTGCAAAAGTCTTGGTTTGTTCCAAGACCCATTTTTCAAATAAGTAACGTTTTGATGAAAAAATGCCAACCTGTTCTACTTAACAACTGTTCGTAGAACTGACGAGAGAAAAACAAGGAATTGGAGAAAAAAATTACCGAGTCTTTTATGTAGAGTTAATCTTTGAATATTCCTGTTGTTTCAGTAACAGACAAGATGTTGGTACAAGTAGATGAATATTTAAACATTAGCATTGACACTGACTTATCTTCTCAATAACATATTGATTGTGTTCTTTCCATAGAGATTATTCTGGACTTCCCATGGAGTCAGAGAGCAGCTTAATGAAGTCACAGGCTGGATGTTTATGTAGGTATTTCCTTAGAGGTTGGTTACACAATCTGTGCACAGAATAAATCCCCACAGATACACCTCAAATGCAAAATCAGTCTGTGTTTCTGCCTTTTTATCACCGGTAGAATGTGTGATTAGGTGGAGATGTTGGTGCTGTGATGCAGTCTTGACTTAATAGCTGTTATTCATTGCGTTTAAAATGACCAATAGCTCTTCTTTTTACCGAGACATCTGGAAGCTGATTCAGGTTCTCCTTCCTATGGAAATTGTTTTTCAGGCATCAAAATGATGCCTGAGAATAAAAAACCACCACAGCCCTTCCCAGAGACACCCGTAAATGTGTGTCCATGCTTTAGGCAAGTCTCTGAAGGCTGCTGTGACCAGAAGAGTGTCCCAGTGCAGGATCTGGCACCAGGTGAGAGGATGACTGCCAGGCAGCCATCACTGCTACAAAACCTAATTGTGATAGAAGTATCCTGCTTGGATTAGTACAGGATCTGTATTGTATTAGTGGCACCAAATGAATTTTGCAGTGCATAGAGATGTATGGAAAGAGAGGTTCTAAAATGAAAAACATATTTATTGCAGTAGGATATATGCTAGTGTCTTTCAAGAGAACTTTTTTAAAAAAATGAGCAGTGCTAGGAAGGAAAAACATAAGTACACAATAAATCATGACTCAGAGCAAAACTCTCATTGACTTTTAGACGAAGGCAGGATTTAATTTTCACTGTAGTTATTAAGAAATGCCTCTTATGTGAAGATGAGAGGTGGAGAACACTGATCTGTGGGACAGTGAAGAGTTGTTAATACCATTAATATTTAAAGTGGACAGTACATCTGGAGTTGTTCTTATAAATAGCTGCTTTTTGCAAGCTTTGCAAAGTCATGCCAGTGCTCCAAGACTAAAAATCTTCAAAGAATTATTTGTCAGCTTTGCAGTTCTCATCCTCTTTCTTGCAGTTCTTGATGTCAGGCAGGAGGGCTTCTTCCAAAGGGTGTTCAGGGCAGTTGCAGTTTTAGGCTGTTGAAACTGTTTTCACATGGAAGGTGCTCCCAGTGAGGTTGGAGGTGTCAGTTCTTGGTGGGACAGGCATCTCTTCTTCCCATTAGTGCTCTGAGGAACAAGCAGGCAAGTTTCTTAAATTGGGGAACGTGGCCTTCCTCTGCATGCAGAAATGCTGCTATCCCAAGCTGAACGCCATCCCAAAGAGATAATGGAAACCACCCATTCCCCAGGACATTTTTGTGCTTCTCTGAACATCAGCACTGGGCAATAGGGGAGACTTTATGTCACGGGATTGCTCTAAATATAGTTTGGGATATTGTCTTCCGTGTCCAGGTTCCATATAGACATTCTTAGGTTTCAGTCCAATTAGGTTTACCCCTAATTTGAGCTCCAGCCTTGAATGAACCCTATATTTGGAGCCAAATTGGAGATGTATGATACAATTTTTGATAATACAAGGATCTGGAATTCGGACAGTGCCAGAATAAATGCATATATTGATCCAGGGTTGTTTTAAATTAAACTGGGTTCCCTTAAAATATTCATGAACTGGAAAGGGTCAGTTAAAAGCTTCAAGCTAAGAGATTTATAACAGACTTATCAAAGCGGATGCGTTTTGCATCATTTCTAACTTTTGACTGGTGAGAAGTTTAGATTTTTTATAAATACATATACATTTTCTCTAGCAAATGTGTGTGTATATTTATATAGATATAATTTTTTTCAAATACATCCCCATATGCACCCTCACTCTCAGAACATTTTGCTTTTACTCTCCCGGCGTTTCAGTTACTTGCCTCAGCTGTGCGCCGTGTTGCCTTCCAAATGCAATGCATCATAAATTCATGATGGTTTGCCAAGTAAAAGAGGGCATTGAGCTTCTTTATGAAGAGGATATTTTTGCAAACTGGACCTCATCTATATCCCAGTGGAATTTCCTGATGCTTCCCTATTACTCCTGTACAAAACTTTTAGGGAGTTATAGATCAGACATCAAAAACAGTAATTAAAGTCCAACTTACTCCTCTTCAATATCTGTCTATCCTTTTCATTAGGGAGCAGAGACATACCCTTCCTCTCCTATAACAGTCAGTTTAATGACCAGCCATCAGCTGTTCTGCTTCTCAGATTTCTAAACCTTCCAGGCTGAAGGATATTGCTTGTGCTGTTGTGTGTCCTGTTAGGTGTGTGTCATGTCAGTCTCGTACACACAGCTGGGTATTCCAAAATATTGCCACACGTACAATTAAGTGCAAAGCAGCAGTTACCAGGTGACCAGTTTGGGTTTGTGCTTGGAGTCTGGATGGATGAGGGCATTGAAACTGAACTGGGATCTGTTTGTTGGGAGGAGTCACAAGGGACTGGGAAATTCTGAGATGTCTGAAGTAAGCCTGGTAAGTCTTTTAGGGATGTAATTTTTTTATTCAAGCATATTTTGAAGCCTTCCAGAGTGAAATAAGCCTAAAGAGGCCTGTGTGTAGCACTGACCATCAAGCCGAGTTTGATACTGGAGGTCATGGCATTGCTGCAGTTTGTAGCAGTTCACCCTACACGGCACACACATGTCCTGCTCCTATGTGATTTGCTCTCCTCTGCTCATACCACCCAGATGACCATCTGAAAACCTACTGTAAACAACAAACAATAAGAACACAGCACAGTTTTCCTGGAAAATGCATCTCCTTGGAGTTTTGGTTAGTGTTTTGTTAGTTGGATTTGGAGCATTGGCAGAACTTCACTGCAATGCCTCCAGATGCTTCAGCTAATTTTGAGTTAGAGGACGTTTCCAAAAAACCTGGAGAGAGGAGAAATCTGCCCATAGCAAGGGGTGGATCTTGTTCCTAGAATGGCTTCAGTGCCTTATGGAAGAAAATCCACCCTGGGAAATCAATGCAGGTTTGGTAGACCTGACCTCACACGTAGGAAGGGTTTGGCTGTTTAAAGATCTAATGGACCTCTATAAATTTCTATCAGCTTTGGGAATGGGGCTGAGAAAACCTTGTGCAAAGCACAAGTGGTATCAGCACTGGTCTCAGAAGGAGGCACATGATGCTTTATGGAGATGCTGGCTCTCCCTGCTTCAGGAGACAAGGGAGCTTTTAGCACTGGCAGATGAGAGCTCACGCAGAGTACAGCCGAGGAGTTTTCATTAGTTTGTGACCTCTGCTTTAATGACCTCTGATTTAATGTCCTCAGGAGCAGAGAAACTCCTGAAGCTCTTGCTGGGATGATGGGCCTTTGCAGAGATCTGGTTCTTCACTGCTATTCAAGCCTTGGAGGGGTAATTATGCTACAAGTGATTCACAAGCAAGAGAAAGCTTGTAGGCTTTCAGCTGTCTTTAATTTTACATTAGACAAAAAGTGATAAAGAACTTGTTTTCTGTAATCCATGGATTTAACTTTGAATAGCAGGTGGTAAATGTTCCAACAAATATGTATATATATCAAATCAGTGAGTGCCCAAATATTTACATCTTCAGCCAAACAAAGGCTGGAGACTCACGTTGCCTGAGGGGAAGATTGTTTTAAAGAAACAGGTTGAAAGGAAATCAAGAATGGGAATTACAAATCCTCTTTCAGAGATAAGGGGTTGTGGTAGGGAGGAATCACGTTCCTGATAGATCACTGGTTTAGGGAGATAAGCCGGTTTGCAAAAGGGGTGTCCCCTTGTCTTTTGGGCTGTGGCCTTGTTTCTTTGAGTACCGTGCACATTTGAGTTGAAGTCTGCACAAGGAGCACGCCAACAGTAGTCAAAGTTTGTACCAGCTTCCCCAGCATGGGCTGTCAATCTGGTTGCATGGCAAGGCGATGTGATCTGTAGCTGATGTATGGATCTGTGTTGGAAGGCAACACTAGCAAGTCTATCAGCTCTCCATTGCTAGGGTGGCAATCCGCAGGGACATCAGTGGTTTAGTGGTGGCCCACGAGCCCCAGAAGTCTGGGAACTCTCACATTTGTATTGTAAAGCCCAGCAATAGGGAGACTGGTCTGCCATTTACAATCTAAGCGTGGATAAAATGATGACGTGTTTACCAGAGGGCTGCTAAGTAGAGCTAAAACTTCTCTGGATAGTGAAGTTTGTCCAGATGTCCAGTCCCTTCTTGAATCTCACAAGATTGTAAGCTTCAAGGGCTTTCTGTTGCACTTGAAGAAACTGGGAAAATACAAGTAACCATCAGTTTTTAATTTCCCATTTTTAATGTTCACTTTATGTTTTGACTTGGGGAGACCAAAAGTTCTAGTTGGTCTCTATTACCTGCTTCTCTTGTATCTCCTTTCCTTTAAGGTAAACAATTCAACTTATTTCCAGCTCTTCCCATAAAGATTTTTGCACAGGTTTGATTGTTCTATCACTCACCTCTAAATTACTTTTGAGTAATACCGGTGTGTTAGCCCATAACACAGGTTCTGATCCATACACTTGAACAATTCATCAAATTTTGTGGCTTCTTCTGCCGAAGTTGTGCATCGTCTGCATATGCAGAACTTCAGTAGGACTTACAGAAGTTAGTGATATCTTTTCCAACTGAAAAACTCCCTGATTTTTTTCAAAAGGCGTTACATGTCTCTATTGCCAGATTATTGTTGTAGAGGACAAAATCTTGTATGTGTCTGTGCACTGATGAGGATTCTTAATCTTCAGGGAGCTTTTTCTGGAGCATCAAGAAAAACACTATTAGTGTAAGGCACAAGATTAAAGTCTGCCTTTGACCTTTGCTTGTGGGCTATTTACAAGAAGCTGGAACCAGACTTGCATTGCGCTGCCTGAGCAGTGCAAAAATAAGGCAAGTGCAGGATAAATGCCAGGATGAACAGGTACACTTTGCTAAGCTTTGGATGTGTTCAGTGACAGATGCTGCAGCCTGGAGGTTTTCATGGGTATGTGTCACCTGTCATGAGCTGCAGATACATCCAGGCCCTTTTTAGAGTCAGGGAAATGCAAGCAGGCACAGTGCTCAAGTCAGAAGGAGGAAAGTCATCTCTCCTCTCCTCATGGCTGATGCAGCCTTTCCTGTACATCAACACACGTTAAATCTCTCTTGTCCAGACTTCCGTCACCTTTCATCTCCTTTGCTGTTACACCTCACACAAGCTGCTGCTTTTCCTATTCAAGGCTCTTGTTGTTCTCTCTTGACCTGTGTGTTCATCAGTGGAATTCCACCATTCCATCAGTAGATAGAGAAGGGGCTCTTTTTGCTGACTTAATTAAATGGTACAGAGGCTTCCTTGTATGGTGGTTAAACACTGTAATAATGTACAAGCCTCCTTTTCTTCCTGCAGCTCCTTCACTTGCTTCCGTGCTTGAAAAAATAATTATGGCTGGAGTTAAGGGTTACCCACCCATTTCCAGCTAGGAATAATTGACAGAACCCTTACAGGACTGGTACCTGGTGTTTCTTGACCAGTATGACTTCGGTAATAAAGAATGTATTAGTCATCCAGACATGCAAGTAGGAGTTTGCATCATATAAAAAGTTTACTTGGACATCCTTTACTGGCCATATCACATGGGCAGGATTCTGAATAGCTTGGTAGAAGAGAAAGACCAGACTGAAAAATGAAATTATTGAAAAATGAAATGATTAATTGTTGTACATCTCTGAAGCACAGCAAGTAGGAAAAAACCCTGTGAAGTTGAAGGGACATTGAATTTTTTTTGGAATTAGATTTTAATGTATCTGTAACTTCATGAAAAGGAAGATAAAAACATTCTGGAATTCAGCTTTTCAGTTCGCTATATTTTACCATATGATTGAGTTTAAATGTATTGGTGTGTTGGATATGTTTTTTCCATTTAAAAAGCTCTTGTAAATGAACTATTTATTTACATGAAAGAAAAGGATTTCCAGTGCAGCCCACAATACTTCTCCCTCCAAGCCTGCCTTGAAAGAAAGTTGCCTTTTCATATTTGGCTCCAGCTTTCAAAGTTCTCAAAATGAAAAAAATAGTATTCTTAAAACTAAATAAAACATATATATTAGTATTTCTGGCAGAATGAAAGAGCACTACTCCTGAATAGACCTATTTGAATGGCTACTCAGTGTTTTGTAAGAAAAGTATATTAAAAAGTTGAAAAAGCCTGCTGAATGAAGGTAAGGGAGAGAAACAAAATATAAAATGTGTCAAGTGAAAAAAAAAAAAAAAGAGACCCTTATCCAAGAAGATCTTGGTAAAACTTTAAATGGAAAAGTGACACTCATCAAACGATTTCTATATCATCTGCACTGAATAATTTACTTTTGGGTGAGATTCACTAACATCATTGCAGAGGAAGTGTAATTGAAAATTATGAAAGCTATATCTTTATTGTGTATTACAGCACATGCCTTTGATATGGCGTTATGTCTGCCACAGCGGGAAGTGTTTTTCAGAAAAAGTCAAATCTCTGGGACAGATTCTCAGTGGTGTAAATCAGTGTTACTGCACTGACAGCATCATATGTGAGCAAGCCTCAGCCTGTTTTTTGCATGGTTAGAGCTAGGGAAGAGCTCTGCTATTTTGTTTATAATGGACAGCTCCAATATAATTTTAAAATTTTGGGGTCTTCTGCTCAAAGTTTATATAAATATCTATCTTCTCCCAGTGCAGTTTAAGTCAACCTCGTTAATGATCACTGTACAATGTCACAGGTCCCCATGGTACATCCTCGATCTGAGCAGCCTGTTATTCGAGGTCTTGACCATGCACTGGCTTTGATAGCACAGACACTTCAGCTTCAAAAGGTGCTCGGAACTGGAGTCTGAGTAGGAGCCGGTCTGAATACAGAACTGGTGTCTAAATCGATGAAGATATGCTGGCTAAGGACTTGTAAATGTCTTTTACAGTGTACATGGCAAGTCCAATGCACTTTTTTAATTTCTCCAAGAGTATCTGAATGGCCAAGGCCCCATTCCCACGTGATTTAGAGAAATTACCCCCCCCCTTGCCAAGGGCTGGCAAAAAGGGGCAGTGCTGGCTTAAGGCACGTAAGCAATGTTTGAGCGAAGTGTTTTAGCCTGGCCACGAGTGCTGGGGTGAGCTCTGGCTGGGCAGAGCCCCAGTGCCTCAGGAGAACGGCCACCAGCTCCTCCAAGCTCAGCTGCTTCCCAAATGACTTGTACTGGTGGAGAAAGTCTGCCCAAAGTAGAACACCATGAGTGACATTAGCATTCGGAGAGCATCTGTTCACCCATCCCCAGTTAGCGTATGACTGTCAAACTGAGACACACGTCTATTCCCAATCCAACTCCTTAACCCCTGCTTTGCCTAACCCACTGCCACATCTCCCAGGGCCATTTCTCATGGGAGAGGCAGGCCAGAGCTGTGCTCATCCGTAGGCACATGAATTAATGATGAAGGCCTGACTATGTTATTAGCAAACACCCCTCTTGGCAGTGCAAGGAGAGTGCCTGACCCCCCTATGGACAGCTTTCAGATGTACCATATATCTGCCTCTCTTGGCCATACGCCCTACCCTGCTCAGGGATGTGGGTTTACTGTTCTGGAGGAGAGGTGGGAATGCTGGCAGCCTTGGGACCTAGGAGGTGTTAACCATCATGAGTGAAAATCTGTGAGGATGGTGTAAGGACCTGGACTCAGTGAGGTGCAGATTTCTTCCAGCTTCTTCAGGTGAGCCTTGGCTAAAGAAAGGCCAGCAACTCCTCTTGTAGTCCATGTGAAACAGTGCCAGAGAAAGCCCAGGAAGCATAGTTCCACACCAGAATTTCCAGGAGTTACTGCTACATTTTCACAAAGGGCAATGGCACAAAGCGCTCTTTCTAAATGCAGGTTTCCATGTCTCCTTAGTGCAACTTCCATTTAGTGCAATTTCTGTCCATGGCTGACAGAAACCCTAATCTGTCCTTCTCTCCTGAAGTGTGTGTGTAGATGAGTAGAATCTGAATGTTAATTAACATTTGAATAATACTTCAGAGTACCTTGTGCAGCAACTGCTTTTTCTGAAAGAAAGGAGGGTATTTTTGTTACTTTTAAGTAGAGGTCTTACTGTCTCTGTGTTGGAGATAACTCCAGAGCTGACACCATCAAGCTGTCAGCATTTGCCAAGAGACACCACGCAGTAACCGCAGGTTTTGCTGTGCTACCCACCATGGAGTGCTGGTTTCTGCAGGAGCTCAGGATCAGGACTTGTGGTATTGATCCAGAGAGGGTTTTGGCTTTCAGTATCCTTTCAGTGCCATTCATTGACAGTCCTGTGAGAAATGCATAACATGCTTCATCCCTAGGCCAGCAAGGATGTTCAGTTAGCAGCTGGCCTCACGGTGGAGTATTGGATTGAAACCCTCAGGGATGCAGGTTTGACTGGCCGAAGGCTTCCTTATGTGACCTTGGGCAAACGCCTTAATGCCTCTGCTCGTGTGGCCATCTGCACCCTGCTCACATGTTTGGGGAGGTTCTGGCACTCTTGTGCCTTGATCTTGTTTTCAGCTCTTGCAGTGCAACTATGACGTGAATATCAGTGTTTAGAAGAGTGCACTGAATGCTTTGCTTCTCTTTTCAAGAGATTTTGAACTTTCTATGAGTTCATTTATTTACTAGCACAGAATGATTTTTAATCAAGTTTTCTACTTAAAACTTCACAAGAAGTTAAGGGGGTTTGCTCAACAATGGCAAATTATTATTTTCCAAGACTTGTGAAAAACACCAATGTGCTTATATTCCAGTCCCTGAACTGTTAAAAAAACCATTCTCATAGGTGTTTTAAATGTAATGCATTTTCAGATACCATTTATAAATGTCCAGTGGATAGAATTTTATTATTTTTTTTAATTTCCTTCATCTGATCTAGGTCTTTGATAAATACTACAGACAAACTGAGTGCTGTAGGATCAATCTTGACAGTTCTTCAATAAAAGGCTGTGTGGTTCTTCGTCAGTGTCTTCCTTTCAGTGACAGCTGCTTTGTTCTTTTTCAGTCAGATTTTCTAGTTAACACATCAAAAGTGTATCTGTGTACATGAAGTACTGAGAAAACAGTTCAAAGAGGCAGGAGATTCACTTTTAACTCTTCACTGCATCTCCCTGCACTTGTCACAGAAGATAGCTTATACTGAAAGCTTCAGAACAAGGTGAGTAGTTCACCAAGAAGCACTGTGAAGTACAGCACATGTGGATTAGTCTTAAAACACAAACTGGTCAGTCAATCCACTTACTATCCCAAATCAGCTTTCTTTTGAGCCAAGCCATTAAGTGATAAGAAGTTTTCAGGTTTAGGCAGCAAAAGCCTCGCATCGGGCACAGATAAAGCTGTGTGTTTGATCCAGCACTGAAGTTTGTCTGATGGTTCTTGCTGCGGTGTCAATACCTTAAAACTAATTAAACTGAGTTCAGTGTTCAGTTTAAACTTATTTCTTTGGAGGGTTGCCATCAGCTTCTAAACCAAAGTAAATAGTAAGGACAAGCAACTGCTTTGTATATCACTTATCTGTTGCGACTGAAAACTTATTTCTGACTGCATTTTTAATTGCCCATGCTTCACCCACCAGCTCAGCAGCGTAGCACGAAACTTGGGTTGCTCTCTGCTACTTCATGGCTATTAAGCACTGCTCAGGTAAGGAGCCAGATGCGCAGAGAAAGTGCTAACTCAGGAGAGCATATTTCAAGCATCCAGTCCTAGTCTGAGCAAGGTTTCAAACCTCTGCTAAAATCTGGTAATGGTAAATCTTACAGGAAAGTCTGGTTTTGAGTGCCTGTCCTCTTGAGCTGTCTCCTGAATAAAACCAGGGAAAGCAGTTGGGATTAGCAGAGATGTAAGCTTCCTCCAGGTTTTCTGTCAGCCCCGTGGCACTACAACAGTCACAGCTGCAAACTCTTAATTGCTCCCATTTCTCTCTTTCATCCCTGTTTTTATTGTGCAGCAGTTAGTAGCACCCTTGTGCCTTTGTACCCAAAAGCCACTCTTTGTATCTTAAGCAAGAGGATGTGTCACACTTTGGTGGGAAGTGAGAGGAGATCTCAGTGTTTCAGCAGTGCCAGGAGGCAGGAGGTGAGCAGTGACCCCATCCTTCTTTCCCTCTGTTCTTCACCCCGCGCTGCTCCGCTCCCTTGTGTGGTCTGTGATGCAGGTAGGGGCTACAGCATCTGGTGGGGAAATTTCCTGTCTTAGCCAGACCTTGCCTGTGAAGTGTAAGCTGTTAAAGGCACACAGGAGCTGTGTTTGTTCAGAGGCAGCTGTGTTCTCCCTAGCTCAGCACTCCCCAGCAGCTCGCTCTGACATGTCCTCTGTTTGACTCCTGCAGATAATGGAGACCAGAAACACTAATCTTCCTGGAACGAGCCCCACCAGACAAGATCTCCTCAGGCTGCCCTTGTTGTACCCTCCTGCGGGAAAAACAGCCTCAGACACGAGGCGACAGAGTGTGTGGGAAGACAACATCAAAGCCAGTGCTTGTTACAGACCCTTCCTCGGGTCCTGTCATCTCAGGAGTGGGCTGGACACCCCAGTGGCAAAACCACCACATTTCCACAGGATGGGATTTATATAGTCTGGGGATTTGTGTAGCAGTTCTGGAAGAAACCAACAAAGGAAGGACAGCTGGTTACAGGAACAGATAAGGAGGTATGTACCACAGAATAAGGATTCTTCCAGGAAAACAAGGGGGAGCTGGTGATTTATGTGTGGTGGAAATTAGTCATCATTAAACCAGATGGGTTTGGAGGGATGAGAGGGTACAGTCCTGGGAGGAGGGGAGTCAGTTCAGCAGACACATCTTCCCGGAGACAGAAAAAACTGTTCTGGGCTCCTCTTGGGTGTAAAGGAAGCAGAAATACATGCAGGAGAGGTCCTCTGGACCTTAGCACCTGGGTACATCCAATTGCTCTACAAACATCAGTGAGTGAAGCATCACTGCCTAGCAAGAGTGTTTATTCCAAATTCTGATGGGACATAAAGTTGTAAATGAGGGGACAACACTTAAATGACTGAAAGATAAAGATCGCCACATCTGAAATTTTATGTAGACATGTTTTGGTTACAAAGGAAGAGTCAACACAGTGAAACTGGGTAAAATTAAAAAACAAGAGGTGGAGAAAACAATAATGAATGGTACAGAGCCTCTGGTACAGAGGATATGTTCTCAGTTAAAGATGTAATTTCAGGCTCGGTGTTTCTGGAATACATTCTAGTGGGTGACTAGTAATCATTATTTCTGGAAACTAGGCTTCTCCCTCTCTTCTATACTGTATTGTCAAATGTTACATGAAATTTACCTAAACCCAACAAAATAAATACTACTGCAGATATGATCTAGGGTATAAAATTAGGTACTGAACAGATGATATAATTGATTTTAATATTTTAAAATGCCCAACAGAAGACTCCCTTGGGGTAGCTGGATATGTGTTTATATATATTTGTTTTGCACAAAGATGACTTTGCAGGTAGCTGAAGGAGATATCCAAGGAGTAGCTGAAGAAGACAGAATACAGGGCAGCTCTCTTCCAGAGAAGACACGTGGATGCAAGAAAGAGATGCTGGAGCATCCAGGTCTGTCACTTTGTCCTCTCTTCATAATTTCTGTGTGCTTACATTTCCCAAAAGCTTGATGTTGTCCACCAAGTTTGCAACTCCTTTGTTGGTTCCTTGGACCTCCACCCATGTTTTGTCTCCACAAGCAGGATTTTTTTTCTTGCTACATTGGCTGGGATGTAAAATCTGCAGTGCTGGCTCCATTTTAACCAAACTCCTGAATCCTTTTCCCACCCTGAAAAACATCAGCGGGAATAGCCCCATTAATTTCAGTGGTCCTCTGCCATCAACTGGCGTTATTAACATTAGTGAGTGAAGGATCTGGAAAAATGTTTTTTATGCACTGTCAGCCAGGTAGAAAGGTGGCAAAAGGAGTGCATTAAAAATCAGCATTTATTTGTCAATATCAGAGTGTGCACTGTCAGTAACCTCTGGCTACATTGTTTTATCGTGTCAATATTTCATAGCATCATAATGCTATTATACGGCTGACTAATGGGAATGGCTATTAGCAGTGTTGATGTAGTTTGAAAATAGCAATCCATATTTTATGGACCAGAAAGAGACCAAGCCTTTACCTTAGACCTTAGCAAGCATAAAAAGGGAGATAATGTAAATGAAATTTACCTTCTCATTTCCATCTTCCTCCAATTAGTTCATAATTCACATATTGTCCGTCTGCTTTCATGCTTTGAATGCACTTACACAAATTAAAATATCCTGAGGAGGTCTGTTGAAAACTCATCCTTTTCTAGGTTGAGGTAACACAGACAGCTCTGCTCTGCAGCCTTACTAAATCACAGCTGTCCTTTATGATGTGGGCTAGGCAGTATTTTGAATGATTTACTAAAGTTACCAGCTGAGGATATGGACCATCACTGCTGGGAGTCTTGGCAGGGAAGAACATGGGACTGTGACTCCCCAAGGTCTCAGTCATAATACCTGTGACCACAGTCAGGCTTGGGGCAGATGGAATAGTTTAACAGTGAATGTGCATGTGCATTTCACCGGATGTAGAGTCTTCTTTCAGGCACTGGCTGTGTTTACATGCCTGAGTAGCCAAAAATATTAAATGCTTTGGTACCCAGCAGAGAAACATACAGCTCTGTCCAAAATCCCAGTTCCTCTTACCTAAAAATGCAGCTCCCCTTCAGCTTGGAAGGCCAGGAGGAGACAGATACATTGCTGCTCTGAATCTGTGCAGGTTTCTAATACACTCTCTGGAGGGGCCAAGAGAAAAACCTATTAGGCTGTAATCGTCCATCTTCTGCACTAACCTGCGCTAGACCTTCATGAAGTTAAATCTGTGACATTAAAGAGAAGAGAAATGAACATTGCAAATGGCCTGTGAATAGCCTGACTCTGAAAAGCTGCCATAATGTGGTTTTACACAGGCCGACTAAATATACTTTAATAGTAACCTAATGGTGGAGCTAGAAATTAAATAGATGGTGTGTTAATTAGGTATTGGTTAATGCTATTATTTCACTTCATTATTCCGTATTGCACTGCTGAAAACTGGAATCCACCCTGGTGCTGAGAGGCTGAAGTTGTCCCAGACAGTGCAGAGCTGCAGAGGGTCCCGGACATGCAACTTTTACACCCTCCTGAACATTTTGATGTGTGACACAAACACATTTACTCAGTGAGAAAAGCTGGAATAACACATCTGAACTTTGCTACGTCAACAATTAACAGCATATTATTAGTACATTATGAACTGTTTCCTAAGGAAAAAAAAAATTCCCCAAGCTAGAAGATCATTAGTAAAGTATTTAGAGAAGGTGATGGGAAGGTTTCATCAAGACATCCCGTTAAAATGTTTTACATTTTTACCTTGGCCTTTATTGTCCTCATTACACAGTATGCATTATTTATTAAAAATGCTGGCCGCACTGTAGTGGGCAGCAAATTGCCCCTTAAGCTAAGCATTAATGAAAAAGTGTTAAAACTTCCCTAGAAGGAGAGGATTTGGAAGTGCAGTGGTCAGCCTGCTGTGTCCCAGAGAGAGAGATGAACTGTCAAAATTAATTTTATATGATGGCCACACTCCATGTGAATGCAGTGGGTGATCAGTGCTGAGGTAAACTTGGTAGAAAGAGTGGTAAAGTAACTTAAATTAGTGAAACTGAATTTATCCCAAGGCTTCTTTAAACTCCACTGTCATGAGTGTTTCCCTCTGGATCAAGGCACTAACTGTACACAGCATTTTCTTTGGTACTGTCATTGGTCCAGTAATGGGCAAGAGTCACACTTCATTGTCACAACAGTCAGTTCTAGAAAGAAAAGGAGGGGAATGTAAAAGATAACGAGGTTTTCCCAGAGGAAAAAAAAAAGTCTTACCTATTTGAGTCAGCATGCTCAAATACTGACTGTTTTTCTAGTCAGATTTTGCAGAAAAAACCTGTTATTTTCTTTTTTTTCCTTTGAAATCAGATGTTTTATTGTGCTAGTTATGACAAAAACTAGTTTCTTTTTCCTCTTTTTTCTTGGGTTGGTTTTTTGGGGCTTTTTTGGTAGTCATGTCATGTTTAAAAGCCTATGCTTTCAAAAACAATTGGCATGCCTTCACCTGTCCCTTGGGACGTTTTATTAGCTCCTGATTCACAGTCAGCCCAAGCCTTTGCTCTCTGGCAATCAATTCTCTTGGGCAGCCACCCAAAAAGAGCAACTAAACCCAGCAATCTCATTCTGAAATCCAGAGTGATGTGCTGTTCTTTGTACCATCAGCTGTGCTGGGGAGGATTTCAGCATTGTTGGAATGCCTGCCTGGAGGTGCTGCCTTCCCTTCTGAGCTGAAATGGGGGTCCAGCACCAGGATACAGGAGTCTAACTTCAGTGACATGATATTTCAGCCCTGGGATCTCACCCAGCATGAACAATTGCAGTTGTTGATTTGCAGGATAGGACAATCAGATAATTTTCTTCCTTCACTGTTTAACTGTAAGCACCACTCAAGAATTTCGTTCCATGCAATCAATGTGACTGCAGTCTATATTCTTCCCAAACTTTATAAAAACATCCTTTGTGTACTTTAAACTTTTAGTGCTTTTAGACAAGTTAATTTTCAGTCTTTTCTTTGTTACTCCTGGTTTATCATTTCCCAGCTCCTGCCATGACACAGCTACAAATCCTCTGATTCAAAGCCTGCACCATCAGAGACCAACAGCAGCTTATTCAAGCAAGAAGGGAAGAACCTGCTCTTCAGTAATTAATGCAGGAACCATCAGATCATACGAGACCCCAGGCTATGGAGGCATAATTTTGTAGGTAAAAATGAACCATAAGAGCTGCCCTGGAGCTAAAGGCAGTAATTTTTACAGTAGGTCAGAATGAAAGAGCAGGCCAAAGGAAATGCCTCCTCCTTGCTCGTGTTCTTTACAGACTGGTGCATGTCTTATATTTTAAGACATTTGAAGCCCTTTCTGCTCTAATTATGTACAATGGTCTCTTCCTCCCACCTCTTTATTTTTAAAAATTTGCAAAGATCTTCCTTTCAAGAGGATCTTTCTGTTGGCAATGGGCTTTGTAAGCTGCTGACTGTGAAACCTGCCTGTTTTATCATTCCAAACTAGCACTGCTCTATTAAAACAACTCTATTGCTTTTCATGCCTCTCAACTAGCTGGGCTGGAGTGCTGCAGGAACAGTCTTGATCACACAGTGAGCTTTAAAAGCATATGATTTAATCTAAGAAATTTGAATGGAAATATTTTAGGGCAATGTTTTCACTTTTTCTGGTAGTTAAAAGGCATTAAGAAGTGTTAGCTTGGAGAACAGAGTGCAAATAAAGCATTTGTACAACACAGATAAATTATTATCACCCCATTTTACTGAAACAGAAATAATAAGTTTGGTTTTTTTTAAAGAAAATTGTAAATATGAATTTGTAATCCAATATTTATTGGCCTAGGTTTCTTCAAAATATATGGTTTCCAAATCTGAATTTAAATATTTATACTCTAGCACATATTCCTGATATAGCTAATATAAGTAATATATTTATCTTTCAAGGCAGCAATATTTTTTCACTCAACCCTGACTTTTAAGTTAAATATGCGGGTGGGAAGTGATGCTATCTGGAGGTTGTTGTCACTTATTTCTATGTAAAAATCAAGATAATTCCAACTACTCTATTAAGAAGTAGCATTTTTTATTTCTGTGCTCCAGCTGATCAAGCAGATTATAATGGTTCATTGTTACTTTTCATTTTTCTACCTTGAGTTAGACAGATTTTTGTATGCACCTTCCAAAATGAGGAGGTGAATTTCCACAGCCACTGGAACTGTTAGGAAAAAGTTTAATGGTAAATTATGTTTTTCCTTGTAAAAATCCAGGATAAAATTTTCATACACGTGAAGTCTGTCTTGCATCATTCTCACACTCTAAGGGGCATATGATGAGTATATATTTAGAAGAGCATGAGAGGGATTTAGGGTAACTGAGACTCTTGCCCATATCTCTCAGTAGGTGGAAACATCTGTTTCTGTAGGACATTTTTGATAGATCCCTGAAATATTCTTGTTTAGTATTAAATCCAGTGCATTTATATCCATTTACTACTGCTTAGGAAGTGATCCCGGAACCCTCCACTTCTTGTCTTTCCAGTCCTCAGTTTTGCTTTGCACTGAATTTTCTTTTTATCAGACAGAATCCCTAGATAGAATAAATTTTACTTTATTGTCCTTGTGCACGAGGAATAACTTTTCCCCCAGAGAGGCCTTTCCTCCATCAGTTTTTTTTCCCTTTTTTTTATATTTCACTCACTTGTACAGCACAAGCAGATGGCAATGGGATTTTTTTCCCCTCTGACTAGGCCACTTTTGCCTTCACTGGTATCTTGGTCAGTGACTAAGGGACTGTGTGCTCACTGCCTGGGGAAAGGATGGATCCCTTACAGCAGATGACTGGCTGGGTACCTGGGGAAGGAACGTGCCATATGCCATTCTTGTCCTGGGAAGCAGTTTTGTCCTCTTTTGAAACGTGACAGTGCTGGTTTCCTCCTCTCCTGTTGAGGAGGTTTGAGCCAGCTCTGGGAAACAGCCCAGTCAGCTCTTAAAGAGGTGTGGCTCCAAAACTGATCCTTGTCCTTATTGTCCACACGGCAGAGTATGTATAAACTCTCACGTTCAGCAGTGCTGGTTTGTAGAGGGAGCTCACACTGGCTTTCACTGAATTTTTGCATGTGCAACCCACCAATTAGTCCAAAAAGAATTTTGTGGGCTGAAGATTCTGCAGCTGCACCTCATTCATTGTGTCTTGAGCTCTTCATACAGGAGGATAGCAGTGAAAAGTCTTCCCTTCCCCCTTCCCAAAATGGAAAGTGTCTCATACAGCAGCTTTGCAAAAGAAGTATTATTCTGTCAATACAATGGCCCTTGGGATGTCAGTGGTAAAAGTTAAAAAATCCAAAGTCAAGAGAAAAGCCTAATACAGTTGCACTGACTTTGCATACACTTTGAATGAGCCATCACTGTGTCAATCAAGTGTCTAACACAGAGCAATCTCACAGTGTCAGTGCAAGCTCTGTGCTAAAATCAATGGCAGAGTTCCTATTAATATTTGGAATTTCTATTTTTTTAGACTCTTAAAGCTATTTTCATATCTCTTGAATATTCAGTAATGCATGTGAGAAATATTGCTGCTCTTCAGCAGTCTTGTTTTCTGCATTAGAAGTTGTGTGACAGTAAAGGGTTTTTTATAAGCCCACTTGCTGTCTCCTTTTTTTACAAGGATGCCTTGAAAAGATCTCTGCTCAGCTCTGTGCACATATGCTAAAGGAAAAAAATGTTCCCTGTATAGTTAAACACCCTGAGGTCTCTAAACCTGCCATCACTGCCCCTTGCAAGCAAGAATCCAAGTAACCTTAGAGAAGAATTTGTGAAGGCTTGAGTGTTGGTACAGTCAGGCTTCTTTCTGCCCCTCTGCAGACAGCCCTGACCCAAATGCCTGCAAGAACTCCCTGCACAAACCCAACCACCTGGAATTATCTGACTCCTCCCATAATTCTGTAAACTATTGGGGGACTTATCAATGGCTTTAAAATCATTAACCAATGCCCCATTAAATCTCCCCGCAGCTAAGCTATAAGATGGGAAGTAAGAGACAGCAAGCAGAGAATATCATTCCTCAGCGTTGGTTAGCCCCCTACCTGACCAAGGGAGCAGGAGGAGAAGCAGCATTGGGTTTCTGGAGATAATGCTGGCACATCAGCATTAGGTAATAATGGGGAATATATTCCTCATCCTTCTTCTCCCCCAGACAGCTAGAGGTGATGTATCTTTTGGCACTGTCAGCCTAATCTAGGTCAGTCCTATTGTCAGGCTCCTCAAATTGTACCTGTCCACAGTTAAAATTTATGTTGGAAAAGCATTAATGCAAGCTTTTAATAAGATGAAGAATTTAACGGTGTGCTGTTATCTGGAGATGATATATTTTATATACAGGAGACATATTTAATTAGCTCTCGAATAGGCAAAGTGGCTCGTGCAGAGCCATGGCTGTACCGCCACTTCTTCCCTTCTGTAATTAGAGGCAGCAAATGCAAAGCACATATTAACTTTTCTGGTGGCTGAGCTGCCTTGTGTGGACCTTCATACACACTGCTGCTCAAATATAAATTAGCCCTTGCGAAGTATGCTCAGTGGATAAATAAAAAGGAGAAAAAGGACTCCTTGAAGCTTCTCGGTTAGGTACCCACATCAGGAGAGGAGCCAGGAGCTGCATGATCTGCAAGCAGATCAGGTCCTGAAAGGAGGAGGACAACCCAAAGAGGTGGGTGAGATGCTCCTTGTCCAAGGCCCTGCCTGCACTCAGAGCCACCTCTACAGCCAAACCTTTCTCACGATCATCTGGTGGGAGTGCAGCGAGCAGGGCTGTTCCCATCCTTGTGAAACCCTTCATTTCCTCCTCTTCAGCCTGTTCCAGAGGAATGATGTTCAGACACCCATCAGAAGTGAGAGGGTCACCTCCCTCCTGCCTGGGAGATGCTCTGGAGTCAGCAATGTGGGTGAAGTCAGTGACACTGTCAGCTGGAATTACCATTGATGGTCCTGTGCAGGTCATTACAAACACCACTTCAGCTGATCCCATTTCTTCCTCAACCCTCCTGTCTTCCTGTCCATGTGTTACAGAGCTGGGAAAACACACATTCACTCACGCAAAACAATGTCCAAGGGCACCCTTGAAACCCTGTGAGCTTTTCTGCTCATCACATACAGCCCATGCCAAGGCTTTGCTCCAGACCATGGCCCACCTGTGCATCAAAATGAAGTGCACATGAATCAGAAAGTTGCAGGGGTGAGTGTGGTGCTAAACGACCCCACACTGCTTCTCCTCCCTTACCTTTTCCTGCCCAGGAGGTGGTAGACACCCTTCACAGACAAGGCAATGTTTCTTTGAGTCACATCCAGCCTGCTCACCCCTGTGCACAGCCCAGGCCTCAGGGTGCTCTGTGCCACCATGGATGGGGTCACATCCGGCAGGTGATGGCTGAGGGACTGTTTCACTTGGACCCCATAATGTGACAGCCAAGGTAAGCACTGCTTTCCTGTGATTTTTGTCTCTGGCTGTGACCTTTGTCTTTGAGGACAGCTTAAACACTCTGCGAGAGACTTTTTCAATGCCAAAACTCTTTGTATGGATTGGTGATAGCCAGCAAGTTTGTTTCAGAGAAGACACATTTATTAATGCACCAGCATGAAATATCTGTATAGAGAAAAGTCAGGAAAAATACTTGAGTCCTCTCATAATCATGATAGATCTGAGGTTAAATAGACAAATACATTTTATAAATATAGTCTTCTAAGCTATTAAGGCTTTTCTCCTGGCTGAAAAGATACAAGAAATCACCATAAACTAACTAAATTTAAATGGCTTCTGTTCAAAAAAACCAGCTCGCTATTAATAAGTTGTTGAATAACAGGCATTTAAAGAAAGGCATAACTATGATATTAAATAGATAAATGTAAAATAATCTGTGTGCATTTAAATGTGAAGATCACATTAGGAGTAGAAAATTACAAAAATTTAAATACTGTAGGAGGTTGTTATGTAGGTAGTCTATAAAAAACAGGCAATTTGGAATTCCTCTAAAGAACATAAACCCTAGATAGAGCTGCTAGTTCCTTTGATAAAGACAGGTCTCAAGCTGAAGGTTTGATGTATAAAACCCCCAAAAGGTGTCTGAGCTATCTTTTTCTAAGGGATTATATAAGATAAAAGCTTGCACTGTAAGCCCCTATTTTAAGAAACAGTTGCTAGGAAGTTGCTAATATGAAAAGGCTAATTGTGCATGCAATGAAAGTACTGCTCCATTCACAAAATAAAGTGCTAACATTTTAATAAGGGCTGAAAGTTGTCTGCTCAGGAGCTGCTGCGGGGTGTATGTCACTCAGGGGCTGCTGCCTCCTTCCCCTGGCACCGGGGCTGCTCCTTGTCCAGTTTCAGCTCTGGGATATGCCATGGACATCAGGAAGTGTTGTCACTTACAGCAGTGTTGGGGGAATAAGAGGGATATCCAGATTTTGTGCAGTTCAGTCATCCCAAACTGTTCACGTCTCAATTACCTACTTCTTTTATGCAGTTCATCACATTTTCTTCCCCTTCCAACTTTCAGTTTCTCCTCCAGAGTTCCCATTTTCCTGCATCAATTAGCTTGTTTGCCCTGGGATACTTTCTCTTTCGGATGTTGGGTCAGAGCTGTCCAAGATACAATGCAGCTGCTCAGCACTCCCTTTGCTGTCAGTGAAATTAGATTTTCACCCCTCAATTAATATTTCATTTCTTAAAAAGGGCTGAATACCCGTCTGCTTATGCCTTCCTCGTTCTGTGGGTCAGGAGTGCAGACCTGGACTGCTAATTTAAGTATCGCCATTAGTTGAATTTCTACAGTTTGTTGAACTTTGTGTAGGCTTCAGAGGATGAATCCAAAGCTGGTGTGAAATGTCTTTCCTTCATTGGATTTGCTGATTCATGCAAGCTAGATCCAGGAGGAGAGGTTTTGTGGTGGGGCAGTGGCACAGGATGCCCAGAGAAGCTGTGGCTGCCCCATCCCTGGAAGTGTTCCAGGCCAGGTTGGACAGGGCTTGGAGAAACCTGGTCTAGTGAAAGCTGTCCCTACACATGGCAGGGGACATGTGTAGGGTTAGGGTTAGGTTTAGGGTTAGGGTTCCGTGATTTTATAGTTTTAATGTAGGATGAAGTTAAAAAAGAGCTGGGCAAAATTGGGACAGCGGGAACCCTACACCCAGCACCCCCACACGGCCTAGTGGCACAGGGCAGACCCCTCTCCTTTCCTCTCCTCTTCCTGGGCTGATGAACACATCTGGGTCAGACCATGGGTTCCCACACACAGCATTTTAAGGGCTCGTTTTGATCATTGAGGTCTTTTATTCCTGGCAATGCAGCAGGTTACCCCCATGTGTAAGGACTTGTATCAGAACTAGGAAACAGATTCTCAGCTGATGTAAATTGTGTCACTTCGTTAATGTGGCTACTCTGGTGCTATCAGTGTAGCTGGGTTGATGCACAACAGCTGAAAATCAGGCTCCAGAGCTTCCTTTTATTAAAACATTCTCGATCTGTAAAGTAAAGTTGCGAATAAGATGCTGGTGACAGAAGGGGATAACCTGCTTTGTAGTACCTTGTTCACTAACATTATAAGTGATATGGAAATTCAGTTGATGTTTTGCCTTTAAAATATTAGCTAAATCATTCTGTCAACACATATTTTTTAATACATATCCTCCCTATCAGATTTTACTCTTAATCTTGGAGTCTGTAGATAGCTCAACAGCATCGCTTTCTTCAGCAACTCCTGCACCAAGGTCTCCTTTCCTGTTTTATTCAGCTTGCATCTGTTTAAACACAAGATACGAGATAAATGATAGTGCCAGGCTTAAACATACATCATCAGGACTCTGATGTGAGGCTCTGGAAGTGGCAGGCCAGATGGTGTAACACAAAACTCAGACATCACAGTTTGTCATGCCGTGCTCCAGTCCACCGCACTAAAAATGGACTTTGCTGTGCACTTAGTCAATCATCTCTCCGGTGACCAGAAAGCAGGGGTCAAAACAAGAGGTGGCCTGAAACAAAGGTTGTGGTCCTGCTCGGCAGCTGTTCAGCCCTCCAAATCTGGCCATCGTCCTTGCTAACTGCAGAGATGGAATTAACAGTGGAAGGAAATATTCCAGATAGTATTGGTTGATCTGAACAACCACTCTAACTCTTTTATTATTAACATAAAAAAAAACATGTTTATTAATTCTGCAGAACAGACTGAAGAATATAAGAACCTGTTTGGAAGAGTGCTGCACTAGGGAACTGTTTTTTTGGAGGACACCAGAGATCAACACATAAATAAGTTCCTGTGATGTTTGCTGAAACGGAGCTATGTAAATGCCATTCAGAGAAAAAAAGAAGCAACTACCTCACTATATTTATGGGAAAAGCATTAATCAGAGCGAAGAAAGGAGAGGCAGAGCCAAAAGACACTAATTTGAATGAAAGTTGTTGGCATTAATTTTGATTTATGATATACAACCACATTTGAAATGTGGCCACACTTTACAGTTTTTACATGCTGACCTCAAGACTGTATTTAGAAGCCAATCTTGCTGCTGAGCAGGACTCAAGGTGGTATACAAAGAACTTCTAGGAATAAGTTCATTTCATGTTCATTAATAATCAAAACACTCATATTTGGAGGTTAATTCATCACTATGTTACTTCAGTTGTTGGTGTGTGCAATTTCAGTAAAACTTGAGAGTTAATTTCTTTTGAAATAACTTGAAAACCTCCCGTACAGGTGCTTTGCGCCAGCTGTGTATCAGTGCAAATCCTGGAATAACAGGATAGTGGCAGTGAACCGAGCTTGTGGTGCTAAAGGCGAGGAAAGCAAAGGAACCACAAGTTCCATCAACAGAGTGAACGCCTTCCAACCCCACTGAATTTGAAATGTTGCTCCTAGTTATTAGAAGAATATTTCTTATATTATGCAGGTCAGGTTTCTTTGCAAAACTCTGTCAGCTGGGAAAAAACACCGCATGGGAATGTGCTTTCAGTTAGCAAGGTAAGTTACTCCTTGCACTGCTACACTTCGCGGTAGAAGAGAAGGCTTCTTTGCTTATAAAATGCTCATCTCTGTGACATTTTGCTTTATCAAGCAGCAACTTCAACATGTGTGTGAGGAGTGGAAAAGATTCAAATAAAACAATGTGGCACTTAAAAATATTTGCTTCAATTTACTATTCTTTCTATATTTTCAAACTGCCCTGAGCATGGATAGGGCTGAGTAAGAGGCCAATGTACCTTTACAGCTTGTTTAACAACATTTATCTATGCACTGTGAAATCCAGTTTAACCTGACACAGGACTACAAGGAACTTAAATGCTTTACCAGGCTCCTGCTATCCCCACAGAGGTTACACTTGCTCAGCTGTGGATGTCCTTTGAACCAGGTAAAGGAGGCACTGGAGGAGCAAAGTTCTGTCCCATTTGGAAAAAAAAG
The DNA here is from genome assembly GCA_013397725.1 of Rhagologus leucostigma. Classification (NCBI taxonomy): domain Eukaryota; kingdom Metazoa; phylum Chordata; class Aves; order Passeriformes; genus Rhagologus; species Rhagologus leucostigma. Next base: position 1,737,236 of record VZTD01002147.1, read on the forward strand.
AAACCAGACACAGAATTATCTCTGAATACAAGTGAGTGGAATTGGTTTTAATTCCTTACTTTACAAGGAACAGATCATTATTTGTTGCCTAGAAATAAATTTTTGGGAGTGCCCATTGCCGATTCAGTTAACTTTTTGGAAGAGGCCAGAAAATGTAGAATTAGCCTGTTTTGAAAGTGTAGAGTTAAGCTGAACTGTATTTATGGGACCAAACCACCAAGAGCCCATTGGTATTTTATAGAGATTTGATTTGATAGGTTATTGATTTTGGCTTCAGGGGATATAGCCCCTGTTGAGAAAGTATCAAACTCACACTGAGTAAAATTGTCAAAAGTCTTAAAACCAGTAGTGAGGGACTGGCTGGCTCTCACTGCAGCGCTTCAAATGGAGTGGGGAAGATATGCCTTATTGCCTTCAGACCTCTGGAAGCAGTTATGTGTATTAAATACTGGAATAACTCGATATTTTAAAAGCTTATACGCTCATCCAAGTAAAATGGGTTTAGAAGACTGCTGGGAGTTTCATTATTTTATGGCTAAATCGATACCCAGATTTATGGCTTTTGGACATAGAAACTTGAATTTAATTGAGAAAATGGATCTAATGAGGATAGGCATTTTTTATGCAGGTGCCTTTGTTTAAAAACACACATGCACACAGTTCCGTACCACACAAAAAAAGAGAACAACTTAGTTTTAAGAGCTGAATAGACCCACCAGAGAGAGTGACACACCCTGAAAACTGAGGAACAGACAAAGAAACAGTAATACTTCTGAACTCCTGAGAATCTAAAGAATTTTTTGATGTTCCTGAATAAAAAATTAATTAGTTAACACAGAACAGCAAATTATTTCCCAACATACCAGAAAAATTAATGGCCAGATGGCAGTAACCTGGCCATCAAAATCAGCACTAGTACTGATTCAAAAGCAGCATTACTATTTCCTATTTGTCCACTCTCTGGCAAATGTGTGATATTTATGGCACACTTTTCCTAATATAAGCTATTATCTATAGTGATGAAAATCAGAAGGAAGCTATATTCAATACATTTAGCTAAATTCTGCTCCCTGTATGGAATCAGTTTTTTTAAAAAGCCCCAGACAAGAATGTATGCATGTGCTTAATTTTATTCCCGTCTCCAAGACCAGCTTTAGATCACATGCTTTGCCAAATCGAAATCAAAATGCAGAGTAACCCCACTGACTTCAGTGAAATAACTTGTGATTCAGTCCCATATATTTGTCTCAGTACGTGTTTCATTGGCTATAATAAGCAGAAACTATTTATGACACAAATTTCCTGGACTTTTACAGGCGCAATTAGCACTCTGAAAGGCAGAAGAAAACTCATAGGAAAATCTAAAAAGTAAAGAAACAGAGATGGAGAAATCATTAACATTTCATTTCTTCTATACGTGTGCTCACACACACACATACACACAAATGACTCTCCTCTGGGAATGTACACATCCTGAAAATCTAAATTACGCACTGAGAATAGGTTTGCATTGCAATGTATTGCAAGAAATTTTCAAGTTTGTAGTTGGCAAGAAATTAGCATTTGCTATATAGAGAGACAACATGATGGAGTATATTTTGCTCTTTATGCTAAACTGCCATTGATTGCCATGGGAATATTCTACGTGTGGAAAGGCGGTAGGAGCTGTGCCTTTAACAGTAAACAACAGTGATAGTCAGCGATGTTTCTGTCTGCACTGAAATGAAGTGCTAATAAAAAAAAATCTGTGTTCTTATTGTTTAAAACCCACAGTCGATAGATTTTTATTTTCCCAACTGACTTGAAGAGTAAACTTCTATAAACAAAATGTGACGTGCCTATCTTATTAAATGTAATTTAAATAAGCACTTGGAAAAAAACCCAAAGAAGCCATGAGTGAAAAGACTTGAGGATGGGGCTTGGAAAGTCTCAGGTGACACTACTTTTCCTCTGTAATTTCAGGTATGGTCCTTGAGCTTTCTTTTCCTTGCAGAAATATCAGGGAGCCAGGTTCACATGAGGTGCTTGGGAGAGTGAGGGGACAAATTGTGATGGAGCTCGGCACAGTGCCCACTGAGCTGCTGTGGTTGTGGGTCCCCATGCTTTGGTGACCCGTACCCAAACCGGGTTTGACCTGGAGAAACATGAGAGTGGTGCCTCCTCCCTCTCCTGAACTCTCTGCATGCCAACCAATGTCTGTTTTCCTTCCAACCAGCTGGGAATTTTAATGGCCATTAATGGGATTGATGCTTGGGCTTCATGGGTGATGCAGTCCATGGTGTGCCCTCCACCCACCCAGCCAGGCGGACCCGACATCACTTTCCGTGGCAGCCAGATTTGTCCCTGAGGTTACTGGAAGGTTTGGGTGCAGGTATAAGCCCACACAGAGCACAAGAACACAGCCTGCAGCAGTAAACCCCGAGGAGAGGAGCCAGTGTGGCTCGGTGGCCCTTGGGATCGCACTCCACGGTCCAGGCTGGCCCGAGCATCCACAAATGTGCAGCTGCAACTACCTCTGTAAGTAGCTCCCAATAAAAACAAATTTCCAGAGTGTGTAACTGCAGGCTGTGTGCTTTGTGCCTATTACTGCTCGCTGCGCTGAGAGAAATTCCCCAGCAAGTCTTTTGTGTTTTATTCGGGCGAGCAGGTTTCTATTGAAGTCAATGGCACGGCTGTCGTGTACACTGAGCTGCATTTGCACAGGGTTTTGCCCCAAGTAATTTTATAGGCAAGTGCATCCTGTGACAAGCTGATCAGATGTCCTGCACAACTGTACAGCTTTGTCCCATGACTCCTGTGTGAAGCCTGGCTGTTGCTAACTAATTCTGCAAGTGCGGTGTGCTCAGGAGGAATTAGCTGGTTTTAAAAATAGATTACTTCCTGTCACATCCCAGTATTTTTACTGAGTGTTTTTCGCACTAATTTTCTGTGTCTCACTGATACTGACATTTCTGAAGGTTTTTTGTTTTTTTTTTTTTTATAAACAGCATATTATTAGGGGAAAGAAAAAAAACAGCCCTGGAAAAAAATCAGTAAGGATAGTGCCAAGGAACTGTGAAGTACCGGAAGAATGAATATTTTTCTGCACTGATGTGGGTTCAAAATGGATCTAATTTTCCTGAAGTTTGCATGAATCTGGAACACTTGGGGAAAGAAATCACTGTAATGACTACTAAAATCTTCCAGGCTGGTTGTGCCTGCACAACAATGTCCTGCAAGGACCAGTTCAGCATCTCTGTGTCAGGGACAATTCTGAGGCAGAAGAGTATCACCTAGTGAAGGCCGACCTCTACACAAGGCATACAGGACCAGCCCAAATTCTAAAATTCTGCCATAACCTCACCTTAATGGACCCACTCACAGTAGTACTGGGGTGTAAACCATACACTGGAAGATAAAGGATACATTTTGCCTGTTAGTGTCAGATTGTAATGGGATGCTTGGAATGACAGTCCCACCCTCTCTCCCCTACAAAGAACACTCAGTCAAGGGCTATTCATCCGGCCTCTCCTTAGAGAAGGAGGAGGCTTTCAGCTTCATGATTAAATCTATCTAAACTGCTTAAAAAAGAGTCTGCACTTTCATGCTAGATCAATTTGCATTAGGTTTTTGCCAAGCAATTTTTTTTTCAAGCATGTTTTTTTGCTTTATTCTGTACATGAATAGCGTCCAGGTAAAATATTTTTAATTCATTTCAGGCTGGATTAGTTATTGGAAAAAAAGAGATTTTTTTTTCCTTGTTGTTACTTGATTTAATTAATGCTCTGTTTTTAAAGTGGCAAGCCAAGCTTTGCCAAGTCTGGCTGTCTGACTCATGCTAACAGGGTTTTATAGCCCCACCTGCATCTAAAGCAGGAAAAAAGCCCCAAAGCTTTATTTTTAACTCCATGTACATACTTTGTCCATTCCATTAAAACACACAAATGTCAGCACCCTCTGCCTCTCCAGTGCTGGTCTGGGAGGGGGGAGTTGGAGCCCACCAAAACCACATCCCGAGGGATCTGTGGGACTTCACTGCTGCAGGCAGGAAGGGGACAGGCAGGGAGGCTCACTGGTGTGCTGTGTTTGCTACAGATAGTGCGTAAGTGAGCCTGAGGGGGAGAGAGCTTCTATTTTTGTCTTATTAATTTTGTATTTTCTTCTTCTCTTATAGGAACTTGCATCCCTCCAGAGGCAGAGCACCATGTGGGTGGAGCTGAGGCTGCCTGAAGTGGTGACCCAAAATCTCATTTACTTACCCGACATCCATGTGACAGCTGTGAATGAGGAAATGTGCACCTCCAACTCCCTTTTTTTTTCCCCCCTCTTTTCCCTTTCTCAACCCAAATGCTCTTTTGCATTTCTGGACCACATCCAGATGCTGATGGAGGCTGTTGGGGCATGGATGCAGTTCCCTTCCCACTTCACTGCCCCTAAGGCAAGTCTCCCTCCTTCACCAGGAATCTCTGGGTGTCTAAACCTTTAATCCCACTGGAAAAATGTTGTATTAAACATTGCTGAGGCTTTTTGCAGGATGGGGCCTATTTTGACTAATTTCTCCAGTTTGAAAAGGTTTGTGGTGAAAAAATGCTTTTTTTAAAATATGGAACCTGTCCACGTTTTCACCGTTAAATTTTTTGCTTTCTTTGAAATAGTCATTACTTTCCTCTTCAGGATAAAATCAGTAAAAATTCATAAGGTAAAAAATTGAAGAAAAGGTTTCAAAATTACCAAAATTAGTGATCTGTTTAACTCTGCTTTTTTTTTCCCAGTGGTCAGCCCAGAAATATTTTTTTTTAACAATCTCTCCTTTCTTCATCCTGAACAGGGACAGAAGAGAAACACTGTGAGGTCAAAACCTCTGACAAGGTGGGAGAACCCCAACTTCCCAGGCTCTGCCCGGAGCAACCGTCCCGTGAAGGTGTTGGGATCTGCTCTCCAAGAGGGTCCCAAACCCCTGTGCTGGAGGGCCAGGGATGGGGAAGCATGCTCCAGGAGGTGGCTGATTCCTTCCTCCTGCATCTCCCAGGGCCAGGATAGTCTGGCACAGGGTTTGTCTGCTCACCCCGTGCTTTGCCTCATCCCTTTGGCCTGCAAGGGCCCCAATTCTGCTCTTCCCAACGCCGCTGGCAACCTCCCCGCTGGCTTTGGCAGGAACGGGCCTTTTGCTGTTGATTTTTTTCCCTGTCAATCAGTTACTTTGACATCTAAATGTCAAATGACACCACATGGCATTTTTTTTCTTTTCTTTTTTCTTTTTTTCTTTTTTTTTTGTGCTTGTAATTTAATTGCAAGTGCAAAATGGTGGGATCAGTGTGAAGGGTTTCGAGAGAATGTATCATTAGCAAATTCAATTAGCTGGCACTTGTGCCTGCTGGCATGGAGGGCTCTGACGGTGCCAGGGAGGCTGGTGCTGCGCAGAGGGGGCCACGGCAGCTCTCCCAGCCTTCCTGGCTCACCTTTTCTCCCTACCCTCCAGGAGCAGGAGAGCCGCCCCTCCTAAACAGCTTGGTGAAGAGGCTGTACCGTTAAATTCTCCCTCCGCAATGATAATAACACAAGAGCCTGTCCTTCTTCCAGGAATTGTCTTACTGTACCAGCAAATCAGCATTTCTTCAATTGTAACATCTTTCCTGGAAATAGTGTTACATGACATGCCCTCGCTGCCTGTCTCGGTGTGAATGAGAATACAGCAAAGCTCATGTTTTCCATTGTTGAAATACGAGCATAAATCTTTCACTAATGCTCTGCTGTCTTTTATTATAACAGTCACTGCAGCAGAGAAAGGTACGTCAAATCTCTCCTTGTTGGTACAGTCAGTTGTTGGCATTGCCCTGACATGTTGTTTCTTTCCTTAAAATGGCTTTGTAAAGGGACTAAAATGAGTTGCTCAGCCTCTGGCAGCACCTTTGCATGTTTTGACAAATCTGAGGCTTCAGTGTTGTAGGTATGAAGGTTCAAAACAGTAGGGAAACAGAGATGTAATGATAGGTTTTGACAAAAGTCAGGCCCAAGTCAGAAGTGATGGTTCTGGATCCCTTTATCAGGGCAGATCCTGCACTGATGCCTGCACGAGGTGCAGGAGGTGATGCGAGGGATGAGGGTAGGACTTGGGAAGGGATAACCTTTTGGTTGGGGGATGGCTGGGACCATCCATCCTGTGCCTTCAGGATGCTTGTCCTTCCTCTGCGTCACCCGCTGACATGGAGGAGCACGCGCTCCCTGGCAGTCACTAGCAGGAACCCTCACTCCAGCCTGAGGATGCCAGTTTGCAGGAGCTGAGGGTGAGGCACAGCTAACTCAAAATCAGCTGTTCTCTGCAGAGGACAGATCTGGGCTGACCCGTGAGGGTTTGATGTCCCCACCCAAAAGACTGGAAAGCATTTTGCATAGGTGTGAGGAAGCAGAAAGTGTTTGGCAAAGCTCCTTGGCATTTTTTAGGTTTTTCTCTCCATGCTGCACAAGATATTTTACAGCCTTTGTGAGCCTGTAGAGAGGCTGGTTTCTGGCATGGGGTGTGCTGGAGGCTGCAGACTGTGCTGGAGCTGGTCTTTAAAACCAGCTTTATAGGAAGGAAATTTTGTGGTCCCACTGGAAGGAGGTATGGTCTTGTGACACTTAGTGGAAATAGACCAGGTTTAGTTTGGTCAAATGGGGAGTATTTCCAAGGAAACATAAGTTTTTTTACGGTGTCCCAAAGCCAAGGCAAGTCCAAAACTTTTCAGTCCAATTGTCTTGCTTTCCCAGGCTAATTTTATGAGGAGGCCCTAAAATGTGAATGAGGAGTGATCTTGTTCAGCCTGAAAAATAAAATTAACGCCAGTATGAAAAGGGCTGAGCCCCAGAGAAACCTCAAATGTCTCATTTTTTTTTTAACAGAAGGATGCAAAGGCTCAGCTCAAGATGTAACTGAGGTCCATTTGGAATAAAGTATTTCATACTTGCCTATGGATGCAAACCCTTTTTTAGTGCAGTAAAGGAGAATAGTGATGCTCTTTCTCTTCCTTCTCTTGTAGGACTTTCTATTCTATCCTGGGACATTTTCCCTCAAACCTGCTATTTATCTCCCGTAGGAAGCTCCATCCCTCCCAAGTCAGCCTGTCCTTCTTTTTTTTTCCATTTCATGCTTGACACCGTTACAGTTCTCAGGCAAATTTCAACCAAAATCTGTATGCCACTAGCCAGGAACAAGACTGGACTGTACCACCTCCTTCCTCATGACTGCTGGTCATGTTTCTTCTCTTCCTTGCCAGCAACTTTGAAGTTCATCTCAAGTCTCTGCACCTTTTGTTTGTGCCTTAAATGCGTTTTTAACCCCTCTCTGTCTCTTTCCCACTCCAGCCCCACACACCAGCTCACCCTCTGGCTGCAGCCATTCCTGATACGTCACCCCTGGGGTTCCAAAGGGCTTGTTAAAGAGCAGTGATGACAAAACCTGGCTAACCTGGGTTGTGATGGATGGTGGCAGTGGCTGCCAGCAGCAGCTGCTGTAGGTAAACCAGAACACTGATATTTATACCATTTAAGTTGCTTCACTCCCCCAAGTGAATCCCCACAGAGCTGCTCTCCTAGGTGTGACTGTTTAGGGTACAGTCCTCCCTGTAAGTTAGATATTCTCCCATAAAACAGATTTCAGCAACTTCATTCAACTTCTATATATAAAGTTTCCCTCAAACCTTTTTCAAACTAAGTCCTGTCTCCTCCCTAGGAAGCATCTGCTCCCCATTGCCAAATTCTTCTGCGTTCCTGTCCCTTTGGTCGTGTTTTCTTTGAATCCTTTAAAAAATGTGCATTTTGGCTGTGCGGTCATGCCAAGGAGTGTGAGAGTTTGCACATTTCAAGCAGGGATTGGCCCATCTCGAATTGGTGCATCCAGAGAACCTGTCACAAGTTCCTTGAAGCACTTCTGCCTTCTGTTGCGCTGGCACAGAGCTGACGGGCGCTCATTTTGCATGTCTCGGCTCCTCGCTTGGCTGGGGAGGATATTTGCAAGGCTGGATATTTCTGGTTCTACTCCACGGAAGGCTTAAATGGAGTATTTGCTGTGCCCTGCCTCATGAAAAGGAGCCTCATAATAAAACTTTGAAGGCTCCTGTTCAAAACCCTGATGTCAGACCCGCCTGGGTGGTGGTTTGTCTCTCTCCTGGTTGCTGAAGGAGTTTCTGAATTTTTTGGCTGTCGCCACACTCCTTTAGCTCCCCTGCAGCTCCGCTGCCTTTACCTTACCAATGGCTTTCCTAGGGCTTTTAATGCCATTTCCTCTTATACTGCTTAAGCCACTTTCTCCACACGGATTCAAAGATTTGAAGTGGCTTACAAGGTGGTTTGGGCTATTTTCCATTGTGCAGGGCTGCACTGATGCTGTTCCCTATGCTTTGAACCATCCCACAGGGCTGACAGCTGAAAGTGTTTATGGTCCGAAACCTCAGAGCAGGTCCTTTTCCATGAAACGGTGTCTTTGGAACCTTAAAAGCTGCTTGGCCCCTTAGGACTTTTCCATCAGGTGGTGGCAGAAGGAGCCTGTGCTGAGTGATGAGCAAACACCAGCAGCTGTAGATCCCTATCATGCAGCAGCAGCCACATCCCTCGAGGTTACCAAACCAGCAGTGATAGCATAGGGATGCAGGTCTATCACCTGTCTCATCTGTCAGTGGTGACTTAATTACCTGGCACCTGGAATCCTCTCACTTGCATGAGTAAGAGGGAGGAATGACTGATTTAAAACCTCCTTGCTCCAAGTAGATGCCGATTTTGTGTTGCCAGATAATATTACCGGTGCCTTCTGACCTTAAGAGGGAGGAATCTAAGTTAAATATCAGGCATTTGGATCTTGGCGAAGTTCAGATTGCCAAAATGAAGAAATACAAATAGCTAGGAAGGCGACGCTGCGCCTTCCCTGGATGGCTGAACAAGTGCCATTAGCGCTTGAGTGTATTCCCAACTAGATATAAAAGGAATCGGGAGTGTTAAGGAAAAACAGAGTAAAGTGAATGCCTCTTACAGCTGTCGCAATGGGAAAGTTGCAACATTTGCTTGTAGGAAAAGATGCAGAAGCACACAGAGTACCTGTTAGTGCGAGTGGAGCCAGACTTGGGCAGGATTTCAAGTGTTACAGACACAATCCTGAAGGCTATATGCAGAGCAGCATGACTTTTCCATGATGCTGGTTAAGAAGACGTGCCATTGCAAAATTTTTTTTTTTTCAGGCTGCCTAAGTTTTCTTGGGCCTTTATAGAGCAGATGTAGCTTAGGAGTGTTGAGTGCGCTGGGGGACTGAACCGAGGGAACGGCATCCTTGGCTGCGTTATAAACACGGTTTGTCCCTTGGCTCCCCTCACTGCAGATCAGGTTTCTAGCTGAGAAATAAAGTTCTCTGAGGGGAAAAAAATCCATCCTTGGTCCCTTTGTTCTGCTTTCCTGTGGCAGACTATGCAGTCTTGTAGTGTTCCCTCTTTTGCCTGTAAAATTAGGAGCTCTCTGGCTCAGACGTAGTCTCTCCCATGCCTATAAACAGGAGTTGTGACAGAGCCATTATGGGCAAAACCAGAGAAGTTTATTCCACCAGAGATTCTGGAGTTCGGGGAAAAATATTTGTTCAGATAGATTTTAGAATATTAAAGACCTCATGCAGGAGGATTGTCAAAGAGAACTCTTTCTGGAATAAAAAAGGAAGGTTTTTCTTCTAGTTATTATTTAATATTTTAATGAAATGGAACAGAGAGTTGACCTGAATCTCCAGGACTGCAGGCTTCCAGGCAAGGGCCTGGGTCATTCCTGTTTCTCTGGGCTGCCAAAGCCCTGTGGAACTCTCCAGGGAACTGAGTAGTTCCCAACGCCCATGGTACTGCAAGGTCTGCTTTATCAAGTCTGCTTTATCTGCTTTATATGATCCTTTGCCTACTCTTCATCCTTTCACTGGAAAATTTCTCCTCAGCCTCAGCTGGGATGATTATACAGCTTCTAAGGGTATTAACAAATAGTGTTGGTTCTGGCTTTGTCTTAAGAAGGTTTCTATCACAATCTTTGCCTACTCTTCATCCTTTTTTGTTTCTTGGAACATAGGGACATTGCTATAAATATCTGTGAGTCTAAATATGGATTTCTATTTGCACATATAGACCTAAGTGCACAAATGGACATTTTATCATATCATACCATGCTGTGTCATATCATTTAATTCAACATTGTCTGTCTGCAGTGAGAAGACACATTTTTCTGTCCTGGTTAGTCAAAGTGAAGCATCAAAGGTTAATTTCTTCCTGTCTGAAATTTGCACGAAGCAAGTTAGACATGACTTTACTGTGCCACGATAAACTTCGCATAGTATACCTTGTATAAAGGTAAAATACATTTTCCATGACTTAAACCTTCGTGGATCGGTGCTATGCTAAGGGCAATTAGATTTAACATCCCTGGAAGCTCCAAAGGCATTTTAAAGGACTCGCTCTTTTGTTCCAACTCTAGCACTCAAAAAGACTGAGACATTTTTGGAATAGGTTTTGATGGACTTATATGAAAATTTATATGACTAAGAATTGGATTTGTTCCTCTGGAATATTATGGATTATTTTTATGTGGGAATTACATAAGTGTGCAGAGCTGCATGCAGTTGGCTTAATGTAGCTAAAAATATATATTCTGATTTCCATTTGGAAAGGTAGCTGGATTTTTCCAGCTTCCCCTCTCAGTGATGACTTTATGGTGTGTACAGGTTATAGATTACAGGAAAAATTGAAATGCATAGTAAAATCAAGGGGTTTAAAATGGATTAATATTTGATTATATCTTTGAGAAGATGAATACTGATGTGTGTCCTTCTCCATTCCCGATTTTGAACTGTGGTGAAATCCCTTACAAATAAAACTTACATGAGAGAGACCACCTGGATATAAACAAGAACAGGAGTGGGCAGCACATGAGGAAGCAGAAATATTTGGGATGTGGGGCAAAGGCTTTTCCTGCTTTCATCCCATGGCTCATTTGCCTCTGGTGCAGCAGAAATCACAAGGATTACCCTGACAAGACAAAACTTCACAGGGCAATCGGAGATCACAAGTGAGGAACAACTGCTCTCAATTACATTACCCAAAGATACTCCATCTCTTTCTGCTTCTTAATCCTTTACCTCTCTCTCCCTCTCTCTCTCTCTCTTTCTCTATCTCTCTCTATCCTCATATACATATACAGGAGACTTTGTTTGACACAGTAGTATCCAAAAAAATGCTTACTGGAAAAGATTTTTCCAGCTGTATTTTTGATAGAAAGCCTTGTGAAGTGGAGACTGAACTCCTCTGTTCCAAAAGAGAACACATTAGAAAACCTGATCCTTTTATTTTAAACTATTGGCTGTCCCATTTAACACCAAAATTTGGTACATTTTGCTTCATCCTCCACGTGGAGGAACACCAGGTTACAATATCACAAAAGTTTTTAGGAAGTAGAATTACGGTTCTGTGGGCAGCTTTGCTGTTCCATTAGGAGGGTTTGTGTGATGACTGTATCAAGTGATACAGCACAGTGACTCTCTGAAGGGAAGAATGATGCAAATATACTGCAACAGAGATGAACAAAGGGTGTTCTAAATTATCTGCACATTTGTGACTCACCTAGAACAAATACAATATAAAATTGAGGAGCTGACAGGATGCTTCCATCAGGTTTTTAAATGCTGTGTGAGATGGAACATGTTTTACAGCATAAAACCAAAATTCTGCTTTTGTTTGCTTCTTCTGTATGTTTTCTAAACTGGACATGTCACTTTGCCTATATAATCTTATCATATTTAGATTTGATTTAAATCCTGTCTTTTCTCAGCTGTGCTTGCTAATGGAATCATTCATGCTTTTTATACAGTTGATCTAATAATATTTTCTTCACTGCTCTCTTGCATTATTTTTTACTTTGTAGGAAGCATGGCAAAACTGGCAATATAAATTGAGTCTGCATTTTAATGACATTGATGGTGATTTTTTCATGCATTTGGATAAGGTGGGGGTTTTTTCCTCTCTTTGTACCATGGTCATTTCAATATACTGTGGCGCGAGCATATGAATGACTGACTGATTTGCAGGATTCTCTAATAAGGAAGAAGACTTTTCCAATATTACTTTACTGCTTAAACTGCTCTGTTCATGCAGGCCATCAATGGAATGTCCACGAGATATCTTCATTCTTCTCTCTTTATTTTATAAGCAATGTACTGCAGTGACCTGTGAACTTCTCTGTTGGAAGTCCCTGGTCCCTCTTCAATACGAGGGAAATGGTGTCTCCCACTGGAAAGCACTAGGAGGTGCTAAGTCAGTGACTTTCAGCATCTCCTTACAGGAAGATTTTTCAGATTTCAAATGAGAATTGGTGAACAGACTCTTCTCATTTAGTGACAATATTTTTTTTTCTGGATACACTTAGAACAAATTATGGACTGTAACAATGACTGTCTCTGCTCTCTTTTATACTTGCACATCCCCCACGATGACTTTAGTGATGGTGGGGGAAGAGGCACAAGTGTGGCCCTTCAGAGTGAGTTTTCTGCTTGTTTTACAGATGGTCCAAGATGCCAAGTGCTACCTTAGGAGAGTGAAGCCCTTTACAGAGGCAGCAGATGCAGTTCAGCATTGCTCATTCTGTTGTGCTTCAACTCTGACCACAGAAGCACAAGCTCTTGGGACAGAAAGTGCTCTGTTTACACTCAGACCTTGGCACTTTTCCTAAGGGTACCAATTATAATGGTGTTTTTTGTGATATGGGCACACATCCATTATGAATTGGCTTGCACCCACCAACTCATTTTGCACAGGCCATGGAACATCCATCAGATGGCAATGATTCCCATTCGTGTGCAATGTTAAGGAAATCTAGATCATTACCAGCAGAATAATGAATTCCATAGAATTGTTCCATTGTGCAATTATATGAAGTATGCTAAGAGAAAGGGCAGTTTCTCAATAAAGTCCTCCTTTTTTTTTTCCTAAACCGCAGGAATGATAGATTATTAATCATGATTAATGCTCAGTTACAGTGAATTATAGTGGAGCAGTGCCTGGAAATCCCAGTCTGCTTGGTAAACTCATTTTCTTGCATAATGGGAAACTTACCTTGAATTTAAGAGAACCCAGATAGATGAAGATGAAAGCAATGGAACCACCCATTTCATATAATTAAAAGAAAAATTTAATAGACACATACATTCTTAGTTCCAGCACTACTGAACTTTTTTTGATACTGTACAAGCATAATAGGAGAAATACAATTGCAAACATCTTAATTGTTCCCGTATTTTGCTTTCTTCCTGAGAACCAAAGTCTTCTAGAGCTCAGCTGTAGCAGTTAGCCTGAATCCCTAAGCATCACTGGAGTTAAGGCAGAGTTGTGCATTGTCTGGACATTTGGAAGATGTTGATAATTGCTCGAGAGAGTCTGAATGATCAAAGCGCTTTAGGAAGCAGAGGAAAGTTGAATGAGGTAATATAATATGTTCCATTCCTGTGTTTGGGGGTGTACATGGGACTCATATTGTACATGGAGAGTAAGGCACCAAAGTGACAATATGGAAGGACTCATGGTCAGTCAGACAACTTTATATCCTTTGAGATAACTGATCTTTAAACTTTTGGAAGCCTCCAGAGGGTTTTCCAATATTTAGCAAACATCAATTCCCCTAAAGTTTACATCCTAATCCGTATTGTGTTCTCAGAACAGAGTGAAAGGAGGTGGAAAGACATTTTTGTCTCAAGGATGAGACTGCTGGGTCATTTCCAAGAGGAGATCCTTAGAGAGCATCCCATGGTCCTTTCCTGTGGAAGGTAGCAATGCAGCTCTCTGTTATTCTCTCTGTCTCTCTCTTCCCCCAAGCAATCTGTCAGTGCATTTCTGGTGCCGGGGAGAGGCGTCGTGTCGGAGCGATGTTCCCGTTTGCAAAATGGGAACTTCTATTTGTTGTTCTCAGGAGCTGGTTTCACACGCTGACATCTCCCCAGGAGCACAGCTGAGTCCAACATGTTCCCAACAGCCATCCACCCAAACGCCTCCTACTCAAGCACCCAGACCTTCCTTACCAGTAAATAAAAAATACAGAGACAGCCTCGAATTGTTCCAAATGTTTCGGTTTCACTGGAATGTCTACCCATGTTCAGATCTGATAAATGGGTATTTTTCTGCAATAGGAAGTCAGTTTAGTGTGGGAATAGGATGGCTTTTCAAAGAGGAAACAGTTTCTGGAATAGTTAATGGAAAAGTCTGACTGACTTCTCTGGTGTCAATATATTTAAGAGTTCCCATGTGTCATGAAAATACAATGTTGCAATCAACAACTTTATGACAGAAAACAAAGTTATCATAAGCTGCAGATCCTACGGTGTTATATGAAATAATATGTTTTTCAAGGTTTCCTTGCTCAAAAAGGTCTCAAAAAATCTACTTCCTGAAGCAGGAAACTGAGCAATGTACACTTTACGCAAGGAGATATTGCTGCATTATTTAAAACACCAGCATTCACTACAACAGCAGCTCTCAATATATCCCAGTGTGATTCCATTCTTATTGCTGGAACATCCTGTCTAATCATGGCTATAGCTGTGACCACTGTAATTCTGTCTTTGACCTTACCCGTGTCCTGTAGTAGACATGACCTCAGTAGGCCTTAACTTATGGATTACAACACGAAAAAATTCTTTTGAATAATGATTCCTCGGAAAAGAGTTGGAAAAAATTCCACATTTCTGCCAAAAGTCCCCAGTACAGTTCCACACCTGAATGAGACTTTAGTTGCCATGAGTTATCCCAGTGTGGCCAATGTGTTTTTTCTTGAAGACTCAGAACTGGAACAAGACATCCTGGCTTGAAAGGCAACTTCCCCATCTCTGATTCCCTCACTGACAACGTTTTGGGGTATGCCACCCTCTGGTTTCCCCTCTTGGGCTCCTTCCAGCCATTGCACGTGAAATCTCCCCTTTTGGAGAGTGGCATCAAGAGCAAGGACTACCAGTGTGCATCTGTATTAGTACTTCTCTAGAAAATGGTATGTAGAACAAGCTTTCCCCTTTTCTGACTCCTAAATGCCTCAGGTTAGAGTTTTTATTCATGCCACTTTGTCAAGGACAACCAGTGGTAGAAAGGATAGAATGATCCAAGCCTCTGTGGCCTGGTATGCAGCAGTGAGAGTTTAGCTTAGCTTTGGAAGATTTATGATCAAAAGTCTGTGGGAGAATGCAAATTGAAGCGTTAAAACTCAGCATTGCCCATCCTGGGGTGCGTGACCCAAACCAGTGCCTCCTGGAGGGCAGTGGGTTGTACTTTGGGGTGTGGGTCCAGACCCAGCCAGCGGGCTGGTACTGGTGTGGTGATGAAGGACTAATGATATTGTTCCTTTTAGGTGACTACAGCTCACAATGTGACAATGTAAGATAAGCAAATCTCTTCTATTCCCCACCAATGTCCTGAAAGGAGCACAGAAATTACGTGTTCTGGGCTGCTTGCTGCATTGCTGAGGATTGTTGTCTTCTGGTCATTAGGCTTTGTAAGACACCTGGACAGAGGTTGTTAGTGATTCTACTTCTTAATTTCTGATTTTTCAAAAACATGAGTTTTCCAGAAGGCGGGGTAAGTAAAGGAAATTCTCATGATTTTTTTTCTGCTAAATATTTGCGCATCAGGACTGGTCTGACTAATAAACAAGTGGATTCAATGATTTTATAAGTGCTTAATATCCCGGTATCTTGCCCACGATCCTTGTTTGGGAGTCCACAGCCACTTCTGCACTGAGATCAGTGGGGTTTTTGGAAGAAATTTTAGTGCTTATACAAAGCAAACACTGATTTTGCTGTTAGTCTATAAATACCTAACAGGAGCAAGAAACTCTGTATTTTCCTTTGTGCTTTATACCTGTGTTCTGCACCCTCAGGCAGCTGAATTTACATGCTTTTGTTGTCATATGTGTAATGGGCAACATGTATTTCCTTTCTGTTAATCAGACCTGCCATCAGAAAAGAGATAGAAGGAGTGTGAAAGCACAACCAGGATAGATACTGTCATTCTGTAATCTTTGGTGCACAGGTGCAGATGCCTGTTTGCACTAGAATAGGTGCCAATATTCTGTTTCTTGCAGA
The DNA here is from genome assembly GCA_013397725.1 of Rhagologus leucostigma. NCBI lineage: Eukaryota > Metazoa > Chordata > Aves > Passeriformes > Rhagologus > Rhagologus leucostigma. The sequence continues at coordinate 1,753,317 of VZTD01002147.1, forward strand.
AGTTTTACAAATGAAAATCAAGAAAAGGAATTACTGGCTATCCACGGGGTAATTCTCCTCTGGAAATGTGCAGTCAATTCCCATTTAGGCTAATTACACTTAAGGAGCCCTTTCCTATAACTAATGAACAATAGGCATAGCCTGTTATTATGTAACCATGTGCCAGCACATTAATACACTGTTGAATTGCACTACCCTGTGAAAATGCTTCCTCCACAAAATTCACTGGAGATTTTTAGTGACATTTGCTGTAATTACCAGTAGCATGGTTTCTAATTAATTTAATTTTTTTTTCTACCTATATTGGGCTTATAAGACTGTTTTAAGAGATTGAATAAATAAATTTTTAATTATAAAAGGATCCTATATCATAAATTATTTATGATAACCAACAATGTGTAATACATGTTTAGGTATGAATCCATTAGGAAGATGAACTAATATATATATCAGTCCTAAAATAATGTCCTAATTTGTTCTGTGTTTATGAACGGGGAAATCCGTGTTTAAAGGAATTAAAGTTTTATAAAAGCCTTGGATTGACAGTGGGTAAAGCAGCGAGCACGCTTGGCACTTAGGAATTCTGTTGTCATCTATGGCAGAGAAGACCGTTTTTTGTCCTTTATTGGTTTCAGCAGTTTGTGATATCATGCCATCAGAATGGTACAGATATAGAGACCTCCAGGGAGGGAGCAGCAAGATGCACACAGTCCTCATTGGCAAAACCTCTGGTTATGATCAATATTTAAAAAAAAAATCTCCTTTGTAATCTGTCGGGTAGTTTTGAGGAATTTTGTCAATTATTTTCCTATTAGCGATAGCAGACTTCCGAAATCTCCATGGCAAGTTCCAGGCACTCCCCAGTCTCGTGGCAGGACTCAAAGAGGCTGCAATCAATGTCACAGTCACAGTTGCAGTCGTTGTTGCCGTGGTCTTCGTCGGAGGTCTGGTAATATCTATTGGATGGACAACAGGTATCTGTCAGCCAATGTTCACAGGTATCAGGCAGCATTATAAGAAAGTCCCAAAATTGGCAGAACAAGCAGGCCAGGATAAGTGTTGCGCATTCATCTAAGAGAAAGGAAAAGCAGGGAGACGTAAGAACAAGGGTGAGCTGGGATTACCCAGGTTTAGGCCAGTGTGGCTACATAGAAGTGAGAGGGGTGGGCTAAAAATGCATTAATGATAACTACTTCCATAGAGACAAGTGAAAAGTTTATTTTCTATTTTCTTTGCTGTGGAAAAACAACAGCTGCATGAAAATAATTTGAATGGAAATATTCTGTGGCAGTGAAATCCAGAAGGACAAGCCCTTTAAACCAAATTTTATCTTCTCATGCCTGGACAGCAAGGAGGCTGGAGAGGTACAAGAAGCTGGGAGGGAACACAGCCGGCACAGCTGACCCTAACTGGCCAGAGGGATATTCCAGACCATATGGCATCAATATAAATTACGGAGAAAACAAGCAGGGGTTTCTGCTTGAGAACTGACTGGGCATCAGCTGGTGAGTGGTGAGCAATTGCAATGTGTATCCCTTGTTTTGTATATTCTAATTATTTTTTCACTATTATTATTATTATTACTATTTTCTTCCTTTTCTATCCTAATCAACTGTATTTATCTCAACCCATGAGTTTTCTCCCTTTTACACTTCTGACTCCCTCATTCTGCAGCGGGGCAGTGAGTTGCTGCCCAGGGTTAAACCATGACACCAGCACAGGTGACGCTGGAGTTTATTTTCATTTTCACAAGAGTTTGCACTAAAAATGTTTAATGCCTACCAAGTACAGGGAGGGAGAGCAGGTCTGGAGAAGAGCATTCAGAAAGGGCAGTGTGCTGGTCGAGTCTCAGCTCAGGGTCCTGCCAACTACCCACTAAATGGGGTTCTCACCTTTTTGTTCACAAATGTCAATTTTTCAAAGGAGTCAAAAGTTTGGAAAATAGATCATGTAGGATGTGTGTCTGGAGCCAGTGAATATTCCTGAAAACTTGGTCACCGTGACTAAAACTCTGTGCTATGTTTGTGCCCTCCAAAAATCAACTAATTAACTCCCCACCCCTGAGCCTCCAGCATCTGGGGAGGCTGCTCGGGTGCAGTAGGTGTGAGATTCCAACTGTGTGAATCCAGTTGGAGCACAGACCCAGACCTTTCCTTTTTTTTTTCCCCTTCTTGTTTTTGGAAAGGAAAAATGCCTTCAACAATATGAATGCCTTTTCATTGGTTCTTTCAGGAAAGCATATGGTTGTAACCACATTTCTTGCCCTAGGATGACTAACTGTGAACTCATTCAACTGCACTGGTTCTGTTGAGGCATTTTCTATCTCACGTAACATTAAGTTCACTGCCAGGAAGTTTCCAGAATTATGCTTTTTTTTTTTTTTTTTTTAAGAAAGCTTTCTTGATGAAAAACAAAATTAAAAAAAAATCATTCCAGCTTCTTGATTAAAAAAAAAAAAAGGAAGTTAAAGCAGGTAGCAAGAATAAATAGCACATGATTGAACTTCTTTCTAAGTGGCATATCATCACCAATGTTATCAATTTTAATACTTATTTAAATATGTCAAGATCTATTTAGGTTCAGACAAGCACAACTAACTTCTAAGTCAGTTCTGTTGAATAAGAATGACTAGATTTCGGTGATACTTAGTAAATTCATGCTTATATTTTTTTCTAACTAAATGAACTGAAATAATTATAAAATTGAAACATTTAATAAGGTGACACCACTGCATTTAATTGTATGAAATTTACACTGTAGAAAATGTAATAATTTTATCCAGGAGTCCTTAGTATAATTAAGACTATTCTTTTTAGATCTCTTATGTTTTTGAAATTTCCTTCCTACACATAGATGTGAGAGACAGAATTCAAAATTATGTCTTAATTAAGGATTTGGCAATTTTTTTCTCCCTCTCCAAAGATCCATTTTTTTAATAACAGGTTTTTTCCCCTGAATGTGTTAACCATAATGGTGCTTATGTAATCTGGAGAGAATAGATATGATTCTTAGGGCTTCATCCAGGAAAGAGAGCACACAAAAAGCACAAGATTTTAATAATAAAGTAATGTTTCAGCACCGACTCTGTGATGTGCAGTAAAGATGCTTTTAAATTCCCATCAGAGCACACACCATGAACTGTGATAATGGATGTAACACATTTCAAAAAATCTGCATGTGTGAGGCTTTTTGGTCCTGTTTAAAGTGGGGTAATGTATATAAATAATAGATATTAGCAATTAGACATCCATTCCTATGCATTCATTTATATATTTGAAAATAAATTAGCCACAAACTGCATAAAAGAAGATGCAATCTCTTGTTTTCCCCTCTATTTTCCCTGCTGTTTGCCAAACGGCATTACTGCGTTTATCTCAGTGAGAACAATGACCTCGGCCCTCGTTCTCTACATTAGTAGATTAATTAGCACAAAAGAAGAATTTATTATAATTTTTCTAGTATGCCTCATCTCTAAGCTTTCCTGCTCTTGTTTGGTGGCATCTGCTCACACAGATGATGCTCTGAACAACCCTGGTCCAAAGCTTGCTGGAGCCTCTCTGGTCATCCTTGGTGAGACCTATGAGCTTTGGATTTGCTCTTGTCTGAGCACAGGGAACAAAATAATCACCAATTTCCTCATCTATTGCTCTGTCTTCAGAGGTTCTCCAAGCACCAGCAAACAGGATTTGGCCTCGTGTATGTGGAATATGCAGTAAGTCGTCAGAGTGGAGTGAGCTGAGTATGCAGTGACAACCACAAATCTGGCTTCCTTTGGTTTTCTTGGCTTCTATCCAGCCCTTAACATTATTAATTAAGCACAGATTGGGATTTTTTTTGTTGTTAATTTTCTTCACGTTTAGCTTTTTTAAGGAGTATGAAATCTGTTATTTGCATCACATGGTACACACCTGTGTGCCAGTAATGGTTGAGATAGTCCTCAAACTCACAAATACGGAGTGTCTGGACAAGAGGACAAGTCCCCTAAATAAAATAAATACTTCAGATCCTCCCTCAAAATTAAGTATATTCCAATAGATGTATCAGAGACATCCCTCTTACAAGGTTCAGTGACACAATAGAGATGTTAATGATTCCTGCATAACATGGCACTTTATTCTGTTGATCTGTATTTAGAAATGCTTAATTTAGGAATTGCTAAATGATATGCATGATAGATGCCAGCTCCATTGGATATAACACACTAATCCATTATTGCAAAAGGCACTCAAAAGAAACTTCTAAAATACTTCACAGAGCCTTTTTTCAACATCCACTGGAATAACCAGGAATAGCATTTATCTGACACTGACACTGGTGCCTCTGTGCAAACACTCACTGCTAAAGTACAAATGCTCTGTGGCACAATAGGCTCTAAGCTCCTCTTCTATGACTTTAATATCACTGACAATTTAAGATCATCTTCTAGAAATTCTCATCTATCACACAAATGTCTGCAGGGCAACTTAACATTGCTTTTGGCGATGTTCTTGAACCTCCTGTTCAACATTTAATTTCAAGTTGGTTATACATAGTTCTTTTGCAGTGGGCATTATTTAGAAATCAGCTCGAATGTGATCTGTTTTATAAAACATACCGTCACTGTCTCTCTGATGTACTGATGCATCATCTTCAATGTAAGTGAATTCTCTGCATTTCTCCAGGGAAGCAATGGATGATCTGCTTGCATCTGACAATTTCTTCTCATTTTCGGTACCCTTTGATGAAGTGTCTGTGATGCTGAATTCCGCGACAGAACTCATAACAATACCTTTCATAGGCTTTTCATCTGTGTGTTTTTCATTTGTAAGCTGGTTATCTGGTGGGATTAGGGAAAAAAGACTGTGATACCAAGGCAGAGATCTGAAAGAATAACATATGCAGAATTTTCAAACCTACAGTTGTTTACTTCCAAGGCCTAACCCTTCTCACCTAATGATTTCAGTCTCTTTACAGAGGTTTATTCATAGTACAGTATTTGTGAACTTGCCTTCTAAGGTTTTCTCTTAAAAAGGACTTAGAGGCTAAGTGATAATTCACTTCCAGTGGGTGGGATTAGGTTTGGAAAGAAAACAGAACTATTGTCTCAGTTGACATCTATTTTGAGTTTGATATCCTAACTTCAGTTTGTGACATAAAGGAAGGCAAAACAATTATCTTGTTATTTTTCAGCTGCAACTTTGTTTCCCTAAATTAAAGGCCAACAATGTGCACGTAGGTGGTACCTGGATGCAGATGTGCCAGCTCACCGTGGCTCATAATCCTGTAGCAAAGAAAGCCAGATAGTCTCTGTTTAGCATCCAGATTCCTTATTTCATAACTTCATCCCCACTTGTGTTGTTGGCCTGGAAGTCAGCTAGGAGATGGGATACTTCACATGCTGTCAGCATGCCAGAGAGGCGGCTCGAAAACCAGAGGGAGAGCTTAATTTTAAGCCCCAACTAGGGGAAAGGTTAAGAAGAGTTCTGAGTGCAATTTATTCCTGAAGAACTTCTCAGGCACAGATAAACACGAGTTGATATATAGTTTCACTCACTCTCTGAAGTGATCAAGAGGCCAAGAAACACAGTCACTCTCTCCATGGCGGGGATGATAAAACCTCATCAGTTCTTATCTCCAGCTGATTAACTTCTGCACCTCACATCAAGCACAGCCTCACTTTTTATCTTACTTAAATCTTCTGATATGCTTGCTCTTGAGCTATATACAGAAAATCAATCTTTACAAACACCTCAGTTTTGTAAATGCTGCTTTCTGAGGAGATCAGTGAGTAAGTGCTCTAAAGTGGTTTGTTTGCACTAGGCTGCAACGAGCCTGAAGAGAGACCCTGCACATCTCTTGGGTTTTAGGTACCTTTGACTTCTGACATATATGAAAGAAAAGCCAAGGAAAGGCTGACAGAGAGTGAAACCTTGATGAAACTGTAGTTGTTTCCCCAGTATCCTTGCAGCTGGGAGGAGGAAATGCACTGCAGGGTAAGTGAAAAAACAGGGGAACCATAAGGCTTGAAGAGGGGGGAAGCAAGGATTTGAGGGCTAAGTGGTATCTGGTGCAAGTCCAGTGAAGGCCGCTGAAGTGGTGAGGGGTCTGGAAGACCTACTGTGTGAGCAGAGGTTGAGGTAGCTGGGCTTGGTTGGCCTGGAGCAGAAGGCAAAGAACGGTGCTGGATGCTGTGTTCCCCTCCAGAGCCAGGGCAGTGGAGAAGCCATGCCCCAACTCCTCCCAGCAGTGCACAGGGGCAAAAAGAGGAGAGGGCACTGTCAGAAGCTGCAGCAAGGGCAACTGGAACTGCCTAGGGAATTAATTCCTCATCATGGGAGGTGTAAAGCACCAGAGCAGACCACAGCAAGGCTGTGGATGTGTGAAGAGCTCAGCTGGGCATGGACCCCAGCAACCTGCTCTTACTGCGGGTTTCTGACAGAGACCAAACAAGGTGATTCTAGAAGTCCCTTCCAAGACACTTTGTCCGTGATTTCTATGACTCAATTTACTTACACAATAAGTGAGCAATTAATTTAAATTTCTGCTCGTAGTCAGGTTTCATGCCATTTTAGATCATTTTTACCTGGTGAAATATGTAGAAGCAGGAAAGCTGAGTAGAGGTTAGTAGAGAAGATCTTGGGATAAGGTAAGCATAAAAACTAGGCTATCATTTTCATTTTATATCACTGCTTTAAAATTGTGTGGCAGAGGTATTGTCTTGATTTTGAAGTCTTCATGACAACAAAATCTACTGTCATGGAAATGTGGAGTTTCCCTGTCCTGGAGAGTTTACAGGTTGGCCTTGGGCAGGGAGCTACCAATGGGATGGAGGCAGTAAGAGAGCAGTAGCACAGAGAGGAGTCTCAGAAACCTGTAACTGTCAGGTTTTGTGAGCATTATGATGAAGGAAAGCCACAGGCAATATGGGAAGGGCAGGAGAGGCAGTGGCTCCACTGGGTGTGACCCAGCAGTGCAAAGCACAGCAGTCCTCCCTTGAGGTTGCACCCTTGGTCATAGGACATCAGCATCCTGGGATATGCGTGTCTGGGTTTGCCCATCTGTAATGATGTGCTGATGGTTTTCCCCCCAGAGTAAGCAAACACAGCTTTTTTTTCCCTCTCTGACTTCTTGGCCAGCCTCTTCAATCCAGAATGTGGACACTCATCTATTTTGGATGTCCTTACTTGTACCATAATGACTGTTTTCCAGTGTTTATAAATCAATGACATTCCACAAGTCTGCCTGCACTTTCATTCAATAACAAACCATCTCCAGGAAAAGTTGTGCTAACTGAAGCAGCAGAGCTCAGGAGGGAGCAATGTCCCACTTATGCATTGGATTTATTGGATGATAATTGATTTGTGAGTCCAAAAGACACAAGCCCCACCTGTTATTCAGGCGCCAATATTACAAATGGATCCTGTTTGTCCACACTGAGAGCTACACCCAGGCTGGGCCTTTGGATACACATGGATCAGATCAAAAGGCTTAGGTAAGAATAACTATTATTTTCCACTTTCAAAATCTGCCCAAAAATCTAAACTGGATATGTCTTAATTCACAATATGTCTGTTGAGTTCCCCAATTCCACAACAATACAATGGCCCACAGAATGCATTTAAGCATTCAAGAGCGAGACTGAAAAAAAGTCTGACAGAAGTAATCAGTAAATGCCAGACTAACATTTACTGTATCCACCGACTTCTACTATTCATACTTTGAGTCAATTTTTATTCTTGAAGTGCTGTTGAAGAGAAATCAAAACCAGAAATAGAAAGGCATAGACATAACCTGAATTTTTCAATACAGCACCATCAAACAAAAGGGTAACAAAAGCTGTCACTCAGGGACTCTTCTGTTTGTTAAAGCATACTACATCTTGGAAAATACAGTACATTTTAGTGTCAGACTCTTAGTTTGAAAAGCTCCCTTTCAGTAATGTTATACTTGTCTTGTACAGCTAGATCAAGTCTTCATGCAATCACTGTAACAAGCAACTTGCTATGACAAGCGAGATCCTTGCTTCCAGAAAACACTGCCGGAGAGGCTAAAGCAGTGTACAATTATAGGTCTCCATTTCATTTTTATGCAATTACCTTCAGTTCAGCTGTGGGTCCATCTACATTATGTCTTTTATCAATTTAATGTTTGCACAAAGTGTCTGAAGAAATAAAGATTGTGCTAGACCAGCAGAAAAAAAAAAGGTGGTTAGCACTTTTTTTTTTCTATTATAGTTTGTTGCTGGATGGAACAGTAGTAGGTTGAGAGTTTGGAACAAATAGATGTAGCTAAATAGGCTTTAAAAATATATTACATACCACTGATACTATTTATGATTACTGTTAAATGAGAATATAAAAAAACCCCCTAAATTACAATTAGAGATGGGAAGAGGGTCAAACTTTGCAACTGTCTTTTAAGAGCCTGTGTTCGGCTTCAGATGTCCACATATGTCTGTGTTTTTAACATATAGAAATCAACCACTGAAGTGAACTTAAAGGGAAAAATAAGTGTATCATGATGAAGAAATCTCAGATTATTCAGTGTTAGACTGCTAGGCAGAGGCTGCTAAAGGTACACCCCCACAATGTGCCATTTTTAAATAGTATGAAGTAGCAACTTTCTTCCTCACATGGGGAAGCTGGGACTCGCCTTGGCTGTTGCAGTAGAAGACTGGGATCGTTCACCCATGTTTGTATTAAAGATAGTCTCGATACTCACATGAAATTTCTTTTTTCTTTTTCTTTTTGGAGTTGGGTGATTCAGATGGCTGACTACAGTGTCTAAATTCATGAAAGCACAAAGTGAATCACTTACTTTCCACTGATGCCAGCCCCAGATCCCTCTGGTTAATAGGGAGGAGCAGTGATACCAAGACTGGCATTTTCAGTATGTCCCCTGACCTCTGTTTCTCTTCATTGGCTTTAGGCACAAACCAGCATCTTGCAGTCCTGGAGAGCAGGAGTCTGCAGTTTCCCTGCATGCTTCTGAAATTAGATTTAATGTAGAGGCATACAAGGGCTCTAAGTCTATTTTTGATAAAGGACAGAGGATTTAAGAGGTGCTCTGTTCTGCTGGACAGGGACTGCAGCAATGCAGGTAATCCAAAGCAGCTCTTGGAGCAACTGTTTAGGGGCAGATGCCATTGAAAGAGAAGATTTGATCTCTGATCCTGCTAGTACTCGTCCACATCTTACAGCCAAAGGACAAGGGAGCCTGGCATTTGTTCCAATTCATCCTGGCAATGGCCCTTTGCCTCACGCCACTGTGACAAGGAATCCCAAGGGTTAATGCTAAACTGTGTGGAAAACTGTAGCAGTTTAGGACCTGTAACTTTTTAATTTCCCCCTGAGGCATCTTGGTATAGCAGTACAGTGAAAGCACCAAAGGAATGCCCGGCTGCTCCCCCTGCCATTCGTTATCCCGTGCACTGCTGTCGCTACCTGTCTGTTTAATGTGTCACATGCTCGTCACTGAAAGAGCTGTGTGCCATGTCCATTCAGGCCTGAGATGACACAGGCAGAGCTGCATCAGACCTGATGGATGATAACTTGTACGTATAAAGGTTTGATCTGAACTCACTTGGTTTGAAAGGACTCATAGAACAATGAAACCCAAACCTCGGAGTTTGATGGCAATGCTTCAAAAAAGCAAAAGTAAAAAGAAAAACAAAACACTTTTTCTTGCTAGTTTAAAGGATATAATTGTCTGCCAGGGAGGGAGTATCTGCATGCATGGGGCTGCAGGCAGCTTACCTGGATGGTCCTCACTGCTTGGCATCACCCCAGGGAGGGCCAGTAGAGGCAGGGAGCTGGTGCGACGGTCTTGGTGGAGAAAAAACAACAAAATTGAAGAGGGATAAGTGTCAAATAAATGTGGTTTGGCACAGCTATCACTCTCAGCCACTTAGTGACGGTCATTCACTTCAGGAGTTGTTGCTCTGAGGTCAAACAGAAGCAAGTGCGCTTCCTTGCAGAGGGAGGTTACATGGGATGGTGCACTGTTTGTGTTACCCTCTGTCTCACAGCTGGAAAGGAAGCAAAAAATAAAACAAGTTGCTAAGAGAGAAAGTTTCACCTGAGAAGAGGTGAAGAGGATCACTGGCAAACACAGCAATTCAGGTAGGTACAGAAAATTTGAGAGCTGGGAGGTCTGAGATGAAATGTGGGGCATCATCCGTGCCCAAACACTCCAGAAACCTTAGGTGAGATTCCCAAGTCATTAACAAAGGAAGAGAGAGGAAATTTCAGCCCAAACTCCAACCTTTGTGGCTTAGCAGTCTTGGTGGACAAGATGCCCAAGGCCTCCGTGGTGGCAAGCCCAGGCCCCCACATGGAACAATGCTGAGCTCCTCCACCTCGGCTGCGCCTGCCAGGCCCTTCACTCCGTGCCTAAGGCCAGGAGGCTTAAATCTTCTTAACTTCCCTCTCCGAGTGTCAGGGAGGCAGAGCGGGAGGGAGTGTGGGACTATCCCAGCACTGAGTGCAGCAGACGGAGCAAAATCCATGGGAACTGGTGTCGCCCATACGGGAGAGGCCGGAGGGAGCGCGGGCGCCACGGCCCATCAGAAGAGAGCTGCTCTAGACCAGTATATCACAGGGGATTTCAGAGATTCGTGCCCACTACATTCTGCTGAGCTCAGGCATAAGGATGCAGGGGATTTAGAGACTGTTTATTTTTGTCGTAAGGAAACAGGAAATAGTACACAAGGCTATAAATATATCCTGGCTTCAGATGACATCATGAACTCGTGCAAGTGCTTCACTGCTGATTTACGATGATGGACTGGTAATTCACAGGAGCTTTGGGTTTACTTTATTTTGCTGTTGCAGTAACAAAGCTAATGGTGCAATCCCGGGAGGGGGTATTTTATCAATAGTGAATTTTTGACCTCATTGTATACATTTTAACTTCATGAATTAGTGACCCAGCTAACTGTAAAGCCTTCTATAGGCTTATTATAAATCTATCACAGGACTGGCAAAAACTTTTGGCCCAGATCCTAAGCTCTGACAGGCATGTGTTGATGGACTGCATAGCAAGCACTTCCACTAATATTTCTCACTAATTATACCATATATTAAGAAAAAATGAATGAAGCCAATGTTTATATGCCGCTTTAACTGCTTTTCATATAAGAAAGAAACACAATCCCTAATAAATTTTCACCTTCAACATTTCTATTCATTATAATTTTTACCATGATGAATGAAGTTAGAACTGGAGAGGGAGGGGGTTCATCTTGAAATCTGTTCAGTGAATGACTGAATTTACTTCCCTTCCCCAACTTGTATCGAGGAAGGAGGGAACAGATGGACACAGGAAGAAGAGGGAGGCGAGTGCGGAACGAAGGAGATGGGTGAGGAACAGATGGAGTCAGGAGAAAGTGAAGAAGAGAGTCAGCAAGGATGGTAGAAAAGTTTTCCACTTGACCTTGAGTTGAAATGAAGATCTGCATGCAGCATGGGGCAGCTAGATTTTTGGGATGCATCCTTTTTTCTCTCTGTGGCACTGACGCTATAAGGTCTTGTGGGCCATCCCAGCAGCCCAGTCCATCCCAGGGGACCTGCAGAGCTAGGACTTGGATTTTCGCAAGGGGTCACCTGCTGCAGAAGGGCACCTGCACTGTCTTCAAGTCCTGTAATGGTAATGGAAGGGGAGAACTGTGTGCCAACCCGGGAACACAAATGGGTTGGGATGTCATAATTCTCCCAGGCATTCCAGCCAAGCCAGAAATTGGAACTTATAATTTTGAAGAGGTGTACTACACCCAGTTTGTTAGGATCCAGTGGCCAAAATGCTCAGAATAATTTATGATTTTACCTGCTTAAAGCAAGACATTTGAGATGGCCTGATTTTCAGAATATGCTGAGCATCTGTGTTTTGAGGTGTATTGAATTATATATCCCAAATCACTAGTAAAGTCCTGGAAAATCTTGATTGTATTCTTAATTCTGTTAAATTGCCTGCATATACTGCATTGGTTCTGGCTTTGCTAGCTGAAGAATGGAAGAGGTGAAAGCTAAATATTGGCCATGTGTGTCATTCCCTTTGAAGAAAATGGGAGCCATGTGCACTCACCTAACAGCAATGTTTGGCCCCAACTATGATTTCACAGCTGGGCCCTAACTTCAGGAATGCCAAAGCACTAAATGACTCAATTGGAGTAATCTGATCAATGCTGTATTTTCGCTGTGGATTTAAACTGCGCACAAAGCGAGAGCAGAGTTGGTTTTCTTCTCTCTCAAAATCACTTTTCTTTGCAGATTTGATAGCATAAATATGAAGTACTGCTCTCATCACACAAATAAGTGAAATGGCAGAAAACGTATGTCAAATAAAATGCACAACATTATGTCCTTTTTGCTTTTTGGAGGCTGTTTAAGAAAACGGGTTCATTAATTTTGACTGAATAAAAGGTTCCTTTAAGGGATTTCAATAGGTGACATGAAAAATGTTAATACGAATGATCAAGACAATGGAGGTTAAAACTGTTTTGAAAATATGTTTCTTTTATAGATCTCGGCTGTTGGAAGAGTTACAGAATAAATACACGGTAGTGCTGACATTCAGTGCTGTTTCATCTTAGCAAAGAGTTTTTAATAAAGAAAATTCTTTTCAAGGAATGCTTTCTGCAGCCAGTCTTCAGAAAGAGGTTTTCCCCCCTCCTAGCTTAATAAAATTAAAGTAATTTATGTCATATTGATATGTCGATATGTTTTTCAATAAACTTTTTCACAGAGATTTTTTTAAAATTCTCTTCACTTTAAAAATTATAATTATATGTCTTCCTCCCACTTTGAAAATGGCACAAGGTGCTCATTTGCAGAGCTCTACTGTTCAAATCTTCACTGAGAATAGAAATGTCATGACTCAGTTAACAATGCTTTATTATTCACATTGATCTTTTTTTATAGTGTTCTTTATCTCAAAAACATTGTAAATCAGATATCTTCCTCCCACTCTTTTGTTCATTTGCAAATTTTTATTATTCTAGTTTAAAAAAGCAATGGAGTGTCAAGAGTCAGTGTATATTGTTTATGTTCTTTTTTGCTTTAAAATTACTTTTAACTATAAAAAGTAAGATGTATAGCAGGAAAAAAAAAGGCTGGATTTAAGGGTGCTTAAAAAAGAATTGAAGGGATCAGTGTGAATTTTATGCTGTTCCCTTACACCTTGGAGTTGTAACAACTTTGCAAAAAAGGGGACCAAACACTTTATGAAAAGGTTTTAATGTGCTAAGTCCAAAGTCCCTGCTGCATCAGACATCATCATCTATATTAAAGGCTGGTCATAATTAATGCCCTAAATGACCACAATAGCAAAATCAACAGTGGGTTTTTGTTCACTGGGCGGTTTGCAGGGCCTGCCCAGAGCCCTCCCTGTCCATCGCTCCCTGTCACAGCTTGGCATGAGGTCCTTCGGAGCCCTAGGCTGATAAGCACAGAGATAAACCACTGAATTTTCACAGGAACCTCACAGCTTTGGTATCCAGGAGTAACTGCAGCAGAAACACAACCTCAGCTGGTCAACAGGCAAGGCAATCCCTGAAACCCAAGGGGCTGGATGTGGGATACAGCTGTGCATCCTTCAGGGGAGCCTTATCGGAGCCCCTAGGTCTTGTTTGTAGACTGGATCTCCTAAATTCTCCTTCAGCCACTGTTTTCTTTCCCATGTTTTCACATTTTTCTTTAGGTCCGTATTTCTGCCCCAGCGGTCATGCCTTTATGAAATGGTTTCCATGAGATAAATCTATTACAGGAATTGGGGTTAGTCCAGGGAGCAGCAGGATCCTGTGGTGTTTCACGTACTTCTTGCTGTTAGGTCATTTTTTTTAACTTTTGCCTGTTTTGAATTTTATGATCACAGCATCCTGGCACCCTGTTGTTATTCCAGCAGGTCTTGAAAGAGAATCATCCCCTCTGGGAGTCACTGAGATGGAGTGGCTATACCTGAAGTTGTATTTAAGCCCCAGACTGGATGTTTTGATCTTATGGAATTATAGAGTGGTTTGGGTTGGAAGGGACCGAAAGACCATCTAGTTCCAACCACCCACCACGGGCAGGGACACTTTCCACTAGACCAGTTTGCTCCAAGCCCTGTGGAACCTGGCCTTGAACACTCCAGAGATGGAGAGGACCTTGTAGGTGTGTGGTGGCCCTAAGAAGTGTTGTAAAGAAAGCTAAAGTCTGCTTTCCAAGTTCTTTTATTTCTTTCTTTTTGTTTAAGACTGCAGTCTGCTGATATTTGCTAAAAGGCATAATTAAAAAAACTCAGAACAAGTAAGTCACAAACTGAACTTGAACTGAAAACACACAGCCCTGTCCTTCCCCCCTCCAAGTGGAGGGCTTAGCAATCTTTGTTCTTATTAACGTCAATAGGCCACCCCAGTCACCATATGGCTGTGGCAGTCCCTGTCCTCCTCCCTGGGCTGGGATTTGGGATGCACAGCACCACACAGAGACCCTGAGCCTGCCCTCTGATGGGGCTGTCTGCACATCATGCAGTGGGTGGTGGGGCAGGTCCATCCCAGTGCTCATGGGCAGCTGCTTGTTGTTTTGCAGGGTGTGGTGGTTTGAACCTGAACTTGATGGACAGTCATTTAGCTAGCTCAGCTGGTAGAGCAGTGATAGGGGATACAACAGCATAAAGTCACCCCAAGACACAGGGTTAATTCAAACCTCTCAAATTCTCTTTATTTCTCACTGCATGGTGTGAAACTGAAAGTTTTGATGCATTGTCTCACCTGAATTGACCTTGTTGTTTTCAAAGCAAAGAATAAACCAACATTACTATTGTTGTTGCTGTTGTTGTTGCCTCGATTTCACTGCTGCATTGATTCACTCTTCCTTCCTCTCATGGTTAAGGTTGTCTGCCAATATGATCAAGTCTCAGAAACAAAATCCTAACTAGAGCAGAGTAGCCAGACGTGGACGGGGCTTTATTTAATACGCTGGCACAATAACTAAAGGTAGGTCTCACCCATGGACATCCTTGTGTAATTGTTCACTCTTTAGTTGGAGAAATTTATAGGTAATGTAAAACAGAAAATGCTGAGTTTATTACAAAAGAATTTTTTTCTATGTAAAACTCTGTGTCATTAAATTTGGAAAGCACTTAAAATTCTCAGTTTTATTTTTGGTAAGCACTATGTATTGAAAAGTGAAAATATCAGATGGATCTCTAGGCAGAATTTGTGAACTTTCCAATGAAAAGAAAGCACAGTGTCTTCCTTTCGTGTCCCAAGGTCCTCGACAACTGTGCTGCTCTCTGAATGGCACTGAAGTTATGTGCCAAGAGTTTATTCCCAAAGCAGGCATTACACACAGTTATGGTCACAAAGATATCTCTGCACAACATTAATGCCAGAGCAGCTCTGAGACTGTCAGCATTTTCATTTGGTGGGGGGAAACACCGACAAACCCACATATATTAACACCATCAAACCCATATATATTCTTAAAATACATTCAAACACTTTAAACACTGCGAAATAGAGCTGCAAACCACAGAAGATGCAGCATTTCTCACAGATAGTCCTCAGAGCTGTACTGGTGGTAAACTAACACATGATACTATATGACTTCAACCCTGCATGTCTTCTAATAAGGTATAAAACTTTTCTTTGATTTGAACCCAATGGCGAATGGCAATCTGCAAGAGTCTTATGTCTTCCATGACACTTTCCTTAGCAAACACTTCCATTTGTTTCTCTCTTGCCTGCATGCCATGCTGGAACACAACTGGGAGCTGGACTTCACACTGTAATAAACATTATTAATCTTACTGCCATCTGAGCACCTCCCCAGGTGTTGCAGAACAGCCTGTGCTGGACCATGATGGAAAACCATTTATTTATCTTTGCAAGGGCTTGATCCTGTATCACCAGATGTCAAAGAAAACAATTCCAGGGAGCTCAGATCAGCCTCCAAACCAGCCTCCAATATGGCAGCCTTCTCTCGGTTTCTTCTCTCTTTTCCTTAGAAAAAGCCATAGACAAAGCAATTACCAATATCTGAAGCAGAAGATGTATCATGCTGTGCATCTTTTCACAAATTCTTTTTTTCCCCTGCACCAGAGATGCAGAACATCTATTCTAGGGGCAGACAGATGACATCCACTGTTACTTATGTATGTAATAAGTACTCTTAAAACAGTGTAGTCTTGCCGGCTTTGGCAAAGGCAAACATGGTAAGTGTTCTGCTCACAGCATTAAACACACTTCTCTCACTGTGCAGTGGAAGAATGTGTTTAAACTCACAGTCTATCACTATTCCTGGATAGTGTAGGAGAGTCAGGAACACTCAAGATGTCTTTTCCTGTGTATATTAACTTGTTCTGAAGAAAATAGTGTTCTTAGAAAACATGAATCTTATGGCAGAAGAAAGTTTCCTTCATGATTGTGCTACAAAGGTTTCTGAACAGCTGCTTGTTCCTTTGGGTACATGAAATATGAGGTTCAGCCTGCTCAGAAGTGCAAACACGTAATTTCTTCTCACTGTGGCACCTTCACTGCGGTCATTTCCACCTGGCTTTGTGATGCTGGCAAATGCAGTAGTAACACAATGTCTCCATTGTGTGAGCTTTTGGAGGAGAGCTGTAGAGCTCCACAGCCCCAGGGAAATGCCAGTCTCCCCAGAGCTGTCTATTTGTCCTGCTTCACCAGGAGCTGCATTCACAAGGAGTTTCGTTAGTCTGATGTGGGCAGTGAACACCAGAGTTTCAGGTGTTGCTGGACGGTAGCACAGCTCCCACCTGTCTGTGCACCACGCACAAGTATCGAAGGGTTGTTGGGCAGCCTTCAGCAGGCTGGGCTTGCCAAGGCCACAGAGTGGCACCTCTTGTCCATCCCCCTCAGGGCTGCCCAGGCACAGGGGCAGGTGAGAGCCCAACCCTCTCCTCAACACTCCCTGACGTCAAAATCATCACTGAAGTTTTGCACAAGGCTCAGGTGTACAACTCCTTCCAAGCAAGGAGGTCACAGCCCAGGCCCTGAGAGGAAGAAGTGGGTGTCAAAGCAATGGAAGAGGTGTCACTGTTTTAACACAGATTAGGCAAAATCTAACCCCCATTAATCCTTCAGAGCAGGGCCACTGGTTTGTTCTTTTTTCAATCTCTTCTGTATTCAAAGCAAGTACAGTTTTTTTCTGTCGCTATACCGCTATTGTTAACAACTATAAATGTATGAAAAACACAGGGGCATTTTAGTATGTGTATTGTGCATAAGAAATATTGTTACATGACAAGCTCCAATTGGCAAGTGAAAAGAGGTTTTATTGAAGGAAATAGCAGTAGAAAACAGTGAACTATGCAGAATAATGGTAATTGTTCCTTTAACATTGGCAGCGCGCGTTCACTTAATGTGACTGCTCCTCTGTCTCTGCCTCATCCAGACCCAGAGGACCTGTTAGACAAGCAGGCAGCCACCTCTCTCTGGGATCAAGCTGTCAATGCAAACTTGCTTTCTTTCTATTTCTCCGAGCTAAGCTATACCCCCAGAGCTCCCGAAGCTTTTCCTGAGTGAAAGCTTTAAAAAAGCTCCATTCTAAATTACATCACACGAGCTGTTCTCTTCAGACTGACAGAACAAAAGCGGGAGGGGGGGAGAATGCCAAAAGTACCATCTGAATGACTTGAGTTGCACAGGATGATTTACCTCCTCATGCTTTATGAGAGCAGGCGAACATCTTGACCTTGCCTACCAAAGCCTCATCAGTGTCCTCTAAGCAGCAGAGAAAGTTCGCAACATGTGTATTTGCGGTACAAGTAGAATCATAGAATGGTTTGGGTTCCAGGGGATCTTAAAAATCATCCTGTTCCAAGCCCCCTGCCATGGGCAGAGACACCTTCCACTAGGTAAGGTTGCTCAGAGCTCCATCCAGCCTGGTCTTGAACATTTCCAGGGATGGGGCATCCACAACTTCTCTGGGTAAGCAGTGCCAGTGTCTCGCTGTCTTCGTAGTAAAGAATTTCTTCCTAATATCTAGTCTAAACCTACTCTGCTTCAGATTTAAGCCATTCTGCCTTGTCTATCACTACATGCCTTTGCCAAAAGCCCCTTCCCAGCTCTCTTGTAGGCCCCCATCAGGTACTGAAGCCATTGGGTGTAGGCTTTTTGATTGCAACAACGGGGTCTTGGGTGCCCCATTAAGAAAGGTCCTAATGGGGCCATGGTGCTTTTTAAAATTTTTGGATAATGTGGTTTCTAACACAGCCAGGTCATTGTTACTGGATGAGCCCAGCCTGTGGGTGCTGCCCAGCCTGGTATATTCATCCTTTAATCAGCAACACTCCAATTAATGGTCATGGTGAGGAGTGCTAAGGGCCACTGCCAAAATCTGAAAGGTCTCTCAGGTTGGCTCCAGCTGAGACTCTCCAAATGCCATTTTCAGAAGTAATTGGAGCAGATGAGCATTACCCACTTCTGGAGTGGCTGGGTAGAAAGCAAGTAAATTGACATATCTCCCCATTCTAAAGGCTTTCAGATGGTGTTAATTGGTATGAGAAGCCTCAGTTAGGAAAACATCCTCAGCTGGGAGGGGAAAGGCCACAGGCCTTGCTTCTCCTTTAGTAGATGAATAGAGGAAAGAGGGCAAACAACACCATGGCAGTTATCCAGGTAATGTACAGAGTTAGTAGCCTGTGAAAAGAGGCAGTTTAAGGGTTGTCTGATACCAAAGTAATCAACTGAAGTCCTGCAAATTGGAACAAGCAGCCTTTGTTCGGCTCCTAAGCTGACCCTTTTGGGGTTCTTACTCAATTTTCATAAGAAAATGATGGTGAGGTTAAGAGCTTCTTCTCATACTTTAAAGCTTCTAGGCTTAGCCCCCTGCACAGCACTTCTGTGCTTGTTCTGTTGCTTTGAGTAAACCTTAAAATGTTTCTTTAGCATGATTAACGCAAAAAAAAATCTCAATTTAAAGATGGGCTGAAGGCTGAAACAGATGAAAAGTATTACGGAAAAAGTGTTGCTTACATTCCCCCAATGGAGTTACACTAATGAAGCTGATTTTTTTGCATGGAAGGTGCCACATCAGTGGTTGAAATTATGTGGTTCCATGCCCTATGTGCTACGGGGAGAAGGAGCTGAGAAGGTGAAGGGTTTACCTGAGTTTCTAAGGGGCTGCCCAGTTTAAGAAAGTAAGAATGGGAAAAGAGTTTCACTAAGCAGGAAAAGCTCCTCAGCTGGTGATGTGCTTTTGTTAACCCACATGGGTGTTTTGTGAACACCTCGAAACTGTATTATAAGAGGAAAGTCAAGCTGTGCCCCCTAACTGACTTCACAAGTGTGTTAAAAATTACTCTTAATAGAAGTTGGAAGATACCCCTTCCCTTTAAGGATCTAGTTGGTGTCCTGTGGCCTCTCACTGAGATGATCTTGGAGATGTTTTCCAACCAAAATGATTCTATAATTCTGTGTATTACCCAGGGAACACAGCAGTTTTCATACAGTTGACACAACTTGTCTTACCCAAAGGGGCAGAGACTGCTTGAGGATCCTGATTCACTGACGCAGCATTGAACCCTGAGTTTCTGAGTGAGTAAAGTTTATCTTTTGCGGAGTTTTTTTCGGTAGCTTGTGTCTGAGTTTTCTTTATGCACCTGTGAAATGAGTCTGCCTCGATCCATGAGGGACCATCCCAATGCCCATTAAAGGTGATGGTAATGTTTGGCTGCAGGGCAAACCGTATCAAGTGTTGTATCTGATTCCTTCCAAAATGGAAATCTTAATTATGCAAAATCTTCATTAATATGATCACAACTGAGGCAACCACGGGTAATGAACTGTGTGCTTCATCACATCCCTTCTCCTACCAATGGTACAGCTGAAGATGCTGGACTTTTTGAAGGTAGTGGATTAAGTTATTAAACATAACTCTAGTCTAGTTTTCTGAACCGAGGGCTTAGGATATGTTGAAAGTTCAAGTTTAGCTCACCCATCTTTATTTCCCTGTTTCAGCATAGCAATGCTTCCTACCTTTTTAGGTATATTAGACTTCTGCACTGCCTTTCACTACCATGGCCTCTGACAATCTCAAAATCACTAACAATGGCAAAGCTGAAAACTTGATGGTGTCTGTAGCACTGTGCCTTTCTCCCCTGCTTGGAGGGGAAGATATAGTTCTTATCTAAATGACTGAATACTTGGGTGGCATTGTGATCCCAGTGGATGTGGGATTTTGTGCCACACAGGGGTCACTAAAATAATGTTTTGCAGTTTCTTTGGTAAATCTTGATCTGAATATAAACTGTGGAAAACACAAGCCTATCTTGTAAATCTCAAGTTGTGCTTCTAATAGTGCTAACCAGTAGCTTGCTTTGTTATAAAATGAGGAAAATGTTATCTGGAAACAACTTTCAGATAACAGGCAGGGTGCCATGGTCCTATTCCCAGACTCAATTCCAGCATATCTGGCCTTTCAGCAGGACCGCAGTGAAGCTTCTTGTGGCTTGGGGACAAGTGTGCTTGTAGGCAAAGGCTTGTGAGTGTCTGACACTTTGCCACAAGCCAGACGTGGAGTCTCTGGGGAGCTGTGTGTCTGAGAAGGCATTAATCTGCTTATGTCACCATGCAGACCACGCTGCCCTCTGCTCCCACCCTGTTTGATTCACATCCTGGATTGCTCTGTCTGGTACACTGCTGGCTGCAGCCTTTCGGGGTGGACTGAGGGAATTACTTACTCCCATCTGGATTGAGGTCCAGAAAATTTGCTTAGAAATCTGTAGAAAACATTTCTCCCTTTTATTCTCCAGGAATGTGTAAGACAAGCTTTATGCTGTCTTTGAGCTTGCTAAAAAGGGAACAGAAATTCATGCCTTTTTCCATGTGTTTATTTTGAGTCACGATTCTTCTGGAAAGGGTGATTTGTTTGTCTTTCCATGACAAATGACAATGGTTTAAGTTGCATCTCTGCCAGCGTCTTTCTAAGTGGTTTCAAGTAGTTTACTTACAGGGATTATTTCGTCTGCCACAGAACATGAGGCAGCTCTGAGGTAGTGTCTAACTTGCGCTGAACAAGACCGTGGAAAGTTAGCCTAAGGCAGGAAATTTAAGGTTCAGTAGACAGTAGGATCACAAGAGCATGGAGTGATGGTTTGCAAGTGTGTTGCACTTGGAGAAAAAAGAAATTATTTGACTTTTCCTCTCCTGATGGCACCAGGAAGACCAGGAAAGGCTCATAACACTGGATGTGCCAACGGCTTAAATTCTGACTGTTCCTCAGTGAGTGCTTGTGCTATTTAACCTCCTATGAAGAGGGAATATATAGTACCTAAGCATGTTTGATTTGATGCTGAAGTCATTGCTGTTAGTTAATACAGGCTTTGTAAATGTCATTGTCAATGTCTTGTGGTTGCCTTGCTGAGCTTCAGAAAGAGTCTGAAATTTCTATGCAGCAAACTTCTCCAGCTCTCACAGCTTATGGTCACTCGTTATCTACAGCAGGAGGGTCAGACTTCAGAGACTGCAGCTTCTTTCCAGCCTGCAGGTTTCCTCCCCCTTCAAGTCTGTTTTTCACTCTTGCCAGTACCCTGCCTTCTGTTTAAAAGCATTAGTAATACCAAATAAAGCTAAAGACGCTTGTTATAACAACTAAGTTGTTTCTTTTTTAATCAGAGCACATGCTTATGCCAGGTTTGGCATGAAGAATCTGTGTAAGTGTTTGGTTCAGGGCACAGTAAGCTGATCATTTGTTAGAAGTAGTGCATTACATATCATTTTGCTTTTAGTGGTACAATTTACTGGGAGGTTGGTACAAGCATTGGTAATATAATTTTTGCTTGGTTGGAGGTGGTTAAAACATAAAGAATGAAAAATAATTCTATTGCCATGTGTGCTGAATTGTGGTTTGGTAGCAGCAGTTGTCTGTAGCTAAGTGGCCATCAAAACCTTTCTTGGGGTGGCAATAAATTATAAAAAAATCTTCTGAAACTATCAGTTTTCAAAGAGTAAAAGATGCAGCAATTATTGTGACACAGGTTTGCAGTCTGTTTCTGGTTATCTTTTTGGCTGGAGAGTTGGGGTTTCTAATTGTAAGGTTAAGGAATCCTTTTTATCTATCTCTTGCCTCCTAATCCTATGCTAGACAGTATTGATTTCTGTGCCTTTTGTCTTCTGGGGAAGGAGACAATCTCTGGCTCATGCGAACATCTTGTTAAAGTCTGCTGAGGATTAGGGGGTGTGACAGTTTTCTTGCTGAGCCTTTTTATTGGGGATTTTTATGCTTGCTTTTCTGGGAGGTCTTTGAAATGTCTTTTATGTAGCAATCATTTCACTCTTTCTTTGTTGTCTCAAATGTTGAGGCTGTATTCTTCTCATCTGTTCCTGTTTATATTCCATACTAGCTGGTCATAACAGTTTAGCTTGAAACTATCATCACGCTGTGTGCTTCTGAATCACGGGAGTGTTGCTAACAGCTCTAGGACAACTGCAAATTTGAACTTTTTTTTTTTTTTTTTAGGGCATCTGAAGATTTAGCATGGTAGTTTAATATGAAATACTGATAAAGAGGTTCCAGATGAAAAACAGTCTGGGAGTTGGACTTTTTGAACATCCTCAGCCAGGTATAGGCACTTAAAAATGCTGCTGCTCAAATGAGAGAGGTCCCCCTTGGGGTGGTGTTCATCGTTCCAGCTCTACCTCATAGGTATGATAGGCATTCGGTCTGGCTTAAACTCCTACAGAAATCAATGAAAGACAAGCCCATCCTACTGCAAGTCATCCCACCTTGACTGAGGAGACTAAGCCAGGAAAAAATTGCCTTTTCGGAAGTCTCGTTTTGTCCCTGCTCTCATCCCTCCCCCCTGCAGTTGGCTACAGATAATTACCCAGGCCAGAAACCAAACTTCTATGAAGTCAGATGATTGACTAATCCTGGCCAAAGAAATTAGAGAAACTTAGCTTTTCATAAGTTTCTTTGTCTCAGTTTCAGGGAGTGATGGGTTCAGTCAATGTACTTCAATACAGGTGAAACAGTAGATTTTGTTTCCTAAAATTTTTATTAAATCAATGCTTTTATATCCTGAGTAGCTATCTTAAAACATATGGACTTCTCATATCTTTTTAAATGAGATGGTATTTCTGACACTATGTAAGTTCAGGTACCAGCTGGGCAGATCCCAGATTTAAGGTCAGGCAAGGAGCCAATGTTATGTAGCCTTGCTGATAATGAAGATATGAGAGACAAGTATCTGGGACATTCGCATAGGAAAACTGGTTGCATCACCTTCCCCTTTGATAAGGCTGAGGTAAAAATTTTGGTATTGTGACTTCATTAGCAAAACTGAGTGACTGATGTGCACAAGATGCTGTTTCAAAATATTAATCTAGCCAAACTCCCATTTATTTCACTAAACAGTGTATCATAGCTTTATGGAGGAGGAAGCTACCTGCACACATGCTTATTTTTTGCTGCAATACTTTCCCAAAAGCTGGTTTCCTTTTTTTCTCTCCCTACCCAAAATTTGCCCCATATAACAGCACTTCCAACTGCTTTTGCTTACTGCTTCTCTGGCCTAATTTTTAGTGTCGAAAGCCATATTTAATACAGTTCAATTTCACACATAACCACAAACCCCGTTCTTCCAGATATGACCTCAGTTTATTTTATATCACACATCTTTTTGTTAACGTATTTTATACATAGCATAATATGCAATGATACGGCACTGATGTTTATCAAAATTGTTTTACACTGTACTTATTTCTATTCCTGTCTTTTGGATCAAGTACAATACAGCTGCAGATTAATACCACCTTTTAAAAGAGGCTTAATGTGTTTATTTTCTTACCACATTCACTTCATCCACTAACTTGTTATATGGATTATATTTAATGCGAATCTTGTGGGACTATCAAAGGGCATTTATTTTCTATTGAAATAACAATTAAGATAACACTCAACTAATATAGTAATCAAATAAACCTGACAAATAACAAAAACTTTTTTAAAGATGCAGAGGCATGCTAACAAATCTATTTGATCAATATATGGGATGTGAAAAAAGAGGAGACAAGATTGACTGATGAATAAAATGGAACTGACACAAATAGGCTGACAGCCAGTCGCAAGTCTCTTTAGGGCAAATGCAATTAACTTAGAATAATAGACTCAAATTTGATGGTTAGAAATGCATTTTTATTAACAATCACAGCCTGAATCATTATGCGCTCTTATGAATAAAATTGTAGTTATACTGAAAGTCTGTGTATACATGTATGCATGTACGTACAAAAAAGCCTTGTTGAAGGAGAGCTTTATTTTTGTGACAGAATGGTTGTGTGGGATTTAAAGTATAAAGCATACACAACTATAAATCTAAATATTCAAACCAGGGATATAAAAATCACATATGTAGTGTGCTAGTATTAATGATAAAGGCAATAAGCATCGGTCCCAGGACTGCTTGTTCTTTAGGGATGTGAAATTGCAATCAGGGATTTACAGATTTCATTCTGAGGCAGAGAAGTCATTACTAGAAACATAAGCTCATTCTCTTTACTTTAATAGCTATTTTAAATCATTCATTTAGAAAATACATTAACTATTTGTTGTGTAGGCAGTACATTTCTATTGGCATTTCATTTTCATGCTTTTTTATAATCCTTTTTAGCAAATTATTTTATTAAAAGAAGATTAGAATTAGCAAAAGGATCCCACTAATTTTTGAAAATGTTACTCTTGAAGAAAGATATTTCCCATTATTAACAGGTATGCAGTATTAAAACTTTAAAGGAAGGGAAGAGATTCAATTGCTAATGTGTCCTTTTTCTTTTGACCTTCATTGCAGCGGCTGATTGCTATTTGTAAATTGCTTTCAAAATTATTAATCTCATTTAATTTCTGAATAAATACATAATCTTCTTTTTCCCCCTCCCAAAAATCCTCAGGCTTTAGACATGAATAAAGCTGCCCATAGGTAATGTTATGGTGCAGACATCTCTTATTTGTGGGAAAAGAGAAAAAACACCACTTAATGCAGATAAACACTATGTGGTACTAGCAAAATATAACACGGATATGAAACCATGATACTTGAAATGCTTGGTGCTTAAATATCTTGAGAAAAAGGTGGAATAGTAGGAAGTAAAACTGCACTGAGAACTACTTAAATCCAGTGTTCTCCAGGTTCATGTTCATGGCGGACTACTGACTGGGCAGGGACAGGAGAGCAGCAAGACATGGTCCTCTGGTTGCCTACAGCATGAAAAACCGCACTCTGGTTCTCAGACAGTTCCTGGGGTTGCTGAGGTGGATCCAAGCAACATCTCAACTTGGTTTTCTCCACCTTGAAGGTGATTTTAAGCCTTCCCAATCCTTCAAAGTGAGAAGTGCACAGACATACCAGGGAGGCAGAACGCCTCCTGTCTGGTAGGGGAGAGGCTCGTGGAAACCACTGAGAACAGGGACGGTGTCTGGCTGGGGAACAGATTTTTCTGGTAAACACCTGGTGTCTGGGGAATTTGCAATTTTGGTTTTCTGCCTCTAATTAGCCTTGAAGTCATTGCTGTGAGGAAAAAACTTCTTGGGAACTCCAACAGTTGCTGGAGATGTTCCAGCCATTTCTTTCTCTCATAATCTATTCTAGATAGTCACAGCAGCCCACCACAACACTTCGTGAGCTGGCTTCTTGAATAGCTGGCATTGCTTACACTTAGAGCTAAGATGGATGGATCACACGTTGTTCTAGCACCACCAAACCTGGTGTGTGCCTAAAATGGCAATAATCCTGTCGGTTCTGGCATAGTTGATTTACTTTGACCCAGAAATCACTGCAAAATACTCCAAGACTTGAATTGCTGAAGATTTCTCACAGATCTGCATTTAGTGTAAAAGGGAGTCTGAGTAGTCCATCTTGTGTTATCTATTTAATGTCTCCTTCTTTGTAGATGTGTTGCGGGAGGCTGATGGAAGAAAAGCTACTTTTTTGAATGTGTTGCTAGAAAAAGAATGTTCTTTGACCACAGTTACTTCATATTTTAAATGAGAAACAGGTCTTACTAAACTTTAATAAGTCACTTTAGGTAAACGGACTAAGGAAGAAAGACCAGATGATCTCCTGATTTAGATGGGGCAGCTTCTTTAGAGTCACTGCACAAGTACTATGTGGAATTGGAGCTCTGGGCTCAGTTCTACCAACTTGTTGGTTTTAGGCTACTGAAATACTAATTAACTTCACACAGTGTTTCCTGATATATGGTGATGTAAGAGAAAGGAGGCTCAGGCCCTGCATGATGATAGACTAATTCTCCATTGATGCAATCATCCAACCAGAACAGGAATGACTCATTCTACCCATAAATATCTTGAGGCCTTTGTGTGATCATTTAAACTTGTTCTCACCAACCTCATCTCATTTGCTTGAATGGCCTTTCTCCTGAGTTAGAATGATACATGTAAGAGAAAATCCAGGCCCTTAAAAATAAAATCGTAATTAGTTTCTCTTAATAGCTGCTCTATTAAAAAGAGTCAGATCTTCAAAAAATATATTAGCAAAAGACAATGCATCTAAGTACATTGGGTTTTTTTTTTCATAACTCCGCAGCCATAGGCTTGTTGCTCATGTTTCATACTTGCAATAGGTTTCTATTGGCATTTGTGTTCCATATTTTTTATATCGCCTTCTCAGAAATGATTTTGTTTAAGGAAGATTAGAACTACCAAAATATAACTACCAGGTCTTGAAAACACTTATCCTGAAAAAGATATTTCTCCCCAGCACCTGCCACTTTTGTCCCACTCTGTCTTAAACCTGCTCTAGTTCTGAACTCTGATTTCACTGTTTCATTCTCCCAAAATATTAAAAGATTACATTCCCCATAGGTTTACACTTTCCTCAATTTTTATCTTCTACAAATATGGCTTGGCCAAAACGTTCTTGATGAAATAAAAATATTCTGTTCACCTCATCCTCGAGCAGGTGCCAGGCAATCTGCGGCAGCTCTTCTGCTACCTGAGAAATGTTCAGATATAGAAACACCAGGCCAGCCTCTGTTGTCACAGCATGGAAAGCCAAAAATAGATGACATGAGAACATATTTCTTCCAATGAAAATTTTTGCAGCTACGTGAAGTCTCCAGATAAGCAGGTTTTAGTGTTGGAAGAGAATAGTGTTGGAATGAAGAATCTAGACTGTACATTTATAATATAAAAATAGTCTGTATAATATATGCTTAGTTAAATAGGGATAGGCATATTTGAATATTCCTCCTTTCAGTGGTGAAGAATTGAGGCAACAGCTGGTCTTCCATGTCAGGTGTATGTTTCCTCCTATTAGTATGGTTGGAAAATAAGTAAGTTTCTTCCAAACGCCGTATTTGTAACATATTTCCTTTGCCCTTCCCTGGTTTGCTCTCTAATTCAGGACTATCCTGAAGGCTGGGTTGAACCAGACATCATCTTGTGTTAGGGCCACTGGCATGGGAGAAGAAGGAGTATTTTAAAGCTGAGGAAGGGTGCCAAAAAGAATTACAGGACATGCAGCTGCAAAGGACCTCTTAGTTCAGCTAGACCCAGTCTTCATGACATGAAAATCTTTGTGGGCTAAACCCTTGGGTGTTTTCCCTCTCATTTCTCCTTAAACATCATTAAGTGAGGGTGCCCGAAACACTTCCTAGGGCAGAGCATTGCCTAATCATCCTTGCTTGGAAAATATTTCCCTAACGTTCAAGCTGTATTTGATTCTTTTCCCCAAATAAGCATAAGGACAGGTGTGTCCTACTGAGAAAGTGGAGTTATATAATGTGTAAGTAATTCCAAGTGGAGTAAAGAAGTCAGCACTGCAGATTCTTCAAAACTTGATATTTCTAGGATAATTTGTTTCCTCCTGGTCTTGGTGGTGCTGCTTACTTACGCTTTTCTTCACAGTAAAGGGTCGCATTTTGTTCTCTCATGTGGTTTTCTTTTAAATCAAATTACCCCTAAAGACACCCAAGGCAATTGCCATTTCAGTTAGGATCTAAGTATGCTTGATGGATATCTTATTTATAATAGGCAGTGTCGGTGGTGCTAGGACAAGGGGCTGATTCTGCTTTAGCTTTTATGACAGTGCTAATAAAGTTCTCTGGCTCCCAGATAACATGTAACAGCCCTGTTACTGCAGTGGAAAATTATGGTTAAGACTCATGGTGGTTATTGTCCTGTAAATGTTCAGCATATTTCAGTGGTGCATTAGCACAAAGTTGCTGGAGTGACTGGTGATTTCTGCCATGGCCAGAAATCTGTCACACTAAATGCACAGTGCAGATACAGGTGAAACGTTTCTGTCCCTGAAAACTTGAGGTCCACATAGACGGCTGAATTATGGTGATTTTACAGATGATAAGCTGCAATGCGGACACAGATTTCCTTTTTCTGAAGAACACAAAAGCAGCTCAGGTAAAGTCAGGTACGAAACTCTGTTCATTTGAGTGCTAAATGGACAATGAAAAGTCTAATTTTTTCTCCAGTTTTAAATAGTCTCAGCTATAGATTTTATTCTCTGTGTCTTAAAATCCTTGCTTCTTTTTCTGCTGTCATCAGGGAAAGGACTACGTTGATTCACCTTCTAGGTGGCTTTCCAGCTGTGTATGGTGTGTATTTTTAATTCCTTTAGGTTCAGTTTAAATTGTTCATAGAACACTTACGTAATTTCAGTGAAAGTTCTAATGTTCTCCCAAGAGAAGGTGAATTTGTGAGGGTTGTCATTATGCTTCTTTTCAAACAATCTCTCCCAAAATTTTAAGGAAAACCACAAAATTGCACTAAAATGGCAAAAACCACCTATATAAAATGTTGCTTTCTTGTGAAAATAAGCAAAAGAACTGTAACTACCTTGGAATTCAGAGTAGTCTATGGAGTTCTGTGATTTTTGGGAACAGGCTAGCCCAGTACAATTATCCTCTCTGTCTGGAGCTCACAGAACCCTCCTCAGTAATTTTTCTTTCAGAGGGATTTATTCTTCGCTGCATTAGGGAACGCAGTCAAACCCCAACACATCAGCAGAGACCCTGTCTCTAAGTCTAGGTGCTGCTCCCTGAAAACCAAAGGGAGTTTTGCCATCGACTTTGATGAAAGTAGGCACAAGCCCTTTATTTGCAACTTAAAGCAAGTAGGTTAGAATTATGAAGAATGATTATTTAAAATAGCAATGATGTAATATCAGTGTCAATTCCATTATTTTAACAGATGTAAATTTGCTCTGCTCTTGAACTCTGGTGAATTTTAATGGCAATATTAAAGAGATACTATTAAGACTACTTAAAAGAACTATTTGTAAAAAGTGTCTCCAGTTAGGGGGGGAAAAAGTTTAAATTGCTTTTTTATTCAGTCTGCACAATTATTTATTGAAGGGTTTTGTATATTACAAATTAATATGCATTAGAAGCTGAAAAGATCACACAATAATTCCAGTAGTCATTGAATATGAGAGAGCTTGCACTGTTTAGACAAAGCAAATAAAGTCTTTTTCCAGCTGGAGTTTAGGCAGTCTTCACCATAGTGAAAATAAGGATTTTTATAATGTACATTATGGACAATGTAGATGAAGAAAGCAGTTTAAAATCAGCTGCTTAAATAACTGTAGTGTAAATTTACATACATTCTAAGGCAAGAGCCATGCCAACAGCTCCAGTGTTGTACCTGGCTAATGGTGACTGCTGTCTCTTCCCTGGCAGTCCAAGGGAATCCAGGATTTGGAGGTACTTACAGGATTCAGATCTAATTTTTAACAAAACCTGCATTCCAGTGGGGACAGTGATGGGAGAAGGATGTCACAGTGACTAGCCCTGGAGAGAGACCTCTTAAAATTTGTGTACAAAGCTGTGAGCATATGCCTCAAAAATACTTATTTTCTGGAAGGAAAGTTTAGTTTTAAAATCAATTCTAGGGCTTCAGTTCAGCGCTGATAAAATTAAATGTAAGATTTTGAACAGGCTGGTATTGTACAAACAAGGTTATCAGAGGGCAGAAAAGTAGGTGTTGCCACTTTTTTCTTTTTCTTTTTTTTAATTTTCTTTTTTTTATTTTGTGAAGAGTGATAAAACAAATAACAGAAAATGAGTCTGAGACAGAGAAAGCCAGATTCTAACAATTCCGTACTGACATTTTTATTAAGGGCTCATTTCGCTCATTAAAATCGATGTCAGTCCTTTGTGATTTTTACCCCATCTACAGCTATTAATTTTGGGTGCTAAAATTATATCTGTTTATTTCTTGGCTATATGCAGAGTTCACCTTCAGAGTTCATCTTCATTAAGAAGTGCTGGGCACTGGAAACTGCAGTCAAGGGTCTCAGCTACCCATAAAGCTGGGTATTTAGAATATCTAAGTATTACATATACCTAAAGTAATCACACTTCTAAGTAATTGCTTCACCTCCACTCCTATTAATCACCTTCATGGGGCAAATAGGCTGCTTTAGTGGTTAATGGCTGAAAAGGATTTGAGACCCTCAAATGAAAAGTAAAACTTTGTCAGTTTTTTTTACCTCATAAGGGAAAATAAGGTGCCTGAGCAGAGCTGGACTTTGTGAATCGTTTGACCTCATAACTGTTTCTTCTGAGTAAAGTCTGGGAATGCATTCTTGGAAGAATTCAGCTTTGATCCTAGAGGAAATGTCTCTTCCCATTAGTTTTTATTTCCTCCTCTTGCTGCACACAAACTTGAATATTACAAAGGGCAAATCCATGAAACTTTCTTCAATCTTCCCTCAAGGGGTGAATCAGGCTTCATCTTCAAGTGACAGTCTTTCAGTTGTGCAAAAAATGTCTTTAATTCTGTAAAAGTCACCAGACTGAGAACTTTAGGCTGACCTACTGGGGCAGGAGAGAATGTGGAGGGTGTATTTGACTGCAGCGTCTGGTGTAAACTCACATACAGATAGATTTAGACATCACTGCATATAAGTACAATCTCCATGGGTGGAAGGAGCTTTTTTCTGTCAATGGAAACACACCATGACTAACATTTTTTTCTGTTTTTTCTGCATATAACAAGGTTTTCTATATTATGCAGCAAACCATAAGGATCAGCTGCTCAAAGTGCATCTCCTTGGCCACCAGGTCACCCAGGTTGTGACACAACTGACCCAGAGCAGAGGGGTCAGTGCAGCCTGTTTGCAATACAGTTGACCCAAGCAGCTTTAGCTCAGCAGAAAGTTTTAAAGCGGAGCCAAATGCAGCCTAACAGGCAAAGCTTGGAAGAGTCTCCCTGCCAGAACTCAAGCCCTGTGCTGCCAGTTTGCTTGTAACTTATTGGTATGGTCTACACAGTGCTCTTGAGATTAATAAGTATATAATCCCATATCCCATTACCACACAGTGTTTGAAACATTTCCCATTAACAAAATACAGCACAAGCAGGTAAAAATATCAGTGCATCTCATTAGTGGGGGGAAAAATGGAAAATATGTATTATATTAAAGCCAAGCTGTGGGCTCCTGGGAGAAGTTCAGGGGGGTGGGGTGGAGAATATATTTCTCCAGGTGGTCTCAAGTGGAAGGATAGAGTTTCTTGACTACACCAACAATTAGAAACAGGGCAACACTATAACCAAGATGTGGCCTCTAATCAAAACCAAGGCATTCTTCATCTTCTATCAGAAGCAGATTCAGCAACAGGCCTAAGCACAAGCCTAACTTCAGACATATGAGTAATTCTGGTGACTTTGCTCTTGAAATCTTTGCCTAAAGGATTGTATCTGATGTTTTCATTTTGTCAGCATGTGCATAGGTTGTTTTGGGTTGCACAACAACCTGCAGTGTCCTGTGCTCTGATTTTCTTCAGCAGTAAGAGAGAACTTGAGTGTGACAGAAATGAAGGTGGGGCTAAAGTATGGGGGGATTGAAGACTTGGGAAAAATAATACAGGAAAACTGTGCGTGATGAATACATGCATTGCAGACCTGTGGCCTGAAAACCAAACAGACCAAATCACCCAAATCTTTGAATGGCAGAATCTTTTTCTCCCATTTTATAGGAATGCTGGAGACTGAAATCAGCACTGCAAAATGCTGTTGGTGGGAATAGGAAAGGAACATTGACATTATTAATTTCAGTGAGCAGATTCTGTTCTCTGGGTCTTCATTGCTGACCCTCTGTTAAACCACCTAGGCCTGGGCATAGGAAAGCAGATATTTAATTTGTGTTTTGGGTCTGGGAGGGACCTTGTTAGTTGCTGGACTCTGCCTGAAAGAGGAGGTTCAGATGGACCAAAGTCCTTTTATCCTTGTAAGGTTGTGCGCATGGGAGGGGGGTGGGAACAAGATGGTCTTTTTAAGGTCCCTTCCATCCCAAAATGTTCTATGATTCTAAGTAGATAACTGGCTCATACCTGCTTTTTTTTTACTTTTTGGGTTGAAATAATCAAACCCATAATTCAATGGATGGTTTTTTTATGGAAGCAGCTCTATTTCGTGTAGATTTAAAGGATATAATA
This sequence comes from Rhagologus leucostigma, assembly GCA_013397725.1. Lineage (NCBI taxonomy): Eukaryota > Metazoa > Chordata > Aves > Passeriformes > Rhagologus > Rhagologus leucostigma. The sequence goes on from VZTD01002147.1 coordinate 1,785,709, forward strand.
CACCACCTCTTGGATAAATACAAGTATGTAGTAAATCCTAACAGGTTTCCTACCATGGTTTAGGATAACTTAGGCAAAACCTGGTGTACCAGTTTTACCTGGGATCTTTCTAACTCACTGTTAATGTAGTGTTTCTGGAAAATTCTTTATGGGGAAAAAAAAAAAAGAAAAAACAGCCAAAGAAATTAGAATCTTGGAACAGGAGGTCTGTTGGTTCTCTGCTCCCATAAATTGCCTGTGAAACACACGTGGCTCTTCAAGTGGCGTGTTGGGGGGATAATTCCCCTGGCAGAGTCGCACCACATGTTTGTGCTTGTCCATGTGCTCTGTGCAGCTGGACAGCGGATCACGTAACACTGTCAGTGCCAGCTGGCCATCCCTGGGGCCCCCCAAAACTGTAACTAGGGTGTGCAAAAAACCTCCCAGAGGCACAGCACTACCTGTGGGAGAAGGAATGCTTGAGCCAGCTGCCCAAGCCTTGCAGTCAAGGCCACTTGACAGGTGGCCATGCCTGGCCCAGGGCTCTTAGTTTGTCCCAGGCTCTTGGCCATGGTCTCATGCCCGGAGCCTGGATGTCTGCCAGAGTGGCTAAGAGGTCACTGGGGGTGGCTTGGGGGCTGAGGGGAGGCTGAGGAAGTGCTGTGCCCTGCAGACCTAAGGGCAGGCTCCTTGCGAGGTGCTCAGAATAACTGGGGCTCCCAAATGCTCTTGCTGACACTGCACTGAAAAATCATTCTGTGAGCAGAAGGGGCACATGGTGTGTATGCAACTTAGATTTTACTGATATTTTAGTTTATGCTTTAATTTTTTTTTTAACTGAGAAAAGTCTGGACTATATAGTCAAACTCGTGTATCATCCACACCCAGCCATTCCAACACCTATGCTCTTATGTGGTGTTGTGCTCACCCTTCCCACATATGATGTCCCATCCCACGTGGTGTCCCGAAGCTCCTGCTGTGTTCCCACCTTGTCCACCTTCCTCCCTGTCTCCGGGTAGCCCAGGCAATGCATACCCAAGGGAATCAAATAAGAAATGAGGGCACTACAGAGCCAGCCAGCAGGGGTATCCAGCCATGGGAGGTGTGACCTTGAGTATCACCCTGTAAGGTTCATCAGGCTGTGCAGCAGGAGAACATGGCGAAGAAAATTTTTGGCAGGCAGGATGAGAGTCAAGGGAAGATTAGTTTAGATGTGGCCCAAAAGACACTACCTAGACACGTGCACCATTTGTTTTCCCAGAGCTGATGAGGACGCATCATTATAGTCCAATCATCCATTGCTCAGTGTTCTGACAAGTCTTTTGTTTTATGAAAATGTACAGAGATAAAAAAAACCAACTTGGGAAAACTATGGCATTTTACATATAAATCTGTTTTATTCTGTGTGAAATTTAACTGAAATAATCTTAATGATTTATGTAAAGTGAAATATTGGGTTTTCCTTTTTCTTTCTCTTTTAGCCCTGGTCTCACACAGGCATATTAATGATTATTTGTCAAAGTCACACTGTTTGCTTACAAGGTACGAAGGCTTTTTAGACACTATAATGACAGCTTTTGATTCACTTGATAATATTTAGAATAAGCCATAAAAGCCAATCTCTGAACGAACAGACCGCTTTTATTGGCTTTTAGTGCTATTACTGCTATCATAAGTGGTAAATTGGCCTAATGCAAGTAATACTGCTGTGTCATACTGTAAAAACCACTGCTTAGTTTTTATATTTTATTTATTTTTCATGAAAAAATGTCAAGGCGTGGGGACTGTACTATCCTTCTACAAGTATTGGTGATTCCCTCCAAGCCAGAGCTGGGGAAGCTTCCACTGCTGTTTGGAATTTCTCTGCTCAGCGATTACCACCTCTGATGGAACAGGGTTGATCATAAAGTTGGGGAATGTGAGTGAAGTGAATATCTTCCTGAAGCTCATGGGCTATTTATTTATTTAAATCATAAATAAACTAGAAAAAGAGAAAAGATTGTTTAGCTGGAAGCTAAATTGGATATATTTCAAATACTTTATGCTAGATTTTGTATGCCTTGTTTTATAATAGCAATAGTATTTTTTTAAATAGGAAGCACTTAAAATATCTGCTGACAATAAATTTGGTCACCACGTCATCTAGCCAGAATGACTACCAAGTGCCATAATTGCTTTTTCCTATGATTCTCTTGGCTTTCTTCCCCTAATCTCATCATCTCTTCTATTGTTTTGCCCACTCCTGGAATATAAGCATGGATTTCAGAGATCTAAAATTAACCTACAACTTCTTCTTTTTAATAAGGAAATTTGATTTTTTTTTCATATTTATAGACAAGGGAAACTGTTGAGAAAGTGAAACTGAAGACACTTGAATTGGCTTTTGAGTTTCCATTCTTCTATCTTACTCCTTCTTCCCCTTTGCCTGTGAACTTTCATAGTGAATACTTTTTAGTGGTTCTTGTTTGAGGGGAAAAAGTGTAGTGTGTTTTAAATTTAGTTAAAACTTAAATATTCTGAAGGCAAATAAAACTTTATCATGGTATACTGTGTGGTTATTAAAAAAGTAGTCTAGTGACAGAAGTCTGAGTAATAATCTCCAACTTAACTTGGATGCATGCTTGAAATCATTATTCATATTCAATATGCTGTAGGAACAGGAAGAATCATATTCCAATTTAAATTTTGGCATCCAAGTATTTGTGGATACATGAAAGCATTTTGGCACAAGTTTTAGTTGCCATGGGTGTGTAACTAAACAAAATTTTTGATGCTGAAAGGGTTTAACTTCTATTTAAGACAACTGTCTTTACAAAGATCACAAAGCAGAAAGTTCTCTAAATCTGATGTCAGAGTTCTCTTCAGTTGGAAGATACTGACTTGACCTGTATCTTACTCTGAAGAACTCTAGCAGTCTTATTTACCCAAAATCTACCCTTCCTTTAAATTGCAGGTGCAGTGGTAGAAGCAAAGAGTGTTCCTAGTTGCATCGCTGCTGCAGAAGCTGCTTCTTGCTTTTGAAGCTGTTTGTAGACATATTTCAGCAAGAACATAATCTGTCAGTAATCAGCTCTCTCGTGTCTCAACAGTATCATGGCAATGTTTGTTTTTCTGTAGAGCACAGCAGTGAGTGGTGCATCTACTTCTTTATCTCTGGAGCCCACTGATGTATTCAGGCAGAAGTTTTTCTTCCTGGGCATATTTCTGTGCTGTGTATATTCATTTATATGTGAGAGAAGACAACATTATCATGTTTAACTGCTGCAATCATAAGCACATTAAGTAGACAGATAATAAACAATCCATCTGAATTTATGATTAAGTTAATTGTGTCTGTGTTTTTCTAATGTGTTTATTCAGATTAAAGACTGAAATTAGAATGAGACTATATAATCAAGAGACCCTGAGAGACTGTTTGACTCCTATGAAATAAAAATTAATTTTGTTTAGGGGGATAACAAAGATCTCTGCAACACTGAAATATCACTTAGGTGGTGAAGAGGCCCCATGCAATTGTCTTCAAAGAGATGAATCTCAGGAGTAGTAAGAGTTATTAAGGAACTCAGCTGACGCTGAGAGCTTCAGCACCTAATTTTCGTGTGTGCCCTTCTGCCCAGCAGGCACCAGACTGTCAGGTTCAACCTTCTATGCAGTGCATGAGGAGGGTCAGGCAACTGGGACCAATAAGCTGAGGAGAGAGGTGAGGAAACAAGGAATTAAAGTTGGATGGGGTGTTGAGACCACATCTCAAGGATTTTCCACTTTTTACTGGCCAGCTGACAGTGAAATTCCCTGACAGGAGCCCATCTCCTGCCCTTCACTCAGGTGTCCTTCTCTCTGTCTCTCTGGAGCACTGAGCTTTAAGTGGTCAGCGCAGACAGATCCACTTGGGAATCTCCAAACCATGATATTACACACAGTATCTGATAGTTGAGTATGAGAGTTTTCTTCTGGAAGGAGTGAATTTGAGTACTCTCCTATGTTCATGTGCTCTGAGCCCTGATCTGAAGTCACAGATCTCATCACCAAGCTGCTCTGAGAAGGATTTTGTGTCCAGGACTTTATTACTGGTCATTTAGAGCAGTCACTCTTAATGTCTCTTTCCATTTGGACTTAGTTCTAAATACATATTTTAAAAATAGATGGAAAGTAATTTTGTTGAATCTAAGCTAACAAGAAAAAATTAAACTAATTTCACTTCTGGTCTTTTTTCCTGTAATATCTTTCAAAAGCAATAGACCACCAGCCTGTCCAGTATTTAGCCCATCCTCACAGCACTTTGTCTTGAGTACTTGGAGGCAGTTTTATTTTAAAGAATGATTGCAAATCTTCAGTCAGATGAGGGGAGGTCTATTTTTTTTATAACCTAATTATATTTAATCTAAATATTTCGTTGAACCCCTCCAATAATAAGGATTTTGCTACACCTCTATATGGCTGTGACAGTCAGTTTGGTTCTACATACCAGTGTGTAATCTCCCAGGCCTCTAAAACATCTTCTGAAAACTGGCTCTGAATAATCCATGATTACTCTGCCTTCTAACTCAAAGTGAATCAGGCCTGCATAGTTTTTGTTGTGATGGGCTTATACCTCCTCAGATCTAACAGACCAGTGCGGCATTTGACCCTTCCCTCTGTGAACTGAGGTGGTAAAATGAACCATGGCTTTGTTCCTCCTGCTGCAGTGATGCCCTGGGATGATTAGTGGTATCTATTCTTAAACCTATTGAGACAAGTCAGATTTTTTGCAAGCCAGTGCATCTCTGTTGCTTTAATGGAATTACTCATCGCTTTGACACTGACCCTTAGGCTAAGATTTTCCATGCACCAGTTTGCCATCTTAAGTAGGAAGTGCTATGGAGGCCCTTGGACATGTGGGTTCTGCTTTAATGTTTATGTTGCTGAGATACTCAACAACTAAAGAGTGTCTATAGTGTTATTTCGTGTTTTGTTCTACTGACACAGCTATGGGCAAAATTCTGAATATTTTGCCCAAGTACAGTAAAGAATTGAATTGGTCTGGAAAACTTCCAGTAGTGGATGAAACAATATATTCAGGTCTTCCCCAGCACCGGCAATTGAATGAAATAAACTTTTCCTTCTTAGAACAAATTTACTTTAGGCAATCAAACTTAAATAAACATTCACGTATATTTTTATAATAGATATCCAGGATATCCACACATAAGAGCATGACTTTAAACCTTTAAATCTTTAACGCTATCACCCAGAGAAGTGCCCCTGTCTTTACTGTACATCCAAAGTCTTACATCTTCAGGGATCTTCCAGCTCAAAGATCAAGGACCCCTCAGTTTATAACATTGTAATTAGGAGTGGTGAGCTGGGACCATTGCAGATTTCATATACTCCCTGTCCAGTGGAAGAGTCTTTAAATCTGCTGTTTTACAACTTAAAGGAAGGGTTGTCTTCATTAATTCATTTGGTCATAGTCCTGAAGCTGACAAGGCATCTTCCAGGAATTTGAGCCCCCTGGGATCCTTGTCATCAGTTTTTAAATGCGCTCTTTTTTTGTGTGTGTGGTGTTCTTATCTGGAAACAGTCTGCTTGGATTAGAACATTCATCTGAGAAGCATTTGGCATTTTCTGTTACATGAAACTGAGAAGTCTTTCTTTGCTATCAGTCTTCTATAAAGCTTTTCAATGCAATGACTTAATTCAGGTTGAAAGAAGAGAGTGAAAAAAGCTTCTGGACCCAAGTCAGCGAAATTCAGGAAACAAGTGTCCGAGTTTATATGTAAAATTGCATTCACTAGCTTGTGAAATTTTAGGAAGAAATTCTAAAAATGTCATTTAACTCCCTAAATGAAGGGATGCAAGTCAGATCAAAACACTCTGCTGGGAATAGTCTCAGCAAAAGTATAAGCCTTGTACTTTTACTCCAGTCCTCCCAAACCAGAGATAAAACTGGAAGGTTGTAAAAACTGGGAAATTCCCTGAGTATCTCTAGGACAACTCTCCTTCTACAAAACCAGTCTCGTGGCATTATGTCCTTCCCATTTTATTAATGCTTGTAAAAGTCTTTCAAAGCTCCTGGGTAAATGAGAGAGGAGTGTCCTGGGGAAAAAAGGCATTTTTGAGTGCTGCCGTATAGAAAGGTTTTCTTCTTATCCCAGGACCAGGCAGTGGGAAGTTTTGGTGAAGTCAGGAATAGTCTGCTCGGGTGTTGAATTTCTGGGATGTACCATGAAGAAATGTCCCAGTCTCACCCAATGGGATTAATACTGGAATAAGGTATTATTTGAATAAAGTCACTACAGCCAGGTCTATGATATAAGTAAATCTCTCTTTTCATATGAAATGTAGTCCTTTTAAGGGGTGAAATATAATCCTGAACAGAGGCTCTATTTACCACTTAAGCCCTATTTTATGGTTTAAGTGCTGACCTTGCACTGACCCTCAGTACAGGGCTGAATTTCACCCTACAGCAAAAATCTGCTGGCTGGAGAAGTGGATTAAAGAAATTGGGGCTAGACATTTTACTGTTTGCAAGACAATGAAAACAGGCTTATTTTAGACAAAAATGTTTCTGATTTATGAGAATTTTAGTGCAAAAAGGGGCTATTTTGGAGAAAGTCTTGAGATTAGAATTTCAGTTATATTTTTGGCAGGAGAGCAAGGAAGCCATTTCATTAACTTTTCACTGGAAGTTATATATGGAGGGCATTTGTGTACACAGCTGGGCAGCATAAAACAGGAGGGCTTTGTGTGAAAATATCCTGAAATGAAATTTCATTTCTGTGTGACTTGGATCTGCGTTCCTGGGCTGCCGTTGCCAGTTTGGGATGAAACCATGGGAGGGCAGTGTGAGGCCCTCACACATTTTTTCCCTTGTGTTTGCAATGGATGCAGAAATAGTGAACAGACCACTGTGGTCCCTGTGCAAAATCAGTGTCACCTTTTATAGCTTTATGTCCATCAGATAAGCTCCCTCCTGCTCCCATGTATCCATATGGCTGTAATCATTGAGTGATACCGAGAGATTTGTTAGTAAGGAACTCCAAAAGCCACATGCTGAGGCTGGTGTGAATTTAGCTCTGCTCTGACCTCCCTCCTTTCCCACCAGATGGCTGCTAATCTGGCACTAAATCACTGCCATGGTGGAAAGAGCCCCTGGCCCTTGTGGAAGAAGAAGCTCCGTGGCCATGGCTGTGCTGTGCAAGGTGGGACCATCCCAGAGTCAGCTCCTGGGAGTGCTGCTTGTCCTTGAGTACTGCCTTTCTAAAGGCGTGTCTTGTGTAGCTTCCAGATTTTACAGGACCCTCTAATGACCATGCTTGGTTAGGGGCCCAGAGATGCTTCTGGTTTGGAGTGTGAGGATCTGCTTGTTGCACGTTGAACCACAGAGTGGTTTGGGTTGGAAGGGACTTCTAAGGTCATCCAGTTCCATCCCCTGCCATGGACAGGGACAGCTTCCGCTATCCGAGGTTGCTCCGAGCCGTGTCCAACCTGGCCTGGAACACTTCCAGGGATGGGACAGCCACAGCTTCTCTGGGCAGCCTGTGCCAGGGCCTCACCACCCTCACAGGGAAGACTTTCTTCCTAACATCTAATTTAAATATATCCTTTTTTTTTTTAAATTTTAAAACACATCCCAATTTTCCTGTCACTCTCTCTCTCTATGGAATCTTGTGAGTGCATGAAGCAAGTGGGGACACAAGGCCTTGGAGAGGACATTTCTCTAATATTATCTTCAAGTTATGTTGGCTGTTCTTTATTTATACATGTGCATTCATATTCTAGGCACTGTCATTTATGTTATTTTGTGCATGTCAGGGCAAGACGTGCCTACGTGGGGATAACACATGCACTGGGGATTCTTGCTCTAGTTTTTCATGGCAGATAACTTTTGAAATGCTCCTTTGCTAATGAACCCAGTGTCTCGCTCTGCCCAGTTGTTTTGTAAGCACTAACATGGGGATCTCTATATCTCCATCCAAAAGTGACTCCCATCTCCAGCAACAAGCTCTTCCCCACTGGAGGAAGAAAGTAATAACTATCTCCACTCCTACATAAAATAGGAGTCATTGTCTGGTTTTGCTGCTATATCCCAGGCTTTCCTTGGGTTGGTTCACATCAGTGCTAAGGTCAAACAAGCAGAACTGCCTTTTCTCCATGCTCATTCATAGTGATTCTGGTTGATTTGCACGTGATGGTCTGATGCATGCTCTCCAGATGCAGGGTTTCTCATCTGTTGTGTGATCTTTAGGAATAATAGTCCTGAAGAATATTCCATGCTATCAAAAAGCATTGCTGGTGTATATATTCTTTACCCTGAGACATCTTGGAATAGAACTGTAGACATTTCACCATCCTTGTTCTCACTTTCAGCCTTGGGAGTCTTCCATGTTATCCACATCTAGGCTTCACTGCTAAATGCCTCAGGAGATAGAGATGTTTTGGGACTTTTTTAAAGTCTGAGCAAACCTAGAAAACACATTTAACACTCTTCTCCCCTGTTTAAATTTTGATTATTATTTCATTATGGTTCTACAATCTTCTGGTGCTGTAGAGGACCCTTCACCAGGAAAAGGCTTGTAGTACATCCAAAAAATAAAAGGAAAGGATAAAGGTGTCACTGCTCTTTTAAAAAAAATACAGACCAAGGCCGTGATTATGTACGTGTTTCTGGCCCTGACTATGCTGACCTGTGCAACATTTTCATCCCTATGTCATCTTTAACTCTTATCAGTTTCCTGGTGTACTCGTGGCAGGGCTGTGAGGGCACATCAGTGAGTAAAAATGACTTATTGAGAGACAGAGGCATGAGCTGAACTGTTTATGCTCTTTCTGCTGATAAGATACAACCCTAGGTGTCCAGCCTACTGTTTTTCTGTAACACTTTTCACAAGGCTGGTTTGGTTTCTGTTTTGCTTTGGGTAAGTTTTCCCTCAGAACAAGGCTTTGATTTCTGCTCTTAGAGGGTTCAATACAGAAACAAATTATCTTCTTCCAAGAAAAAGTAGAAGATAAATAACTGGCAGCCAGATCAAAATCCCCCCTGCCTTGATTAAACAGTTTCTAGTGTTGAAAGACAACAAAAATGTACAGATACCTTATTTTGCTGTTGACCCACTGTACTACTAGTCCATGAGCTTTTACTTTGCAAAGCATTAGGAAAAAATGAAGTCTAGGAAAGACACTAAAACCACAGCCTAGTTGTTTATTTCTGATACTATGTGGTTCATGATTGTTTCTTTTAGAAGGAACAAATAATCAATACAAAACCATGAATAAAAATAACTTTTCTTTAACACTGGATGCTAAAAGAACATATAGTCTTCTTACTGTGCCTGATGGAAACAGTACAAGTCTGTTCTCCACAATTCTTTGTTTATTGGAATGCCTGAAATCTATACATGAGGTATTTTTAAAACATTTAAACATAGAAGTTAAGCTTCTGCTCCAGACAATTTGTTTCACCATATTCTAAAATCCCAATGCATACCACAGAAGTGCTTAAAGCAAAGAAACAACAACAATTTTTTTTAAAAACAAACTTCAGTTTAAGACCAAATAATTTCCATATTCTTATTTCAAGGAAAATTTGCTTTCCTCATGAGACACAGTCAGTTATTGATTCAGCTGCTGTAGAAGACCTTCAAGGCCCAATTCTGCTCTGTGGCACTTTGGGAAGGAGAAGTGCCAGTAGTCAACACTTGGCTCTTTCTGAGAGACTGTAGCTCCTCCAAGTGCAGAACAATCAAAATGTTGCTAATGATCCTGAAACTCTGCATGGGGTCTCCTTAGGAACTGGAGAAACAGAAACTTGTGAAGTAGCATCACTAGGTGAAATGAGCTCAGGTAACGTGCAGCTGTGAGGGATGTACCTGGCTCCTGGAGGAGGTCTGGACCAGAGGGTAAATAACAATATGGGACTCTGAGGGCCCTGCCATCAGTCTTACCCCGTTCAGAGACATGTTAAAGTCCTCTGGACTTTTATATCCGTTTGTAAAGCTGCAAACCTCTTGTGTTCTACTCTCTAGTGATGGAATAAATACTCAATTCAGTTATATGTTTGCTGTTTTCCCGTTCAGCTGTATCCCCCTCTGGGACACTCAAACTACAAAGTTTCTGCTTGCAGAGTTGTTATTGAAGTTAACTGACCCCTTGCAAGGAAAAGGACTTTGGATGTCTAGCCAAGCCAAGTTTGCATCTTGGTCAGTGAGCCCTGCTGGTCAGTGAAAAGCTCCAGCAGGAGCTTTTCATTCTGTGCAAATGCTGCATAAACATGGAATGCTGCAAGGCAGGGACATTAATTCAGGCCTACTTTGCAAACTCCTTTGCAACTAAAAGATCTAACATACAATTAACTACGTCAGCTTAAAATAGTGATGCACATCTTACAGATGACATAACAGTGGCTATAAATGTGCCTTTTGCCCAATACCCCCATAGTTGGTGTTTTCAAAATGAGGTCACTTGTTGAGTCTCTACAAAATAACATCTTTAGGATTAGAATACAACTGTTCTCATTAAAAACCATAATTTGCACCTAACCATGGACATTTAATTTCTATCCTGTGCATTTTGAAAGTCTACTCTTGAAAATTCTCTTTAATTCGAATCCTACTTGTCTGTATGAAATGCAATAAAGTGATTCTGCTATGACCAACAAATATGCATAAAGATGTAATAAGCTGTGTTCTAACTTGGCAAATCAATTTTTTTCAGCAAGAAATATATCCTAAGAACCTTCCTTCTCTATGTGCACGAACAATAAGGAAATCTTTCCAATATTTTCTTTTTTTTTAAAAAAAAAGTAGCTTAACAAATAGAACGTAGTATTTGAAATACTGGTATTTGTTGCAAATTAGTTACTTAATGCCCTTTATTTTCCAGCCTTTAAAACCTGAAAGATCCCCATACTTATCTTTTATGATTTCTCTACGTTTGAGGGTCTGTGTTTCTGTACCTACAAACCGCTGACAACTGAAGTTACTTTATTTTAAGATAACATGTTACCAAATCCAAAGATTCAGGCTTAATCTTCACTCATGTTTGAGAAAATAAAATTAGTATTAATCCAATTCAGTAACAGTTTCCATTAATAAAAACTTCTCATCAGAATTAAGATGATCATGGATATTTCTTATAGTTCAGGTTGAATAAAACTTTCCCAGGAATGCAAGGACATTAGAAAAATGAGCTTTCAGGTTACTTTAAAATTTGGTAATTTAGGCCTTTCTGTACCACAAGAAATTGTACATGCATTTAACAGAGAAGTCAAGCTATGGAATTTTCACGGTAGAATTTTCAGGCCATATTTTAGTCTATAAGGTATTTTTCTTCATTTTCTTTAGAAAAAAATTTAAAATTGAGAAATGTCTGAACACAAACCAGTAACTAATAAGTCAGTGTAACCTACCTTTTTTCAGCCAGGAAATATTTTGCTTGTCATGTTCAAAACTTTCAGCTGGTTTGATTTTTACCTTGTCTGTCTTGTCCTCCGACATCTGTGGGAGAGAAAAGAATTTGGGGATGTCAAGTTCTCTTAAAGTTTGACAGAGAAAGATGTTCTCTGTTTAGGTTCCTGCCATAATTAATTGTGCATACTTACACAGACACATTTTTTTCCTGCAGATTATTGATACTATATAATATCTGAGCCATTGAATTTATGTTCTGTCCCTAAATGCTTTATCAATATTACATGGTTGCTGTTTGTAGAGGGATGCTTTTGTAATGCAACTGTAAATTACATTATGAAATGAATTATAAGCTCAAAGCATGGTGGTAACACATAAACACATAGCATGTAGAATAGGTATGGTCAGGCTGAGGAGGAGGCATCCAGGCTGCCTGTTTATTGTGGCTCAAAGTTGCTGTAAAACCTCCTGTCAGAGAGGTATAATTATATAAATAGTAATAAATATTTATAAAGGCAACTTGAACAAAGTGTACCCCCCCAAAAAAAATCTTTGCTGCCACTTGCACCAATTTATTTGCTGTAATGCGAAGGATCCCGAACAAGTCCCGGTACCTGAGGGCATTACGTGCACAGCCTCTGCACTGTGGTTTACTTCCACTGCCCGCTAGGAATAAGATTAGGCAGTCTGGGCTTCTGCTGACTGCTTATATTGCCGCTGAATGCAGTTAGCTCAAGCATTTCTCTATTTTTACCTGTATCTCCCACCCGGGGCAGAGAGCAGCAGGGTTCAGGCGCCGAGGAGAGGAGCTTTTGGCCGAATCCCTCGCTGGGTGTTGGTGTCCAGCATTCCCACACACCGGCAAACCGAAAGGATGAGCAGTGCACTCTCTGCCTGCCTGCTGTGTGGTGCCAGATTTGTCTTGCTGCCAGCATCAGACAACTTACTGCTGAGGGTTTGGGGTTTTATTCCCCCCCCTCCGTTGTTGTTTGCATACACTTCTAGAGCTGGGGAGGGTAGGAAAGGAGGAGGGCAATCAGCATCCCAGCACTAGCAGAGTAATAAAAAAAAAATCAGAAGCTTTTCAAATAGAAAAAAATTGGTTTGGAAATGTTATTACTGCAGTTCATAACCCAGTGAATCTGTGAGAGGTGGAAGAAAATAGAAAAGGAACCAGGAAATTAATAGCAACAAATCAGATAAATGTGTCATGGTTTTGGCTAAATATAAGTTAAGATACTGAGGGATATAGAAATTAGACACTAAATATCTATTTACAGCTGTCACTTTGGCAAAGAAATGGTCTCAACCCTTGGGGAGCTGAGTGCTGTGACCCTCCCCAGCTCAGGACGGTGAAATCCATCCTCACCTCGAAGGGCAACTCAGCCCTTACCTCCAGTGTCACAGGGCTGAGTGGTCCCTGCTGGGGACAGCAGAAGGGCTGGGTGGGTTTGACACCAGCACAGCCTGGACTATGCCGTGCCTTGAAGGCACTACAAAGTTAAGGTTGTTAGTTGTTTTTAAAAATTCTCTTGCCGTAACTCTCAGCAATATTGCTCTAATGGTAGTAGGAGTAGGGTGAACAAGATTTTAGGGTGCTCAGGCATTTCATCTTTTAATGTAGGCCAAAAAAAAGTCACTCTGCTTCTCAGAACTGAATTTTGAAAGGGTTGGTTGTGAAGTAGGTGCAGAATTACTCATTTATCATACTTTTAAAGTGATATTTACAAAATTTCAAGAGCATTTGTCACCAGATACTATAATCCAGGATTCCAGTGCTTAAGTGTGGCCAATAAATAATAACATATTCCCTTTGTTATGACAATTATCTTCCTCTATTCTCCCATCACATGTCATTCTTGCTAGAAAAAAAATGTTTTCTTTCTTTTTTTTTGAAATCTCCTGTGCCAGCATGACTGAGATTCTTCTACCATCTTTAGCTAATTGTGAATTACATGCTAAGTGCCTACTTACCTCTCCAAATTGCAATGATTAGTCTTGCATGGTTTGAAAACCTATTTTAAGCAGGGTACTTCAGAAACAATTGCAACCACAGGGGGGAAAACTCTAGGAGTTGTATTTTAAGATCTTTGTTCCATTCTCCTTTGATGCAGCTTTGAGAATCATGTATTTTCAATTGCAGTTCCTCTTTCTCCCAGAAACACCTATTTTTCCACCTTGTTGCATCTGCAATGTTTTAAATGTAACAGTGGTGCTGGTTCTTCAGCTGGGTTTGTCAGGCTGTAGAGCTCCTGGTGGGTCCTAATAAAATCATCTGGGCTCCACACAGAGCTGTCTAGACCTCTCTGATTGTAGCTTGGACCTGGTGCTTCTCTGCCTTTCAGAAGCCACTGTTTAAAATGAAGATATGGGCAGTTTCCAAACTAAATTAGATTGAAAATTCTCTAGTTCATCTGGCACATCCTCGCTGTTTTTCTAGAGGTTTTGTCAAAATCCTAATGCCTCCCAAAGAAAGTAAAACAGATGAGGAGAAAGCCCTTCTAAAACCACAGACCTGAAAGCTGCTGTTGCTTGAGATAACAGCCCCTGAAGTCTTGTCCTTCAGGGTTTTTGTCACTTAAACTCTCTTTGAAGCCAGCAGGAGACAGGCCTGAGCCTGGACTCAGCCTTCAGGAATGTGAGCAGCCAGTGGTGCTTGAAGGCAGCCCATTGCTGAACGTGTCCCCCAAACCACGACAATACCAATTTCACAACACCAAGCGAACACAAACCTGACTTTATACTGGGTTTTATACGTTTGTATTTGACCTTACGTATTTGAGCTTCATCAAAGTTAATGCAAATTAGTGCTCTGAGGTGTTCTCTACACCTGCTGTCCTGAGATGCCCTGCAGGACCCCCAAGTGTTGGTAGCTTGTAAACCTGCAGAAGTTACTAAACATGAAATAACCCACCAGTGAGTTAAGAAAACACTAAATAACTTTCCTACTGTTTGTATTTTCCATTACTGGTATTCAGTTAACGGTCCTAATGTTTTCAGTCCAGGAATATTAAATGTAATCTTTCATAATCTTGATCAGCTCTAGTTTTCTACTGAAACATGTTCCTGTGTGCTATTTTTTGCTTCATTTAATTAAGTTATTTTGGATAAATGCATCAATATTTCTGTTTCCTAATCAATCTTAAAGTAGTTAGAGGAAAGGCAACCTTGCCATACATCATCAGTAATGCCAGGCTTTGCAAAGGAAGAAAAAAACATTATGAGAGAAGGTTATTAAAATATTGAGTAAACTTGTTTCTGTTAAAGCTGTAATTGAATTTTTAAAGCCCTGGCCCATTTTAAACACCGAACTTTAGTTTATGGTTTGATAATTCATTTCACTTTCATTTTATAGGTTTTATTTTATAGCTACTAAATATCTATGGGCCATCCCCTGTTCCTTTTCCTTCCAGATTGTGAAATAGGGTATTTAAATGGAGGATTAAAAATAAAAATCATAATGCCAAAATAGATGTGGTATCAATCAGTTCCCAGATAAATGTACTGTATCAAGTGCTTGTTGAGATTCAAGAGTATGTTTTTCTGGTCTGCTCAACTGGGACTGCAGTCAAGTCTTTGCAGAGCTCAAGAATAGGAAACTTTAATTGGTTGTAATAACCATCAAAGCAGAGGAAAAATCTCACCGCTGGTCCTAGCAAGCATCAAAACTGTTAAAGTTTCCTTAATGTTAAGGTCAGGAGTCCAGTACTGGATCCTGTCCTGAGTACAAGGATGTGTAGCCATAGTGAGGAGAGTTTTTGGTTACGTTTGTAGATACAGCATTTAAAATATTTAATTTCGTGCCCTAAAATGACTGTTTACTGAAGGATATGAACTGTGTGCCTAAAAGTTGAATTTTCCAGTCTGAATTTTAAATAGCTCAGCATTAAATTAAGCAGTTACTTCTTTCTTGCAAAATCCAGGTAAAATTGTCCACTGGCAAGTGGCGCTCTGTAGCTTTGGAATACCCCACACTGCAGTAACTGTGGTTTATTTAAAAAAAAGGATGATGAAACTATGTCTTTGCTCCGTTTCGCACCCTGGGGTGATCATTTCCGATAATAAAGTGAGTATAATGTGATGTGCCCTGTCAAAGTTAAGGAATCTCTTCTTGATCATGCATCTGTAGGTAGAATATTAAGTTGTGGGAACACGATATACAGCCAAATTATCCTGGTGATTTCATGTAAAATGCATGGTTTTTTAGCCGAACCATCATGTCCTGTGAGTGCTTCAAATGCAAAACAGGCTGTTTAGAGAGACTACCTCAAACTGGCACTGACAAATGATCTATATGCTGCAGAGACCAGAGCAGTACAAAGACCGGATTTTACTCCTCATCACTCTGCCTTGTAGACACTCCAGATAATTTTTCAATAATTCTGTGTCCTGCAAAAGGAGACACAGGGCTTTATTTCACTTTTCCACTCGGTGCCACTGCAGGTCAGCGAAAGTCTGGGAATACATTTAGGCCGGAGAATGGAACAAAACCTTGGAAAGGGTTGCAAAGGCAGGTTAGTATAGAGGTCACTAATAACATGGAGAAAGCCCAAACAAGTGAAATTAAGAATGGTCCCTATTTCCACTGAACAGTGAAGAAAAGAGAGAGACTGCACATCTTTCATTGTCCAAGGCGGCAGGGAGTTTACCTGGTGTCTGTGTGAAAAAGTGACAACTGGGACACTGCTAGGAAAAGAGGATGAAGGTCCAGAGTGAAATAAAGTTGAGGATGAGTGTGGTGCTGGGGTGGGGAAGGCAGAAAGACCCAGTCACTAGCCCTGGAACCATGAAAGCCCCACCCAACCTGGGAGAGGGTCTCTGAATGCAGCTGTGACCCTGGGCATTCTCTCTCCCTCCAGAGGCCTCAGTCAAAATTAAAGCCCAGAGGTTATAATGAGTTTGTAGTAACATACAAGCTGTGTGTGCCTCTGTACATCCTGGCCTGTAGCAGGAAATCCTCCCACACTGTGTCGTGTTTTGCCCATCATGGGCCATGTTCTCCATGACCTCTGTGTGTGCTGTGTTTGCAGATGCTTCTGCATTGCCCTGTCATTTGGGTGGAAAGTATCGTAAACCCAAGAGATTTTTAAAACATGGGTATATAGTGTGTTATGGGGAGATTCGACCTTTTAGAGGCTCAGCTTGGTGCATATGGAAAGGCAGGTGAAACAGGCCCCTCGTGTCCCTTGGCCTGGAGGGATCCATCCCTGCTACAAGAGACTTCTGGACAAATAATTGAAAACCTCTTGAGCATTACAGCAAAAACTGGGAAAGTCTTGTTATGATGAGACGGAAAATAAGCTGAATAATTGCTGCTGCATCACAGTACGTACTGGTATAAGTGAGACAAGAATGTGACCATCTCACGGAGGTGTTGTACTCTTTGATGGATTGGTGCAATGAGCAGTAGTTATAGGACTCATATGGGAGTGTAGAGGTATAACATGCAATAATGAAGGTAATGTCTTCATTGAAACAGTTCTTTACTGCTGTCTAGGAGCTGGATATCTTGGATTATTGCAAACCCTACCTGAATATTTTTACAATCACCTCCTTGTTTAGCTCAATGCAGAATTGTCTTGCCAGTGCTCAGACAAGCTCTTCTTGAAGTCCCATGAAGACATTCAGGCACATGCCCTTTCCAGGCAGTCCCCTGCTTTTCAGTCCTGGTAACAAATACATAAACTTCTCTTGATGTCTTTCCTAACTCTTCCTTCACTGTAGATTCAACCCATAACTCTTATCCTTTCCATTATAGTTGTGCAAAGCTGTGAGTTTCCTGTTCCTTTGCAACAATCCTTACAACAGATAAGGGAGCATTATCACATGTTCCCTCAGTTTTTATCAATACTTACATTTGGATCACATTCTTTAGCCTATGGTCACTCTCATGATCTTTGCTGGAGTCACCTTTCTGGTCATGAGGTGTCCAAAAGTGATCATTTTCCTCCTAAGGCCTTGCCCATGTGGGATAGAGCAGTGAGGTTACTGGCATGTCGTACAAGCTTTCTTCCTGTTTGCACATCCCAGAATGATGTTTGTCTTTTTCATGATGGCATGACATTGTTGACTTATATTTGGTTTATAACCCATGCTGTTCCCCAGATTCTGTTCTGCAGCACAGCAATGTAACCAGTTGTTTTCCTTTTTAATACAACTGTCTATTCCTACCTAAGCATAGGATGATGCAGCAGTGCTTCTTGAATTTCACCTTATTCTTCTTCATAGTATTTTTCTAGTTTGTGAAGGTCATTTTGAACTCTCATCCTGTCCTCTAAAGTGCTTGTTAGCCCTGACCTGTTGTGGTCCCACCATCATCTGGTGGACATTTGCAAAATTTCTGTGGAAATCACTTGCCTCTGCTGTGTAGGTGCTTGGAGTAGGCCAGAAATGAAGCTTTGTGCTTCCCAAACTGCACATGTGCCACCACAGTTTATTCCCTTTCGGGAATCCCTGTATATCTTTAACCTCTGACTCTTCGTAGTCTGATAAACTACAGAGGCGGCTTCTTGAGCATCAGTATGGCCCATGTGGGGACACAGAGAAAAATCCCTCGTGTTTTCAGCAAGTGCATACTGGGAGCACTGACAGGCAGATCATCCTGTCTTTTAACATTATTTGTGAGCCAGGTAGGCACAAGAGTGGTTTGTTTCATCTTCCATCAAATGTAAAAAGCTGGTGGCAAGTATTTTCTAATGAAGAGGAACCTGAGCACTTATGGACTCCTTTGCTGACTGGCAAAGCTTGACAGCAGCTCCCTAAACAGCACTATCCCAGAAAAGATGTCAGTGAAATCACCGTGCTTTTTAAACAGAGAGAAAACTGACTTGAGTGTTTTCCCCTCATGCTTTTAAATAAGCTGCTTCCCAACAGTGGTTGAAATGTGGTCGCTTCTCGGAGGTGCTGAGTAGAGCTGAGAAGGAGGGGTTTTGTCTAAATTACTCTCGTAAAAAAAAGACAAAATTAGATCTCTACATTATTTCAGGAAGGTGTCAGAGGAGTTTGTAGTTGTCTTGAAGTCAGCACTATTATTTCTTAGCTAACCACTACTGAAATGAGTTTTTGGGGTTTTTGCTAAGTTTGTTTGGCTTGTTCAAATTCTGATCAGGCCAGATAGAAGGCAGCAGTAATGACAAATCAGCAGCTTGGTAAACTCTTAGGTTGGCTCTCCCTGGGGTATAAGAAACCCCAGGTCAAGCTCCTTCTGCATGATTATGTTTCCTTCCAGCTGGAGGGAAACAGGTCTGGCAGGAGAGATTAAGAGCTTGTCCTAAAGGAACCAATAGGTTGGTGGTCAAGGGGGTTACCTGGAATCTTTCTTGCTAACGCTTATATGAGATGCTTTGTAAAGATCTGTGATTCGGACTAATGAAAAGTTGGACTGGAAGTGTTAAAGGCTGGGTTGGATGGGGTTCTGAGCAACCTGGTCTTGGGGAAGTTGTTCCTGGTCATGGAAGAGGGAACCAGATGATCTTTAAGATTCCTTCTGACCCAAAGCATCCTATGATTTTATGGAATGGTGAAAATTGTGGAGTCTCAAAGTTTTGTGTTGAGAGGAAATATGTTTCCTGCCTGAGCACATGCAAGTGCAACTGAAGAAAACGTGAGGTCCAGGAGTTCAGCACCCTGAAAATAAGGCCTGATGTCTAAATGAAATTGAACTTCAAAAAGAAAAGTAGTTTTCTGGCCCTTTTGGAGCCAAAACAAAGAAGTATTTATTCTATTTGATCAGCTATTCACAAATGATGACTTTGTATCTTTAAAATAACTACAAACCAAATTTAAAACTGGAAGCTCTCATCTTTGATGTTATCTGCAGATAAGATAGAGCTTTGAAGCACTAACAGAGGCTAATTGGAACAGAATACCAATACAACCGAAAATTAATGGAAAACACAAGAACTGTTTGGAGCACTGTCATTCTAAACTGGGACCATTTCTTTTCAAATCCTGCAGAACTTCAGGAAAAAAGTGCAGTTCTCTAGACTGTAGATAAAAGGGGAGAATCATCTGATTCAATGTACCATGATACTTCAAACACAATCATAAATTTTATTTATTTATTGTATTGTATTTAATTTGTTGTATTGTATTGTATTCCTTGTATTGTACTTTGAAGTATCAAAATCTTTCCAATAGATAGCAGGCTGAAATGAGGTGGAGAAAGGTGTGCCACAGGTGAAATAGTATTAAATTCATGTTTGTATTTGAAACTGGCTCCTTTCTCCCTGTTTTCTTTCGAGGATGGCATTGCTTTCCATCCTGAGCCTGAAAAGAATTTGTTAGAGTTGTTGAAGGTTCAGTCGGCTCCTAGTGAGAGAAATCATGGAAGGGCAGAGCAGAGTGGAAATGTGTTTTATTTTGGGGAACAACTTGCCTGGATGCAAGTTCAGGCAGCACTTGCTTGTGTTGTTTTGCTCTATGGACAACCTCAGACCCTAAACTGGGATGATCCTTCCCATTTCTGCTGAGGTAGTGGAAGTGAGATGTTTGTGTGTATCCTTACTCCCAGCAGTGTAAGTAGGCAATGTGCTCTCTAGACTTGTCCAAGAAACCCACTTGGTAGTAAAAGGAAATGATTCCTGTTGCTTAGCCAAATACTCTGATATTAAGCAATGCCAGAACTGAAGTTGCTCAGGCAACCTTATTTCTACTCCCTCATTCATTAACATATGAGGTGATCACATGATTGAAGCTGCTAATTCTTATTTTGTGCTGTATCTTGGGTTCAGACAAGGATTAATGCAAAACTGCTTGTCCTGCCATGAAAAGTCTGAGGACAGGGTCTCAGAGTTTTTTAAACACTTCACATGCTTTGCTGGAAGTGTGAGGAGCAAGCAGGAGGTCTGTGGCCATTCTGAAAAAACAATCTGTCAAAAGTAAATGAAGTCTTTGAGGAGAACTGTGCTTCTGTGAGGTCCTGGCATGGAGACCCTCTTCCTCCTTGAGGACAGCACTTCGCCCTCTGCCCTCTTACTCAAGGGCAGCCCAGGCAGCCCAGCCTCTGTATCCACAGCCCATGTGCCCATTGCTTTTAGCTGTGTTTCTCACATTAGGCAGCATCTTTCTGCCCAGACAGGTATCCATGGACTTCCAGGGACCAGGCAGATCTTTATCTCTTGTAAAGCACCACCTTTCCTTGCCAAAACTGCGACTGAATATACTGTTGATGTCGCTGCCTGCAGTCTTTCAAACCACTCACCATGGCTGCTCTATTTTCACAACTGGTTTGCTACCTCAGTAGTCATTAGTTCTTAGCTAATCCAACAGTGACTCTGTTTTCAAATATTACCTGGGTGGTAAAACACAGGATTTATACATTTTTGCAAGGGTCTCCTTCTGCTCAGCAGTTTGGATGACAAGCACTCTAACGCTTATTCAGCTAAGCTTAGTCTTCTTCAAAGCAGAAGATGTCTCTTATCTGTAAGAGTGAAAAGTTGTACAGTATCAGCAGCTTTTGTTTTAATGCCTATTGCTTTTCCTTCTTGAGAACTTGGAATTTTGCAATCCTGTTAAGTGCCTGTATTCTCCGATAAATATTCTGCGCTGTTGCTGTATTTCTGTTGTTAGGTTTCTCAGGGGAAAAAGGCAGTAAAGAAAGAAAATGAATAAATAAACAGCCTTGAGTGTCCAAAAATATTGCAGTATCTTGATTTGAATAATCGAAAATTGCGACACTCTATTTGGCTACATTTCATCACATTGAAAGCTTTGCATGCAAATCCAAACCCTGTTATCCCTTGGAATATTTTCATTGCCAATCTTTTTCTATTTTGTTTGTTAAAAAAACCCAACCAAACAAACAAAACAAAACCAAGAAGAAAACCAAGCCTACTTTTTGTTTACAAATGAAGTTAACTTGTATTTAAGGCAAAAAAAATGACCCACCAAATAGAATAGGGGTGTATTCCCACATATTTGCGATGACTAAAAATCCCTAGATTTTCTTCTTTTATTTAACTGCAGAAGTTCAAGAGATGCCTGCATAGGATGCAAATCTATTTCAGAATATGTTAAGCTGTATTTCTGTTACTCTTAGCTGGAAATACTGGAAATCTAAGTAAAACCAGCAACAAGAGCCCTGCTCCAATACTTTACTGGGAAGCTGGACTTAGAGAGGACTTAATGCCGCCACCCCAAATAAGAGCATTTTAGTAGACTTTTGTTTCTACTTAAACTCCAAAAAAAAAGCCACAGATCAGCTTAGTCTGAGTTCTCTCAACATTTGAGTATGCCAGGAGGGTTTGTTCAAATTACATCTTTGGTCCAGATCTGTTTCTTTCCAAGTCTGATCCCAAAAGCAAGGAAAATATCACAGAGAAATTTGAAGAATGAGGGGAAGTGCTTCATTCCTAGTATCTTGCCAGACTTTGGTTCTTCACACAAGCTGCTCTCCATAGTTCCCCTCTGCCTAATCCTTTATTTCACACCCCCTTTTCCTTTAGTTTGTGTCATGATATAAGAACTCTGCTGACTTAAAGTACTCTGAAGAACCAGGGAGCATTTCTGAACATCCTCAGATATGCCCAAATACAGGGAAAAGAGCCCGAAAAGCATTGGTTGGATGGGGCAGTGGCACAGTGGAGCCTGACACATCCCGCAGAGATGGGGTGAGTGACGTGAGTACATTGGGATGGGGAGATCCAAAGGCTCTCGTTGCCTGGCCCATCTTGTTTGACAGTACTTAATTTTTAACATGTGGAAATTTCTGAAATATGCATCTTGAAATATCTGCTTAGCTTGCCTAGAAAGCTTTAATAATTAATGGAAACTCAGAGTTGAGGTATAGTAATGATTTATATGGGGAGCTGTCTTTACACAATCTGCTCTCAAAGCTTTCTAGAGTATTACTCTTAGTGTCTAATTAACTTCCGAAGAGTGATACTGCTCCTTTCACTACACTGATTGATCAAGGGCTTAACTGCAAGTCATATTTTCCAAGTGATTCCCCAGTGTCTTCTCAGCTCTTATGAGTTCTTGCTGAGGAATAGAACTGTCTTGGACACCAAGAGCGACTTTCAAGTTTTCAAATACTACATCTTCTAGGTCAGGATGGTCCTGTTGCTGTTAGCCCCTGGAGCCATTGCACAGAAATTTCTAGTCCTTAGGTATGGCTTTCAGTGATATGATCTAAACATTTTTCTTTTCCCCAGTAGCAGTTCTTCATAGCATATATTTTGGAGTGTGTTCCTTTCACTCTTTGAGACTTGTGATGATAAAGATTACACTAAAATACACTAAAAATTCAAGTAACTAATAATGATTTAGAGCTAAAATGTGGTATTGCAAGTACCAGCCACCAGCTAAGGACCTTCAAAAGACAGAGTCACTCCCTTGTTTTGTGAGGGATCTGTGTAAATCACCTATAGACACCTTAGGACAATCATAATTAGTACCATGTCTGTTTTCAGGCTTTGAGTATTTGATTTGTTTAAATTAAAACTCTTGAGAGTGAAAAGAAAAGCTGACAGGACAACGAACAGGGAAGGTCTTATGAACTTCGAGGTCTGTTCTTCTGTCAGTAAATTTGCTGTCCCAAGTAATACAAACCCTTAGAGGGCCATGGATATGAGAAACACACAGTGCAGACAACTCTTTGACTGACTCTCTTTTTAAGAAAAGATCAAGTCCCTTTGCAGAGTCATTTTTAGAGTCACCAGAGGATGGTGGAGAAAAAAGTATACATTTTCTCAGTAGTTAATTAGCTGTTTAAGGCCCTTTTGTCCCACCACTTCCCTGTTCCTTGCTCGTGATCTCAATGTATCTCTCAGTTCTTGGCACAAGTTTCTTTGTTATCCATAACCAATGTGTTTTATAAGTATTTTCCTACCCATAGCTACATTGACATTTGATATTAGCAACTCTGGTCAGCTAATGCAAACCTTGAGAAGGGTCAGTTCTTGAGTCACAGATAGGCTGCCCTGACCCCAGAAGATCACACCCCTGAAACGTCTTTTCAAATATATCAAGTTCTGCTATTTTCTTAACCGCTTCCCTCCCCAATTATGGTGATAAGCCTTGTCTAGTAAAAACTGTTCTTACAGCGGTACTGGGTGTGCCATGTGTTCCCAGGATAATTTTTTTAAAATCTATTTTATCTTTTTTTAATCCTTTTCACAAAGACTGTGCCTTCACCTTGCACCCGAGGGCTGTGCAGTGATGGAGCCAGCTTCAGAGACTGTGTGCTCAGGCTCATCTATAACTGAGAGCCACCAGATTGAGAGGATCTACATTCTTGAGATCCAAATATTCCTCTGATAGGATTAATGGCCCCACCTTTTAAGAAATTATCTATACCTCCATTTCCTCTTTCCATCCAAACAGCATTTCTGGTACTAATAACACCAGCCAGAGCAAAAGAGGAGATAAAAGCTCTGGTGGCAGAGTTCCATGTGTGAAGGAAGGTGTCATAAAGTCTTGGAGGGCTGATCCAAAGTTTGTACCAAAATTAATGACTGCTTTTGTCATTTAAATCCCTCTGGAACCCCAATGTATTTATTGGGAAATTTCATCAGGAAAAAGTGAGTCTGAAAGTCCTACACTGGAACTTCTTGGAGTATTTAATTTCTCTGGAGCTAGAATGAGGATACTTAGTGTGTCTGCGTAAGTTACAAGCAGAGGCTGATAACTGAATTCAGGCACTTCATGGATTTTTTTTCTCTTTCTTATATGGAATTATATTGTTCAATTTTCAGCTTATTCTGTTCAGGTGTGAGTGAGTTTGGGAGCTGCTTTGACAAATGCCTCATGCTGAATTCTACAAGGAGAGTTACGTAGGGACAAATGCACATTGTTGGTCCAGCATTTCTTCTAAACTGAAGCATTAGGACTTGATGCAAATTATATTAGAGATACTATGATCTTCCTTCAAATAGATTCTGATCTGCTTTACCAATAGGAGGGAATGCACATAAAGCATCTAATGAAGAAATGAGGATCTTCTCCAAACAGTTGTCTTATTTAAAAAAAAATTGAAAATATATAATTTTGACGCTTCATTCTCCTGTTTGTACTATTACTTTCAGAATTAAGCATTTTGTTATGAAAAAAAAGTGCTTGGTACAGGTAGAATAGAAGTATAATTCATTGTTGATGATATTGCTTTGTCCAAACAGGAAAATACAATGCTGGGATTGTCTAGTGCTTTGTGTTGGCCTAGTACTGCTCCTAAAGAAAGATAAACCTAGGGTTAAATTTTCTGCTGGTTTTTAAATCTAGTCTCTTGTGAAAATCTCACCCCAAATCAGTTGTGGAATTAGCAAAATGTACTCCAAAAATTGTCAATATTGTTTTTATATGTCATGTCTTAGCAGCGCTGGTAGAAACCCTTTAAATATCTATAGCTGAACCCAAAAGCTTCCAAAATATGGCATGGCAGCAATGCCAAATAGGCACAGAGTTTGGTGTGTCCCTATTTCTTCTTCTGGTGCTGCCTTCAACTTCTGAGCAACTACTGATAAAAAATTGTGACCCCTGTGTAAATATTAGTTGGGTTTGCGTAACAGTAAATGTTAACTCCTGTAAGAAACTGATGTCTCGACAAAAATACCTGTATCTCCTCCTAAGATGTCTTGTTTATCAGCCTGCCTTCCTCCTTGTGCTACAGGATAGAACTGCCTTGGCTTAAAAACAAAAAAGGTGGGTGGAAAACCCTTGCAAATGAAGGCACACAGTTGTCTTAGCGCACTTATGAATCACTTTGAAAAGCTCACATTCCTATTAGAGCGATTTTAATAACAAAACACATTGCCCAGACAGCCTGATGTTAAATGTGTGCAGCGCTCTAGAGTAGAAGGGCTGCAAACAGCAACATTTAAATTGTGG
Organism: Rhagologus leucostigma; assembly: GCA_013397725.1. Taxonomy (NCBI): domain Eukaryota; kingdom Metazoa; phylum Chordata; class Aves; order Passeriformes; genus Rhagologus; species Rhagologus leucostigma. The sequence continues at coordinate 1,810,899 of VZTD01002147.1, forward strand.
GGCTTCTCCAGGGTGAAGCTGCACAAGAGCTGATCAGTAAAGCAAGAAATCACTGCTGTAGCGTGTGCAGGGGAAGGAGGTAATAGGGATGCTGCTACCTGAGGAAAAGGGCAAGTCCTCTCACAGATAAAGGAAGAGAGAGCTGTAAGAGGAGGAAACCATGTAAGGAAAGATTAGAATTTTTTAAAATGTGGAAAATTGTTTAACATTGAAGTTGTATCTCAAGGCAGTCCTGTCTATCCCAAGACCATTGCACGTTTGTAACCTCAACTTTGCAGACCACACTGTTTCTCCTAGATAACAGGGATATGCAGATAGTAAGAGGCACAAAAATAAATTAGAAAAGGATTTCTTTAATGCTTCTAATAATGTATTTGGACATGATTATCATAATGAATCTTGTAAAAGGAATTTACTGTTTCCCCTTTTATATGATGTATTTCTGACCTTCACCCTCTTGATATGTGATTCCTATTCAGTGAAGGTGCCCATAATAGAGGGGCAAGAAGGATGATCAGAGTTCAAACAATAGGGTAAGAAATGCAGAGTAGTGGGAAAAAGCTTCCATTTTCCCATAAGCTGGGGCATAGAAGATACTGCAGCCTCAGCTCTACAGTATCTTATGAACAAACAAATTATGCATGAGTTTGCTCAGGGGACTACTCAGCTACTCAACAATAATGGGTAATTGCCCTCACAAACTTATCCTCATATCACTCATACACACCAACACTTATACTGAAAAGAAAAGACGCGAAGAACAAATTTCAATATAAAACACATTATTATTATGAAAATGACACATTTCCATTTAACCCTTTTCTAACAAAAAGAACTCGCTACGTTTCAAAGAAAATGGGGCTGGGGAATTTTAAACGTTAGTCTCAGTATTTTCCCTTGGAAGGCATACTCAAGATTGTTTTACTTGGCACATTCTGTACTCTTCATTGTAGCAAAGGCTTGCGGGTATCTAATGACACAATCACAGAATGCCATAGAAATTTGGAACAAAATCCCCATCTTCGATACAATTCAGCAGATTCACGCCATATGGAAATCCTGCTGTTTAATGTAACACCATTAAAAGCCACATATTGCTAAATTCATCTCTCAAAGATTTTTGCAAAAGTTGCAGGAACAATATTATTTCTGAGTTTTTAACCTTTATTCAGCCTCCAGCATTCTTAGGAGTCAAACGTGTGTTTCATAACTGGAAATCCAACTACTTCATATGCTGGTGATATTTTGATTTCTCAAACATACGTAGTAGTATAATGGTCTTGTCTCCTTCATAAAGAACTAGTAAGTTACAACTTGATCAATAACTGGGAAAGAGATGAACCATAGCTAGAGCTCGGGGTCCTAAAATATAGATTAATTTAAATTTATTCTCTACATCTTCACCCTGAGCATCTTATTAATTCCTTTTCTTTGTCATATACTTTCAGTTCTAAGTGGCAAGTTCCCTGGGTCTGAGATTGTGTGTTAACAGTTTGAATTGCAAAGCTCTTTGGTATTTCTGGACTGCAAATGAAATCATTGATAAAGCTATTTGCTGCACAGCCACTTGTATGCATTTTCAGTCCATCCCTTTAGGAAAATCTTCTACTGAAGGCAGTGCAAGGACATGGAATTTGAGTAGACAGAAGGTGGTTCTGGCCGCTGTGTAGATGCTTTACCAAAGCTTTACCCAATGTTTTCAATGTCTGCGTAGATCTCAGCTCTTCTTACTGGACTGCTCATAGGTGCAAGGATTTCCCAGCTTTATCTGCTTGCAGGAATTGCATCAGAAAGGATACAGAAAATGGTAAAGAATCCATCCCCTTTTTTCAAAATGTTTTTCCAAAATCCTGCTGAAATCTGAAGCAATGTTTCTACCCAGTGTGAGAGTGTGACTAGAGAGACATCATGAAAATGCAGTGTGGTGCTGTTTGCCATGTTAAAAGGAGTATCTTTAAACTCAGAAGTACCTTGTGCAAGATGTGTGTACCAGGGCTCTCAGAGGCACCTGGGAAGAGTCCTACATGAGCCGTAAGCTGCCTTTTCAATCTGATCCTATTCCAGATGTGTCCATTTCCTTTTCCATGTCTAAAGCTGGAGTAGTGATGATCACAAGAGTCAGCATCTCCAGGAGTGGCAGTTTCAGCCACTCTCCCAAAGAGTCAACATTTCCAGATGCTGAGCCCTCCTGAACATATGGCGATCACAGGTGTCTAGAGAACGGTCAAAACCTTTCTGAAAATATAATTCAGGGAGGATCCAAAATCTCTTCCAAGCCAACAAGAATAATGGCAGGTGACTAAGAGCCTGAGCGGTTTTGTAGATACTTCTGTTATTTATGTAACTGTGTTGGGGTGAGCAAGATGAGCTGGGTCCAACACCTCCAGGAGATGACAGAGGAGTTTAGAGAGGAGGAGTGAGTGGCCCTAAGCTAGGAAGAGAGAGGAAACATGGGTAGCTGTCTGTCTTTTGTTTGCAAATTCATGGTTTACGAGAATGTTGCCCTTGATCTAGGTGACCAAACTTCTGGTAAGTTTTCAGAAGTTGTTGGCAGCCCTGTAAGCCCAAGATTTCCACTCCGGAATTGCAACAAGATAATTACTCTTGCTTTGTCAATACGAGCAAAGCAGGCTTTACATCTCTTTAGGGAAAACTAGCACAGCAGCAAAGAGTTGTAAAGGAAGGAATAGCTCTTTCAATAAGATTAAGACACACTGAGTAAGAAATTACCTGGGTGAAAGAGAAACACCAGTCCTAGAAACATTCCCAGATTTTGGCTGGTGCGTTTCTAGCAAGTAACAATGTGTCTCTGTAGTGGGAGCCAGTGAAGCTGCATTTGAGGGCTGTGATGATATTTGTATGTCCCTAATATATTTATAACTTAGGACAGAGTACCTGTGTGTATGTCTCTCATTTTTTTCCTAGTAGATATGCAGAGATTTAAACAGGTGAAAATGTGTCCACAAAGGACCATAAAGAAGAAAAGGAGTTATAAGGTAATGCAGCAAGAGCGCTGGTGCATGGTTATTGAACGTAAAAATGGTTAACATGTGGAAAGAGGTGTATAAATGACTGCAAGCCACTTTTTCAAATGTCTTTCCCTGTTGCTCTCAGCAATATCACTGAATGTGATCAAATCGTTTTTCCACTCCTTTGGCACAGTACCTTCCCCAAGTTAACAGCCACCTTAAAAAGAGGGCACAGGGTCCATGGCAGATAATGCATGTTCTGTTGTGTGATTCTCAAATGCTGTTAGGGCTCTTCATGTGGGAGATTAAAGCCACTCACCACTGGTTTGCCTCTGCTCCGGCTGGGGCCGGTGTGAGCTCCCCATGGGCTGTGCACAGCTCCCAGCCCTGCTCCTGTGGAGGCTGCAGGATGAGGCCCTTGGCTGCAGGTTTGGTAGCACCCAGCGTGTGTCAGATCCCCATGTGTAAGCATTGGTATAGTTTTAATTTATTTTTAAGAACACAAAGATCCATGATTTAAATATTGTGAAATCCTGTATATATTTTGGCTCAGTCAGTCATATGCCTGTTTACTCACAGATTCCCCAAAATCTGCATTTCCTCAGGCATTCATGTCTTTCATATTCTTTATGCTGCTTTTTCTGCCTCAGTTATTTCTTAACACCATGCTGCCTGCTTTCCCTTCTATCCAGTAGAACGTGGCCTTTCTGGTAAGGCTTGGGTTTATCACACATGGTCAAGTGACCACTGCTTGATTGCTTCACTGAACAGCCAACAACTTTGTGTCAAGGTGAGAAACACCTTTGTGCCCCCTGCTTGCCTTGCTTCCTTCTCTGTGCAAAAATTAATCAATAAATCAAATTGTTTAGATCAGCGTCATAACCACAAGATGAGGAATGATAAAGGAGCCCTGTTGGGTACTTGGCTACAGCTGATGTCTGCTGTGTTCTCCCAGGGGTGGGGCCAGAGCTTTTTCACATTCTGGACAAAAACTGTTTAACTGAAATATGAGTTTAAATTTAAAAGGGGATTGTGAAATGCCTCCCTCCTTGGGTCTTTGTGTAGGGCAGGTTTAGGATGCTGGCTACAGAATGGGTTCAACTTGGGGTGTGTATTGTTTGGAAGTACCAGACCCAGGAGCACAGGTAGATTGATGAAGGATTGGATTTCCCTTCTAGGGGACAGGCAGCCCCTCCCTAAGTGGGTCTCGGTCTCTTTGCACCTTGATTTCCTCACTGCAAAGTGGGAAAGCCTCTTCCTTTCCTTTCTCTTGAAAGGTGCCATCCTAGGTGTGGGACCATGTGCTTGTGCTGCACCCCATGTAATGGGATTCTGCTTTGGGTTGGAACATCTTGATGTTAATAAATTAAATTAAGACGGTTGAATGCTTTTGTTTCCCTGGGCAACGTGGGCTGCAGGAACAAGCACACCTGCAAACTTCAGTAAATGTGGTCTTTGCTGTCACTGAGAAATCTGTCATTGAATTCCCCTTTCCCTCTCTTACCAGAAGGAGTTTTATTTTAGCAAAAGTTTAGGGTACTTGCATTATCAAAGAGTTTGCAAACCTGATTAGAAAATCTATTTAACCTGGTGTCAATTGGCCTCCTTGATGTGAAAATACACCCAAATCCTGGGAGAGAGGGCAGGCAGTGCCCCAGTCAAGCTTTCCCCAGGAATAACTAGTTTTAGGAAGAAGCAAAGGAAAGCAAAGGCATGCCAAACAGTCAAAAAATGAAGGGAATGTCTCAGTGGAGCGTTGAAGGGAATAGATGCTCAGGGTGGTGATGAGATTTTGTTTTAATCATAGTGATAAACCTTTTAATTTTGGTGCGCAGTAACAGCGGCTTTAAAAATGAAATAAAGGGTTTGTGACTAGCGAGAGTCCTTGGTGTTGCTTCCAGAGCATTGCTTGGGCTGTTATTAAAACCCTGCCAATGGTTTCAAGTGGAACAGCTAATGTTTCAAGTGTTCATAAATAATTGTTTAATGTTCCAAGCACTTTAGGAGCAGGTTTTAAAAACTAGCCTTGCACTGATTATTTCCACTACTGTAAAAACATTCTTTTGACAGTAGCTTTGCCTGCTGCTTATAAAAAGGAGAAAAGAAAACAACCACTGTTCTTTTTGAGCTGGTAGAGGGATGCACCTGGTGATGGACCTAAATAACCTAAAACTAGTAGATATTCTCTCCAAAAATAGAATTTGAAATAACTTTGTGGTGTTGCAAGACCAGGGCCACATCCATGGCTGGTATCTGAGGGGTGATGATGGCCCATCTCTGCTTCTTCGTGTGCAGGAGGGGTGTGGCCACTGGATTGCAGAGAGGTTGTGAATGCCTCAGTTTACCCATCCTGATAGGTGACACTTTAAAGCAGGGTTAGAGGTGAGGTCTTGTTGTTGTTCCCCAAAAACCCTTAGTGCCTTCAAACACATCCTAAGCAGAACCAAGGGCTGGGCTTGGTTGACTAAATAAAAAATGATGTGACAGAACCACAGGGCCGGAAGAAGCCTGGGGAGCAGAAATCTTGGGAAGAGGTGGAAGTTGTTTGCTGTACCCAAGCCAGGGCAGCTCATCATGGGACACATCCTAGTCCTGCTCTGCTTCCTGGGCTGTGGGAGTGAGAAAGGGGAGCAGGATGTGGCCTTGGAGAACAGGAGATCCAGCAGCATCCTTATTGTCCCTCCCATGCTCTCAAGGTTTGACAGCAGGAGGAAATTGTGGTCAGGAGGGAGTAAAATGTCCAGCTTAAAGTGAGCATCTTGGTCATGTTTGCACTCTTAAAAAACTGGTTGCTCGAACCAATTTTTTTAAACTTTTTAGTTATTTTCTTTTCAAGTTGGAGGGAAGAGTAAGAAATTTTCGTAAGCAATCATCCAGTAAAGTGAAATAGGTTGGAATACACATTGACTCCTAACTATGCTGAACATTCCCAAGTAGTTCAGAGCCTTTCAGCTTGATCCCTGTAACTTCCTGAGAGTAGCCTGAATGCTTTTCCCTCAGATAGATGATGTTTTGGTGTTATTTTGCTGTTGTGTATGTCACATTCTTTTCTGATGCCTGAAATCCTATTTCAAATATCATTTTTCCTTAAAAAAGGAAACATTTCCTTAAAAGGATCCAAGCAATTATAAATATATATGCAGACTCAAATTTTAAGGAATTAGAAATTTTTATTTAGTAGGAAGGATTAAGAAGTTTTGTGTTTACATATATTTTATATGTATGTTGGTATTTATAAATATCTGTAGAAGACATCCATGTGTAAGCTCATGAAGGATAGTCATACAAGCCTCAAGTTTTCCATGAATGAATGTTTTCAAGATTGAGCCTTAGGTCTTAGCCCTCCTGCGAGGATTTAGCTACCAGTTCTTCCACTGCAAAAACACATTCCCCTTTGTTTGCTGTTATAATTTGAAGATAAAAAGCACGACTTCATTCCTGCTGTTCGTTAGAACGAGGTCACACAGTAAGACTGGAAGCTTGTGCAAACACCAGTTACCACTCTGGTGGTCACTTTTTCAGGATGGATGGTTTTTTTTCTCTAGTAAACATGTCTTTTAAAGATCTCTCCAGTTATCTGGGCAGTGCAGTGCCTCTTCTTCAGGCGGAGAGAGCTGGGTGAGGAAGCAGCCAGCTGCCCTGCCAGGGATGCGCGTGTCGGGAAGGGAGGGAGGGGAGGGAAAAACTGGAGAGGGGGATGGAAAAAAAAGGGGGTTGAGGCCAATTGTTTGATCTGAGGGATACCTGGAGCCAGGATCCCTGCTCGGCTGGGATTATTCCTGCTTGGCTGCCCTCTGCCGGCATCGCCGAACGGTGCAAAGCCGGGAAGCGGCTCCGCGCCCCGCGCAGCGTCCCGCGCAGCGCCCCAGGGGCGGCAGCGGTAATTGCGCATAAAACATAACCTAAGTCTGTATGGATCAAAGAAAACACTTACACAGAATGGCTGACCAGGAAACAATTGGTTGTTATTGAGTGAGAGGATTGCTCTAATTAATCCAAGAGATATCCCCGCTGCTAAATGAGGTGAGGAAAGAGCACAAGGATAGATTTAACTCCGGAGCCGAATACAGCTGAGGCAAGGGGGCAGTTTATGACTCAACACAGTAGAATTTCTGCTTGTAAATGGAATTGCTAACATTATTTTTTTTCCCAAGCCGCAATTTTCCTAACTTGCAAATGAATCTGAAATATCTAGAAATAATAGTGTCTGTCGGGTAAAATGAATGCGGATTTTTCTTCTTTAAGGTTTTATTTTTAACTGTCTCTAGTAAAAGTGCTTTAGTCATATTTATCTCACTCATGAAAGAGCCTCTTTCTGTAACTCGTTTTGGATTTAACCCCTTTAGGGTTATCTACAATGTCAGCACACTGTCTGCTTTAGGACATCACTGTCTGTCCCTAATTCTTCATGGCTGTTTTATTGACATTTGGGAGGCCATCATGTGTTAAGAAACAGCAGAATATCACCACTGTCCTCTTTGTGGTCAAGCAGCCTTATCAGTGCATAGGAAAAATAAAGTGAGGGAGGGAGTGCTGCTTTCTCCTCCTTTCTCCAGCATTTCCTTTCCGCTCCTCACCGTTTCCATTTCCTCTTACATTTCCCACTTTAAAAGATGGACGATTAGTACCTGTGACCCTTAAATATCTTATTCTCTGCTACATTTACACGGAGAAGATTATTAAATCTGCAGATAGAATTAGAAGCCAAGCTAAATTCTTTTGTATTGATATAATCATGGGGGTTATTTTAAATGTGATGGATGTAACCCAAGAGCAGAGAACGTCCAGGATATCTAAAAGGCAGACACTGTATAAGTATTTATGAAAAAATCTGTGTGCTCTTAAGATGTCACGCATAATCCGCACTGTGTGTCTCTTCAGTGTCACAAGCACATTTACATAGATTGTCATGAATTTCAAATTGCACCTCAAATCAGTGCCAGAGTAAAATTACCTTGGAGCACAATGCAGCCTTCCTTTAAGAGTTAATCATCTAGGTCCCGCTCCGTTCGGAGGCAGTGCTGGCCCTGCAGTGACACTCACAGCTCGCTGCCAGCGTCAGGTGCCCCGACACGTTCGTAGCACCTCCGTGGGACCGAATGCCACCAGAGTCTGGTGCCACCTCACACACTCCACAGAACACGAAGTGTGAAAATGGTGTACTACAAATGCAGCCATCACCTTAACTGGTGCCGGCGGTGTCTCCGAAGGGTACCATGAGCATGCTTAGGGCTCTGCTTTGACAAACCATTTGTAAACATCCCATGAGGACTTTGCTCCAACAGGTATGAGAGCTCTGATCAAGCCTTTTCCCAATGCTGTAATGCTGTTGCTGTCATCTAATTGCATGTGCCTCAACTGTGGGGAAAGATGCCTTAAGTAGGCTGCTCTTTGGTTCAGTCTGACCATAAAAGGCTAAATACAGCCTTGCTCCAGCTCCATTGGTTGCCCACATCCAAATGGGATTAAGGCTTAGGCAGCAAGACCTTCTGGTTGTGGGGAGACAATAGGAACTGGAGATTTTACAAGGACCAACCAGCTCAGGGTGATACCACTTGGTAGGAACAGCTGGGTCATCTGATCTCAGGCTTCCTGCCATGTCCCGAGGCATGTTGCATCTTTCCAGAGAGGATAAATGCTTCCACTATGCCCAGAAAAAGTATTTATCTGGTGTAATGAGTTTATTTCTGGAGCGAGACCATATGGCTGAAGCAGTTTCTTGTTGCAGATCACCAGTTGCCAGTGCTGTAAATCACGGCTCTTCCCATATTGTTGCCACTGGTCTCGCCACTACAGGCCACCCTTCTACTCTGCAAATCCCCGTATCCAGAAGCAGGCTTCCAGCAAGCCTGGCTGTTCAATCCCAAGGCTGGAATTACCACATGAGGCCAGGTTAGGATGCTCCTCGTCTGCTCCCACCACTCAGGTACCTGGTGGGAAGGAAAGGGAAGGAGGAGTGTTTGGGCCGATGGCAGCACAGCAATGAGACATGTAAATGCCAGCAATGCTTTTTAGCATTTCTCAAGCAAGAGAATGGGCCAGCAGATACGTCGTGGAGCCTCGCCAAGCATGTAGGGGGACATGTTGTTAACTTGCTGGTGGCTGCTGTAGCCAAGAAACCGAGTAGCCATGTAGGGACTGTGGCGGGCGGGAGAGAGAGAGAGAAGAGCACATGTAGAAATAAGGCTTCTCACTCAACAAATTCTGCTGTTTGCATGCAGAAAAAGAGGTATTTTTGCAAGCAGGGACTTAGGAACAAGATGAAATCTTCCCACTTTTATCAGCAAGGCAGTTAGTGACAAGCACATGGTGAAAGGCTCAAATTCTGGTGCAAATTACCGTGAAAATAACCGAACACACAGAAAATTTGGAATTGCAAATATCGGGAAGCCATGGCTTTGTGGACTGACAAGACGGAAAAGACATTCATTCTAAGGGCTTTGAGGTGTAATTTAGTGTTCTGGGCACTATCCTCCCTTCATGGGTTTGCTGCAGGTTGAGACATCCCCACTAAGAGAGACAACAGGTATTTTATGTGCATAGAAAACACAAATATCCCAGGCACTTGGGACGTCTAACCAAGCATGGAAACACTGCCCAGGACTGGGGCGAGATGTCCTGTAGATGTTCTCCTGGACATCAGCCCTCTGTGTACTTAACTGCTTACCTGAAACGACAGAGAATTTTTGTTTTCCAATCCCACTCTAAAAGATGCAGGGAGCTGGAAGTGAGTGCTTTGTTCCATCCTAAGGTAGCCGCAGTTTGGTGGTAGCTGAAGTAATAACTATATATAGTCACTGAAGTGCCTTTGGATAGTTCTGGAGAACAACTGCTGTATAAATTTAAGGTATTATTATTATTAAGGTATTATTATCCCAAGTTTGCCGCAAGTTAGAACGAGACTGCAAGAATTACCTTGGAGCAGCTAATACTGGCACAGTTGCAGAGTTTAAAGTTCTCTTTCTGTCAATATTGTGTTAATTTTATCTGGTGCTTTTGATTAAACAAACTAACCTGGAACAATTTCAGCAACTGATTTTCTAAATAGAAAAGGCACTAATAAGTGAACATCAAGTTGCACCCCCCTGGCATCCAGAGAAAGGAAAATCCTTTATGAACAAATCAGATGTGGTCACACTGAGTCCTAAACACTACTCAGCTACCATCATGCTGATTTAATCAATCCACACGAGGTAAAAGAGGTAGAAAGTGGAGAATAATACCTCTGATGATGAGATATTTTAATGAAATGCATTGGGATAATTTAGTGGGGAATGAAAGTACTATGGATAAAAGTGAGTCAAAAAGCATGAAAAAACACTGAACAGATCAGAACATGTATAATATCAAACAGGGGTTGAACATCCCAAATCTGTGTTTCACAGGTCAGGGGATGAATTGGAGGTGATTTGGCTGTGAGCCAGTGGTGTCAGGGAGAAGCTGGTGAGGGAGTTAAATGATGGCTGTAGTCTGGGAATCAACGGGAATAGCTCTTTGGGGATTCTGTGGTCACTGTGTCTCGCTGGTTCATTAGAAATCGTGCAAGGAGACCTCCTGGAGTGGGAGATGTGATGAGCTGGTGTCCTGTAAGTGTGAGCCCATAGACTTGTTGTACTGACTGTGAACCTCAGTGTCTTCATAAGAACCACCGTGGACTGAGTTAAAATAAGTGGCTTTGCAAACTGAGGGTAAAGAAGATACAAAAGCAGATATGCTGGGCTCTGTGGCCCTGCAGTGCCCTCCTGCATGATCATCTTCCTTCATGTATGATCTTATCAGTGTGAGGGGTGCAGAGGGGTGTTGTTGCTGAGGGGGTAGGTGCACGTGCTGCATTGTTGGACCGTGACCTCAAGGTAGAGAAGCTCACTGCAATTTGTTCCTCAACCTTTTGTCCATATGACTGGTCTGAGACAGGCGTTTGGGACATAAAGTTCCAGCCAAGATGCATGGTCAGATAATAGGATTTCAAGCAGAATTTGGGTAAAATCGCCATGGCTATGTGATTCTGAGCACTTTGGGTGCTGGAAGGCACAAGACATGCTGCTTAGCCTGGTGTGTGATGCTGGATGTGTGTGAACAAAATATGTTGTAACTGTCCCATCCTTCCTGTACCATCAGATGTGCTGTTGACAGCTGCAAACAGGAACTTCTAAAAAGACAAAAACAACCCAACAAAAGACAAACTGACAATTTAGAGAAAAATTAAAACATATGCATCTCTATGTACATTATTTATGTGGGCCTAACAAATTACAAAGCAGGAAAACCAAGGGGCAGGTCTCAAACTGATGTTGCATTCCCATACCTTGATTATCCATCTGGAGATTGAGTCCATAGTTTTTCTGAAGCAGCTTTTTTTTTTTTTTTCTCAGAATGCATAGAAGGAGCAGATCTTTTGAGTAGGAAGGTGCCATTTTTACACAGTCACTGTTCAGACCATAGCCACACTTGAAGCCAAAAATAGAAAATATATTTTAGAACTTGTTAAATTAAAGGGAAAAAAAGAGAGAGAGGAAAGAAAAGCCTCCAGCAGAACTTTGCATTCTCTGACTTTTCAGACTTTCAGGTCTGCTCTCCTGATTACACATTTTCTAGCTGATGACATGCCATCAGCTAAAGATGGATTTTAAACACAAGTCATGTCAAAAGTTTCATTTAACCTCTTCAATATAACAAGCTGCTGATGGTTTACATTTCTGACAGTAGAGGTAAATTAATCTCTGATGGATGTTTGGAAGGGGGAGAGAAGATTTGTGAAGAGTGAGGAAGAAGTAAGATGGTAACTGGTAAAGGCAGTGGACATCTTCTGGAATGTAGTGAGTGGTGGGTGGGATGTGGGTGTGGTGATATTTCTAGATCTGCATATGTAAGTATAGATGCATCACACTTGCTATGTGTATGTATGTGTGGTTTTTAAATAAAAATAGTTTCCCATTATACTGTGCAAGTCTGACATTTGATGAGGTAGAATATTTCCAGATGGGTTGGATTTTGGAGAATAGGGAGCAGGTTATGATTTGTCTAATGAAATGTTAATTTTTTGGCAGTCAGAGGGGTTTAGGGTAAATCAGTTAAACCCAAAGATGATTAAAAAGGGATTTGTGAAGTTTGGAGTAGTAATTTGTATTAATTGAGGCCATCATTATTTTATATGGTAAAGGTAGTATGCACATGTAATTGGACAACAAAAAGAAAGCCAGGCTCATCTTCCTTCTTTCTGGGGGTTGTAAAAGTTTGGGAGGGAGCTCTTGTTAGTAAGTAATCCCAAGAGACATAACACGGTAAAACCTTGACACAAGGAAATTCAGCCAGGAGACAGTTGATTTCTCAGCTGGGAGGTACTTCAGGAAGAGATGGCATCTTGCCGTCTCCACCAGGACTTGGTAATAATTCTCACTATTCATGAACAGATGTCTTTGGTTGGATTCCCTAGGTGCATTTGAATTCATTAAAGGATCTAGGGAATCAAGATATTAATTCTAAATTATTACATATTATAGATTTTATTTTCTGGAAGAATGGGAACATGGCAAAGAAAAAAAGGTTGTAGTAGAAGTGGTAAATGATGTCAAGATAGCATAATCACAGAGTACTATTATGCCATTCTAGGCTATATTGTGGGCTTTTTTGTTGTTTTAACAGTGGCTATCTAAAATAGAGTGACTTTTGAATTTTGTGTGCTATGAGACCACAGTGGGGACATTCATAAGTGATATTCGTCCTGTTATTCAATTGGAATAAAGTATTAGAACCCTGTTAAAATCAGTGAGGATGCCAATTTACAGCAGATGAGGATGTGACTGATGGACTTAAAGCATTCTGTAATTCCAAGCTCAGCTATTTCATATCTAACAAGTAAGGACTGAATTAAAGGGCCATTAGGTCTGTGTCATGTAGTTATTCTCACTGATCAGTACTTTTTTTACTGGGACACTGGAGGATTGATAAAAACTCCCTGCTGGTGGAAATTGTACATGTTAAGAGCAGCCTGAAAACCTTCCTTTCCCAGGTCAGCTACTTTAGAAAACTTTAGAGATGATATTTTGAAACCGAACATCCAAAAGCTTTTCAAATCTTCATGAGTAAAACTATATTCCATTACTTAGTTGCATTAACAGCTGTGATTTTTGTCAATGGGAACTTGGCAGAAGAACAAATTTCATCAGTTAATATTTGTAAACTGCTTTGAGATCCACTGATGGAAGGAAACCTGGTCTGAGAATAAGAAATGCCAACTACTGAAGTTTGTTAGCTGAATTTTCCATCTTTGAATCTATATTTATAGGATTTCTTAACATCTCTTTAATTATCGCCTTCCAATTTTATCCCTATTTATTTCTTTCCCATTTCCTGTGCTCAGATTGTTCTTTAGTGATTTTTCTCTTCACCCAAGGTTTTTTAACACAAAGAAGGGCCAGGTCACTTCAATTGGTCTTACAGGTGTGCTCAGTTGGAGTTTGCTACCTTCTCTTTCTAAAGACGATTTAATCCATTGTAGCAAATACCCAGGACATGCATCCTGCTTGATATTAAAATATTGATATGAAAATACCACACAGTGTCCTATTTCAGAGTCCACCTCAAAGGAAAGGTTTTTTTCCCAGTTTATAATTTCTCTGCTTTGATTTTATTTTCCTGATTCTTACATCTCCATTTTTCACAATGGACTTATATGAAGACAATCCTGGGAAAATGGCATTGCCAGTGAGAGAGTCTGAGAATTATGTAGATGATGAGCTGTCTTGGCCTGCCCATCTGCCCTAGTGGTGCCTGCTCAAGTTGCAGCACATCTTGCAAAGACCCTTTTATCATCCTCTTTTGACGAATTCATCAGCATGGTCATGACTACCTCCATCACAAAAACCTTCAAGGGTGCATTTCTTCTACGTGCACTTGAAAAATTTCTAACTGGACACTTTTTCTTACTAAATATTAGTAATATTAATAACATTTGCTACTAAATATCTTAAAAATAATTATCACAGCATAAGATTTTTTTTTTTTGGTACTTTCTTTGCATGGGCTGCAGAAATGTGAAATTTTAAACGTATATTTTGCCCGGACAGGCATCCCTTCCAAAGTTGGTGTATGTTTTATTTCCCCCACAGTACAAGTGCAACATATGTTTCAAGCCAGTCCTGATAATGTTTTTCAGTGGTATTCATCTGTGATATTTGTAGTGAGTTTCCTGGTGTAATTGTAATTCAGAAGTTGTCTGTAGCCCTGTGATATGTGCATAATTGTCCCTGTCCACTGCAACCACCAGCACCTCTTGTCAGCAGGATTGATGGTAATGTTTTGGTTCCTTTTTTGATAATTAATTGCTGTTCCTTCCAACAACAGGGGACTCAAGCAGAGCTTTTGTTGTTCTGAATTTGAAATCTTGAGTCTGTGGAGATGTTTCCAGGAGGTATTTTCTCCAGTTCAGCATACACTGTAACCACAGGTGTTGTATCATCAAAGAAAGAACCCATATGCTAATATAGAAATAACAGGCCTGTTTATTGTTGCAGTGCATCACCATCAAAGAAAACAACAACAACCACCTGTCTTTAGCTGTATAATTAAACTGATGGGTCTTTATTCTGTGTTAAATGATATGGTAATATATGGAGGATAAGAACAATCATTGTTTTAAACTTTTGAGATGTTTGCAGCACTGTTGAAAACTGGTTTTTAAAAATAATTTTGGTGTTTTTTTTAAACAAATCTGTTTCTAATAAAATGTTTTTCCTAGTGGAGTTTTGCTTCCTTTAGCACTTTTTTTCCATGCTGGAAATTGATCTTTCCATAGCTTTGGATGGCCACCTGTTCTGGTATCTTTTTCTATGAGATCTTCAGTGATTCATCTTGTTTCATTTTTATCACCTTTTACTTACTCTCAAGGGCCTATTTTTTGCTTCTTTCTGCAATCAAAGGCAAGCTCAACTCCAAAGACGGTCTGTATCCTGACTGGATATCTGGCACATGCTTTTCTTCCCCTCTGTCACACCACAGAGATGCAGCAGTGGTGCTTCCATTCTGCACACAACGAAAATCCGTTGATTCTTTTAAAACCAGCACAACACTGATGTTATCCTTTGCCAAGTGCTAGCAAACACCTCAAGATCTGAATGTTGACTTCTCAGTGCAGGAATCAGTTGGGAATGTGTATAAAAGTTTCCTTTATATACAAGTTGGACTATTTGCACATTATGCTGGCTTTGGAATGGCTTGGTCAGACCTTCACAGCCAAATCTTCTGCTAGCTGACCATGTTTCCTACCAAAACCAAGCTCTACCAGAACATGCCTACTCCTACAGTTACTTTAATTGGAGAACAAATTATAATGTTGTTTTCACAGATCACTCTTTCTCCAGAAACTCTTTTGACACAGAAACTTGCATAACTAGTGCTCTTAGATGAGTAATCCGAATCATGTTTTCTTTTAAAAGACCAATCCTAAGTCCGTTTTGCTATCCACCAGACCTGTTAGTGCAGGCAGAAGGTTGTGCTGGCCTGCAGGGATGTGTCATACTGAACCTGTCATATAGGACACGGCTCACAAAGAATTTGGAGCACTAGGAATTTAAGGTTTTTGACAAACTGGGAACTTTCGTTATGAATTATGTATTTTTGTTCAAGAATTAGTGTGCCCTGCTTTTTTAATGATGCCTTTTTGCTATGCCTTTATTTAAATATTTCGGTCTGATTAAGGAGGAGAGGTATGGCAGGTCGGCTGGGGGGCTGTGCACCTTTCCCTGTTCTTGCAGGGGTAGAGAAAGGGGATGCCCAGCTTTCTAAAATCCCCTGTTTCAGAATTCAGCCTTATCTTTCTTGGCATGTTATCACTTATGCGCCTTCCTATTGTCTGGGACTCTCAAGAAAAATGTGCCTGTCTACAGAGTGTGCCCCCTGGGCAGAAATGCTGCCACGAGGCAGTGGGCTGGGATCTTCACCTTGGCAGTTGTGGGTTTATTATTCTGAGGGCAGTGGTTTGGTTTTGAGCAGATGTTCTTTAACGCAAGGTGGCAGAAAGATTTTCTTCAACGGGCTGCTGTGAATGAGTTAATGCCAGGCAGGAGTGCTGCTGTTGGGGATGTTTTGTGGCCAAGGGTAAAGATTTGTTTATGAAGTTGGCAGTGTGAATTTTGTGTCTGTTTATATCTTATTAGTTCAGTTGTTGTAATTGAACAATAAAAGTGATTTTGTGTAAAGAAACCAATGTATGCTCAGTGTTTTCGGCACAGGCAGGAGTGGTGGTCTGCAGAAGCCACGCCAGTCACTGCTGTTGTTTAATGAGGATTGCAGGAAACCTGACAGTCTTTTCCATGTGGATATCCAAGCCGAAAATTAGCCTCACTAGCCTGTTTAGGATTCTTTGATCGTTTACACATAAAGTGCAAACTGTTTTGTATTTTTATCTCAAATACCATCCCGCGAAATGCTTCATTTTGCAGCACAGGTCCCCTCCAGATGACGTTCTGCACCTGTTTGCACTGGCAAATCTCTCCTCTACTTTTTTCTAGGACTCTGTTCTGTAGATTTATTTCTAATCATCCATAAATAGACTCATCTGTGTTAGGTCTGTATGTCTGAGTAAGGGAAGCCACATGACAGCACGCCTCACTTGTTGGAGCAACAGCAGATCTGGGGAGAAAACTTGGCTTCATGGGAGTGGATGGAAAATTCTCATTGAATTAAACACATCCAAAATCTCTGACAGCTTCTTCTCCAGGCTCGGCTTTCTTGTGTGGGACAGGGTGAGCTGCACAGGCTTGGCTTATCCTTCAAAAATATGGCTAGTAATACTCAGCTCTGCAACAGCTCTGGAATTGGGGAGAATAAGAAACTGGAAAAGTTATTTATTTTTTTCTGTGAACAAATGCAGAGCAGTTTGGTTTACCTTTTCTGGACAGTGGGTTTCCCACTTTATTTTGTCAAATATGCATGTTAGAGAAAGTTTAGGGATATGGCATTATGACCAGATAATCCTAGTCATTATGGACTTAGGCATGTGTTGAAGGGTTTACAGGATGAGTATTTACATTTCATTATAGAGCTGGGCTGAAAGATAGTTTTTCAACAAACAATTTGGCATTTTCAGCTTAGTTTTCTATTTTATGACTGCAGTGAATGAAGTATGTAACTGGTGTTTATTGAAGATAATTTAGAGGAAACATGAAAAAACAATTAAAATTTTTCCAGTTGTATCAGTCATTTAAATTATTTCTTTTCCTAATGTTTTTCCTTTTAAATAAAATAATAATGAAAATGTTCCCATTATAAACTGGAATCTTTCAAAATTACCTTTTTATAGCTTTGAGAAATTCCAACAATTTCATCAGAGCGTGACTGATGATACAAAAACCTAAACCAGTGAAGAATAAAATCAGGGCTGTAATACAATTAGAAGAGCATTATGGGTAGAAGTGTATGTGATGTTTGGAGGTTTTTTCCCCCAGGAGGGCTACAACTTTGACTGTTTTTTAGTAGTTTAAAAATGTTATTTAAAATATTTTTGCAGATTGGGATATGATAGGTGTGATTCGTGTGTTGCCTGTTTCCCCAGGTTGCAGGACAGGTATCAGTTCCATCTTCCCCCTCTCTCCGCCTTAAGGCAAGACAACCTGTACTTGTCATATCTGATGGACACTTGTATAATCTATTTTTTAAGACCTCCAGGGTCAGTCTCGCCATCCTCCCCAAGCAATCTATTCTAGTGCTTCCTCAGCCTCATTGTTCAGTAATTTTCCCTAATGTTTAACCTTAATCTTTCTTCCTTCAATTTAATCCTATTACTGCCTCTCCCCTCTGCCATGGGCATGGAAAATAGATTCCTCCCCGTTCTTTGCAGCAGCTTTTTATGTGTTTGACTCTGCTCTCCAATGCCCTGCCTGACTTGTTTTCTTAAAGCTAAGCCACCCATCCCTCATTTCCTCGGAGGTCCCTGTGGTCTGTATCCCTGCAATGACTCTCCAGATTGCACATGGGTGGTTTTCTTCTTTCTCTAAACACATTTCTCAAGTTTTAGTGCTGCATGTCATTAGCTGAGGAAGCCTTGATGCTCCAAGGTCTCACAGAGTGGGAGAGTATTAAAGTGAGTGGGATAAGTGGTTAAAAAGCCCCACCTTTGTGCAAGTCTATGGACGAGTGTCCCCATCACCGTAGATGTCACAGACCATTCACTCATGCCAGTTGCTCCTTGCCTAGAGCAGAGGGGAGTGTGTTTTGTATTTTTCTCCTTTGCAAAGCAGGTTTTAGCTCCTGGGGCTCCTGGAGCAGCTCTCACAGGGCAGCCAGGGATGTTCTGAACCTCCCTGCTCCCATTGCTCCCCTCCGTCCACACACGTACCTGCCTCATGCCATGCTGAGGTGTTATTTTCTGCCCTCTCCTGCAGCCTGGGCATATGGACCTGAAGCAGAAACTTACGGGTATATGCTAATGTTTTAATGATGCTATTTGCATATCTGGAAGTGATTTACTAAACGCTGCACATGGAGTTGCTTAAAACTTGGCACCAATAGTTCGTGGAGGATCATGGCACAACACAACAGAAACTGAATTTCAGCTGGTTTTTGCCAGCTCTCTCACTGCACTTTTGGCGACGGCTGAAGCGAGTCTGTCAATGAAGGAAACGCCTGAGTCCTCATACGAGCTTCAGTCCTGCCCAAGGGCAAAACATCCCAGCATGGACTGCCTTTCTCTGCTTTCTTGTCACATCAGGAGGAACAGCCAACTGCAGTTGGTCCTGGCGGTGGGAAATGCTCTCTTGAAAACCCTCAGGAGTGCAGGCAGGCAGGGGGGTCCTGGGGGTCGAGCAGCCAGGGAAGAATATTCTGTCTCAGAACTGCAGAATGGTTTGGGGTGGAAGTGGCATTAAAGATCATCTTGTTCCACCACTGCCACAACAGGGACACCTTCCACTATCCCAGGTTGCTCCAAGCCCTGTCCAGCCTGGCCTTGGACACTTCCAGGGCTGGGGCAGCCACAGCTTCTCTGGGTAGCCTGTGCTAGGGAATAATTTCTTCCTGTTGTTATTCTAAATTTCTCTTCTTTCAGTTTAAACCCATTTCTTCTTGTCTTTTATGCTGAGGTCTACACTGCTCTTACAGATTTTGCTTATTTGTTTTCCCCTCCTGGGATATACATTTGTAAGACTTGGAGAAACATTAAATTTAAATATTTGAGTTTGAATCCTTTTCAGAAACAAGTAGCATTTTACACTGATCTGTATAATTTGGTTCTAGCTGGACCCTTTTTTCAGAGCCCCTGCATTATGAACTGAACGCACATTTCCCATTCCTATTTGTAGTGTCAAATACACATGCATTCCCTGTGGAAATGTGGTGGGGAGATGGCACAAATGAGAACAGGCAACTAAACCCTGCAGCATCACTTTCCTATAAGAAGCCAGTTTGCACTTTTTTGTGTTCACCTTTAGATTGGCCACTTCTGTTTCCTCTACTTTCCTTTATTTTGGATTTTAAGTTAGTACTAATAAGACTGAGAGCATTAGAACTTTTGGAGAGTGCCTAGAAAGTATGTGCTCTAGTCAAAAGAAAATCTGCTCTCAAGTCCCTGTATGCAAGAGCATCATAGGTGAAGATCAAAATAATTTAGCAGAGTTGAATTCAAGCTTACAAAAATTTTGTAGGATTTTTGCATATGAGAAGCTCCTTGCAGAAAGGGTTTCCATGAGTCCAGGCGGAGACTGGTCAAGTTCTTGGAGGAGGAATCCACAGATTGCTGTTAAAAGAAGGAAATTGCACATGACTGAAAACCTGAGTTAAGTATTATTTAAGGGAAGAAGTTAAGCTTGACCTGTCACTGTTTACTGCCCGGGTATCTACTTGTATCTGGAGGTGGAGGCAGACCCAGGGTGAGAAGGACTTTTGCCCAGTAAAGCCATTTTTATGGTTGTTTGACTTCTTTGCCTTAAGGCAGAAAATTTTGTGCCGTCTTACAGGAAAAAGAAGGAAGAAATCCAACATCGTTCTGAATAGCATATTTAGGTACTCGGAGGGTAAACAAACCCTGTCTACCCATGATGAAAATATCCCTTTCCCAAATGCCCTTCGTTGTGCGAGTGAAGGGCGTAGCTGAGGGCCCCTGCACATTAAATCACAGGTTTCTCACCTACTTATGTCAAGAAACAAGTGGTTACAGCAGATGAGGGAAGTGCAAGGAAACAGCAAGGCAGGATATCTTGCAGTGCACCAGCCTCTGAGCCACTGCCAAGCACTTTGTCAGCTTGGTAAGGCAAAAAAAACCTAAAAGAATTTTAAAGAGAGAGAGCCCAGTTCAGGGCTGATTCCTCCAGCTGCTCCAGGCTGTTCTTCACAGAAATATTTACCTACTTCACCCTTTTTACAGGGTTCAAGTACTTCATGTAACTCTGTGTCTATGGGGTAGGGTGCTATGGGGGGATACTTAAGGCCAAATATTTTCTCTACAAGGAAATAAAAATGTCCTGTTGCAAAAGACAAAATCATTCCCTAGATTGTCCCTGCTGCAGACAATGCACAGCTCCCATACCACTCACAGCATATTTTGTTGCCATTCTGCTAACATTGCATGTACTTTATATTTTCTATGCAATTGTATAAATAGCATATAGGAAGAGGGAGACTATTTAGGGAAAATACTAATTAAAATGAACAATAGAATATAGGAGATCTTATGTTTCTAAAATTAGAGGCTGGTTATTCAGTAATAAATAGCCCTGTCATTATTAGTTTGTAGTCCCTCCTTTCTCTTGCCTGACACACACAATATCGCTGTTATCCGTGGTTTGCCTGTCTAAACACGGTTTCTTTCCAAAGCTCTACATTGTTTGCTAGCCCTTGTTAAAAAAGCTCCCCAGTTCTGGGCTTATCTGGCAAAAGTAAATACGGAGAAATATTCTTCCTAAACAAAATGGGTTTGATGAAGGAACAAAAAGAACGTTAACAAAGGTACTTTCATGCGCTTCCTGCTGGATCTTGCTATTGGTCTCTGGTAATTTCAGAATCCTGGGAGCATGGGCCATGGTTTTTTTTCCTGATAATTAGCAAGCATGTTGATGGGTTTGATAGCTTTGTTAAGAATGTGCTTGCTTAGCTTAAAGGAAAAGTTTGATTTGAATCTTGGAGCACAGTGAGTAATTGCTCCGTGCAGGCATGGCTGTGTCTGGGGCTGAGCTTGCGAGAAAGGCAGCGAGGTTTGTGCCAGTGTGAGGAATGACCTCGATGTTGTATTTTTTAGCAAGTCTCCATGCCAAGCCCACTAGCAGCTTCAGGGCTTTTACATCCCGAGCAAAAACACGGAGATAGGTTAAATTTGTGGTGTTTTAGTGTACATAATGGATGGCATTTTTTGGCCAATAGTGGCTGATAGATGCTGGATCCCTGACAACAAGGATTGACAGCAAAAATGTCCATTTGAGGGTGCAATTAGGGCAGCTATGGATTACCTGAGCTTCTCACTTCATGGAAAGTCAACTCTTCCAAGAGGACCCACCACCACAAGATTCACAAACTTGTCCTCCTGTTGGGCTTTTGAGTACTCAGGAATGAGTCTTACCCACACCAGACCAGTCTTTTCTTGTTTCTTAGTGCTGGAATTGTGTTGCTCATCACCAGATTTTGTCTTGAATCGGTTTAAAAGACACTGGACTGAATGAAGTCACCTTGTGCTGTCATTGCCTCATTTCTATTGTTGTCTGGAACAAAAAACAACCTTTGTGAAAGGTGAAAAAGGGATGTAGAAGGTGTAGGAATCTGTGTTGGCTCAAGGGACAGTTATAGGGGAAACAGAGAAAGGAAGAGAATAAAGTTCCCAGGGAAAAAAATAAATACAGAGGAGGAGCAGGAAAGAAAAAGGCATGAAGAGCCATAAAAATCCAGTGCTGTCAGCTGAAAACTGGAGTGATTCTGTCATATTAATGACAGGAAACCATACCTCTATTGGCTTTCACTGACAGAGCTGCAAGCAGCTGCTGTGGAAGGAAGGTGACTCAAGCATTAGTGAAACTATCTAAGACACTGTACACTTATTTCGTACGGTGAGAGTTTAGTGAGGATTCATCTGTCATTATCATATCCTCTGTTGAATGTATTGCCTTTGGCAATGGGTACTCAATAGCTAATTTAGCTCTTTTGTTGTTCGGCAGCAAGATTTTTGTGCCTGGTTCCCTTAGCTGTGATTTTTCATCAGCAAAGAACAAACAAATCCCTGAATTAAAACTAGAATTTATAAAACGCATATTTTGGTTCCCGATGCCACTCATCTCCTGGCATTTAATATATCAATTGCAATTAGACTGCTTGCTAATTGTTTTTCTGGATCTCCTGTTTTCAGTCATGACTGCATATTAAGGGGAGGTGGTGGTGGTAGTCAGAGCTTTCTGTTCTGCTAAATGGGAACAAACTGAGCAAAATTTCCACAAACCCTGAGTATAAAGGGAATATCTGTAAACTTTAGTACCCTCTAGATTCTCAGCATGTCATACTGCTGTACGTCAAAGTGCCAAGCCCAGGTCTGTAGTAGTCCAGATAAAGGAAACCTACAGCTTTCCACAAAATAACATATGGCTGTGACACTCAAAGCAAGAGCACTAAAATAAATTCTTCTCTTGCAAAAAAGAAATTAAAAGTGGTAATAGATTTGGCCATACGAACAAGTTCTTTCCAAAGACAAGTGTGAAAGACCCCATATAATAGTTTACGTGGGGCTTAATTTATTTGAGGCAGAAGATCTGGCTTGACACTGCTGATACACTCCTGTGGATCTGGCAGCTTAGGTAGTCCCAACCCAGTACTTTGGTCACTCAGTCATACCTTGCTTTGCATTTATCATTTCACCAGTATAATAATGTATAATAAAAAGGAGAAGTTAAGATACTGTGCACAGTAGCCATCAGCTCATATTTAAAGCCCTAAGTGAAGGAGCAATAAAATCTTCTAGGAGTGTAAAACCCAGACAGCTTCCCCTAAACCTGTCTGTGGCAGCTCAGAGGATGAACTTGAAGCAAACAGCACATGGTGTGATATTGAATATTTCACGTGGTCATGTGCTAAGTTTTGTAGACTTTAAAAACTCCACGGCAGTTTAGAAAAGAGGCACCAGTCTGAGATAAGAGTTTCTGGGAATGGACTCCCCTCCCTTCACAGCACAGATTTCAAACCTGTGCTGAGCAGAAGCTGTTGCATTAGGGGAAAAATACTGATTTTGCATGAGTTTAGCTTAAATCCATCTGGTGAAAGTGTAGATTACTGGCTTATTATAGTGCACTGACCAGAAGATTTGACCTTTTCCCTTCAGTGGGGCTCCAGGGTGGCCTCATCCGCTGTTTGCCCATGTGATTTATAGCCTCCCTGGGCAAGGGCTGTTCCACACCCATGTCTGGGACCCTTCTGCTAAATACAGTACAGATCTTGGGGGAAACCCCCTTTGCGGTCTGACTCGGGTGCTGAGCAACCCTGACCTCCACAGTGCTGGCTGAGTGATGGCAGGATTGACAGCACCTGGTCTCTGGGCACCTGGTTCCTTCCCTTGCACAGTCACAGGCAGCTCTGCAGAGAGGGATGGGGCAGAGGACAGGCTCCGATATTTTGGAGGCCTGTCCTTCACCTCTGCAACTTGTCTGACTCACTGCGTTAAGTCCTTCTGAGACTGTTGCTGCCTTTCCCTCCTCTTCCCACTTGTTCTTCTTTCCTTTATTCCTCCTTCCCTTCTGACTAATTAAAAAAAAAAAGGGGGATTAAAGTTACTGGGGAGGTGTGATGATTTTCAGAGTTAAACAACACTAAAAAAATACTTTCCCTTCATTTAGTATTTTAAAGAAGTAATAAGTAACACGGCAGGATACGATTGTAATAATATGAAAAACTCTGAGGTATCTGAAGCTTTATTCTGTTGCCTCCTGCCTCTCTGATCACTATAAGTCATGCATGAGCTATTACTTTTACTGTACATAATTTTTGCTATCCTTTGAGATCCAATCACTCCCCTGATAAAGTGATTTTCTGACTTTTTCAGCCATGCTTACCTAGCTGTTTGTGTACGTGTGGATGTAATTTATCTGTTTATTATAATTCCAGTAATGAAAAGAAAGTGAAATGCTATTATGAAGCTCAGCGTGGTAATCAGTTTGTTGTTATTGCTGGCCATGACAATCATTCTTAAGTCTCCATTTTGTAAATGGCACACCTTATATTTTTTCCAAGTTGGATGGGATTTAGCCATAACTTTAATGAAGATATGTGATGGTAGAACAGGACACTTGAGTTTGTGAATAAGTTTGCTCACATGAGTGGATCTACATTTATAAGTGGACATTTCCCACATAATTTGAGAATACTAGTTTTTAAGGCAGGGAATTAGGGCTTTAATGCTGTCTTACAAAATCTAGACTTGTGGGATCTTTGTAAATAAGGTCATTAAAACTTGTGCCAATGAGAAGCAAACTTCTATTTAGAGTAGCTTTCAAAAGAGAGAGAAGATGTATTTCTAAATTGTGCGTCTATACCAAAGTAAATTAAACAGAACAATACGTAGTTCAAGGATAATGGATATTTGCTGTTTGTAGTAAATACTTCCAAGAGAACCATCATAAAATTAGTTTTGTGACTTGTGCGGTAAAAGCAGTGGAAACAATTCCTCAGTCAGTGGGCAAACAGGTTTTCTAACGTTGATGGATACAAGCTAGGAAAAGTATTGAATTTTTTTCTAATTAGCCTTTTTTCCCTACAAAATTGCCTCTTCATAATTTCCCTCCATGTCCAGTGCATAAAGGTATCTGTGTATATGAATTCAATTTATATGCCAATGATGTTTTATACATTGTCTTGTCTGCATCTCATTACTGTCATTAATAGGCACTCCAATACATCTTGTTACAAGGTTAATTGGGACAAATCTAAAATACGTCCCCTTTTATATTGTAAATATGATATCTCCTGGCAGCACATTCCTGGTGGATGGACACAAAACTTAGGATGTCTTATTAAAGGTTCCTATAAGGTATCATAGCTGCATTCAGTGACTACATTATGCTGTAAATACAGCTGTATGGAAAAATTGGCTGCACGCAACAGAATCGAGATGAAACATGCATTTTACTAGGACAGGATGGAACACAATTTTGTACAGCTACTCTGCTTTCGTTTTGTTTTTTGGCTACACTTGTGGGCCAAAATCTTTTATATTATGTTATGTGTGCTGGTCTTTCTAACAGATTTCTGATTTCTGGTTTTGAATGTATGGTTTGAAAAGTGCATTCCTTCACAAGGCTCAGCTGCATCCTGGTATGGCAAATTAAAAAAAAAAAGGCATTTTTCAAGTAAAAGGTGTTTTCTCTGGGCAACAGATAAGAGCCTTGGTGTTTTCATTTCAAAATGCATCTCAAGTCAACATCTGTCAGTGTCAGCTAAGAGAACACACTGGAACAAGTACATGAGTCACATATATGCCTTTACTGCACAGGGGCAAGGGTTAAAACTCAGGGAAAGTGGGACTGAAATGTTCTCTCCTGTAGATGTGGCTCACACTGCCAGACCCTGGATGCTTCACCTGATGAGCACAATTCGCCTCACAAGTTTTGAGACTCGAGTTTCTCCATGGACTGTGTTGAGAGTGAAGGGTTAAAAGCTTCCATAGCATCTGTGAGTGGTGTTAGTGGTGTTCCTTCCAGAGAGATTTCTGTCCTATACTGCAGACGAAATGAATTCCTCTCCAAAGATCTGTACTGAGGCTAATACACCGACTAAATCCCTCCAAAAGAGGGCTGTCCTGGCCTTTGTTTCCTTTTTGCAGAGTTGAACTTCAGTGATTCTGTATCCCTTAGTCAGGAGATCACCCTGCCACAAATTTTTGATTATAAGCACTACCAAACTGGAGACATGATCAGAAATCCTAAAGAAAGGGCTTTAGGCAATGGCCTGAAACCCTGCAGCCCCAGCCTTTCTTGTGAGTTTGATGCCTGGATGTTAGAACACTCTGACCTAATCTTATCTTAAGTTGAGACAAAATTTAATTTAGTCCACTATACACCTGGAAGAAAAATAGACTTCCATGATGCTGTTTCTACGGGAGGCACAGAAATATTGTTCATATTTCCAGCTGAGGAAGGAAAAAAGAGTACAAAACACTGGATAAGAAAGTGTGTGTGATACAGAAAATGGTAAATTCCAGTTCCTCATTAACGCAGTAAGTCTATCCTTTTTTCCCTGACATAGAATGTAAAGTTTCACATCCCCAAGCATCATCTAAATAGCTTAGGCAGGCTGTGTACCATAGCCCCAATTTAATTGTTACAGTACTGTCACTTCAAACAAGCCATATTAGTGGCGTGTTATCTCTACCGTTGTTTGTTCCAGACCCTAGGCAACAATTAATTTTGTCATGCCAACAAATACTTCATTTGATTTCTAATGTACCATTGCCATAACAACTTGGATAAATATACCCTATAAAATCTATAGATAAGTTTTTAAAAAGGCAGCTAGTTGATAAAAATCTGAATAAAAACCCAACCAACCACTAAACAAAACCACAAAAAACACCCCACCACAGCCCCATCATCCTGTAATTTGAGGGTGCTCAGTGGATCCTTATATGTCATGACAGGAAAGGCTGTGACAGGTATCATTAGGTTGATGCCATTGGATACTGGACTGTCCAAGTACGGTTTTAGTGACAAGTTTTGCAATGGAAAGCCACAGGCTTCAACTAAGACACGACCTGCTCTGGTCCTGGTGTATACTGGACCTGAACAAAATTCTACATTAGTGATACTGATGCAGAGATGATTAGCTGAATAACTTTCTTAATTATATTGTTTTGTGTAAAGAGTCTAATGAAATTTATATAAGTCTTATAGGAAATATAGTATTTTTCCATTAGAATCAGCCTTCAGTAGCACTTCGTATTGCTAATATTAAGTAAATGTTTTAACGGATTAAACAGTTGTTATTGTGCTTGAAACTTCTCTAACTTGGCAAGAGCAAAATAATGGGTATCAGAGATCCCATCCTATGGAAAGTATGCCTCAAACCAACCCCCCAAACATGGCTTTTATCTCTCAAAATCATCCAATGTACACATGCATCTGCCAGCCCTGTTGGGTGGTGAGGCACTCCATAGTGCATTGAGAATAACTTGCTGTTTAAATTTACTCTTACTCTGCAAGTTTCTGGAAAAATAAGTTTGGCTTCACTAATGTCCTGTTGAAAACTGATGAAAAAACATCCATATGAGCCATTTTACAAATACTTTCTTAATTAATATGCGCTACAAAGTAATTTGTTCCTGTTACTTTAAGAAGGAAACATTTTCTACCCATTAAAAATCCACCATCATGTTTGTATGTTCAAAATCTTATACCTGATTTTTGGCAGGATAAATTCTTCAGAGTCTGTTATAGATACTGAGATAGTTCTTTCCCCAAAACACTTTACTTTCTATTTTTTTACCTTAATGGTCAGAATTCCTAGAAGAGACAATACAAGTATCAAATAGTCATCGTGATATAGAACCATTTAAAAAGTGTTTGGGAAAGACACCCCTAGCCCAGGTGTCTGTATGTGTGTGCTGTTTTCCTTATCAAATTTTCAGGGAGATTGGAGGGAAAAGCAAGCCCCAAACTATCTTCCCTATATTTTTAAATCCCTTAAGATCAGACAAGATTCTTGAGTCCAAGGTTGGATGCTCTGTCATTCTGACCCTGGAGATGTTCCCATGTCCTTAGAGGTCACATGTGCCACTGGCAGCAGCAATGGAAATGCCACTTTCATTCCTAACCCAAGCTGCGTGTGACACATTGGTGGTCCCAGAGGAGGAAGGTCCCTATTTTCTCTCTGCTCCCTCCCTCTGCATGGCTGTGCAGGTGCCACTGCAACAAGTGAAGCACTGACAGTTTTCCTAATAATCCCCGTAGCGTCCCAAGATGTTCCATCTTCCATGGCTGGCTCAGGAGCAGAGCAGATAGTCCTTAAGTCCAAGAAATGTTGCAAGATGCCAGTTTAGTCCTCAATAATAGACCTTTGGCATGTCTTCTGGGTCAGAAAGGCAGGGATGTGTTGATTTTTTTCTGTCTCTTCCTCTATAGCCTGAGCAGACAGCATACGGGCAGAGCACAATCACCTATCGAAAATATTTTAACACGTTAAATAACTTACTTTCTGGGTCTTCTGTACAGTTCCATTCACCATCTTTGAACAGCAGTTCTCTTGCAGTTTGGTGTACTGGCATATTTTGGTGGGTTGCTCTCTGAACACATTTTGAAAAACAAAGAGAAATTCTGGTGTTGTCTTCATATCTGCAGGGGCTGGTTTGGGGACAATATGGGAATATTCACTTTCCTAAGAAGCAGAGATATTGTTGCTACTTACCCAGAGAAAGCAGCAATCAAAGTGTTACCTAACTTTAGGGCTTTTCAGTCATTGATACAAGGAATCATCTCCGTAAGAATAATTTACAAAGCTTCTACCATGTGTGAAGATAACAAAGCATATTTTAATAAACACAGTGGCTGAAAAGCCCATAAGTCTTTCTTTCATATAGTTTATGAATTCCTTCCTAAAATTCCCATTACCCCTAAAATATATCTGAAGACATGGAGATGGCAAGCATGGCTCTGTCCTAGCACTCCTCCCTGACTGCTGTAAAATTGAACTATTCAAATGTGCTTCAAAAGATGAAATAAAACAAAAAGGGAACTAGATTTATCTCAGAGGCACCCACTTCTGATGGCTGAGGTGTTTGAAGCCCAAAGATTTTCCATTGAATATGAGCCAAGGAGCTCAGTTCTGTTCTTTGGGCGCCTGTTCCCCAGGCAGATGTGACATCCTTCATGTGAGCGAAGGATTCTTCTTTCATCGGAGCCAAACTTTGAGGTGAATTGTTAGATGTTTCTAAATTCTCCTTGTTTGCTCCCCTGTGGCAAATGACACAGTCACTGGTGTGTTTTGTAAAGTAGTTTTAGGGCGATTTGGTCTCTCTTCAGACAAGTGAAGGTCACTTCACCATGGAGAGCTGTGCAACAGGCGGCTGCAATGCTGTGGGCTCTATTTCATTCCTCTTTGCTGCACTAAGGGCTCTAATCCTCACTGACATGGGAAATCTGTGTGTAGAGCATATGGAACTTTCTAGTAAAATGGTAACATTTGTTAAACTCCACCTGGTGCTTTTCTAATTCCTGCTGTTGGGAGGCAGCAGCGTGCCCTGTGCCTGGGATGTGGTAGGGTGTACGTTCCCTTTGTCACCAGGTAACATCTCATTCCATCTTCAGATTGCTCCCAAACACAAGCAAACCTCGAATGTTTGATGAATCAGTGATGGTGTTTTGATTTTTCTCTCAGCCAGTACCACCAGGCAATCAGCAATGAAAAGAAAAAAAAAAACAAAAACAGGGGAAGGATGTTCTTTCAGCCTGTTTTAAAACGTAAATAATTGGCATTTTCCCTTCTGCTAACACATGTTCCAGGTAAGCAGAGCTCAAAGTCCCTCCCTCAAACAACCCTCTAGGGAGGAGAGGATGGAAAAAAAGGGCCAAGCAGCTGTGACTTGTACCTGAAAACAACAGAAAGCTGAGCTCAGCACCCTGCCTGCCCTGGCACATATCGGGAATGACTCAGCCTTACCGCTGCCTCAAATCCTTCATCCATTCTGGCCTGCCCGGTGAGAGCAGCCAGGCAGTGCTGCAGCACAGGGACCAGGAATACCTTCTGGCTGTGTGATACCAGGCAGAACAGCCCTTGTTAGCTCAGGGTAGCTCTGCATCCCTCCCCATTTGCCTGGGCTGTCACTACAGAACGCAGTCTCTGAACAGACCCTGCACCCAGGGGTGAGACCTTCACCACCGCCTTAACAAAGCAAGCTGGCAGAAAGAAAACCTCTTTACTGCTTTTCTTCAGGCTGATGAAGCTCCAGGATGCCTTGTGGCATTATCTGGGCTGATACTTTGGTGATAGATGTTTGATGCTCTTCCTGAGTGCCAGGAACACTGCTCAGGGTAAGAGAGATGAAAATATCCTCAGCAATGTAGGATCTGGGTAGTGAGACAGTACTTGGATAGAAAAACTTTACGAAACAAGTTCCTGAAAATGTTGGAGGGTGAAATAAAAGAAAACAGAAGGGGTGCAGGCTCTTTCCACTGAAGATTTGTTTCCCACCTTGGTTGTGCTGCTGCAGAAATGAGGACCATGGTCCCGTGGCCTCATGCTTACTCAGAGTGGAGGGATTTGTTATATATATTTAAAACTGGAAAAACAGAGCTTAGCTGTTAGGATGAATGTGGTGCTTTGGAAGCCAAAGGTGACCACGTGTGCTGCAGAGCAGGTGAGAAGAGATTGTATCCAAACAGATACATTTATCTTTAGAAAAGAAGTAAAAAAATTCATTTTGCTTTGGCAAAATGAAAACTTTATCTCTAATGTTTCTGCCAGATTCTTCAACTGACTTTTTTTTAGACACTGTGTGACTCTGGTCCTCCCATTTTCCAGTGCAAACTGGAAGGAGCTCCTAAGCTGCTGTAGCACCGGTGAAAGTGGGAATTCAGTCACACTTCTATGAAAGAAGGAGGTTTTTCTGTCACTCACAGATGTACACTTCTGTTACTGAGGTTTCTTATCAGAAAATGCACAATAGCACTTGAGTGTACGAAAACGAGAGCTCCCACCAAATGTCAGTCACTGCTGATAACAGGAGTTCAGTAGCAAAAACAAGATGTTAGAGCTTGTTTATCTTCTGGCTGCGTTGTAACCGTTTCTTCTGAAACACAGACCTCCAGTGAGACGGGCTCTTGCAGCTGCCCTGTAAAACTCAGGAGTGGCTGGCTTTGTGTTCCGGGGAAATGTGTGTATCCAGAAGTGCAGAGGAGGTGGCAGTGGCCCACCCAGGAGGAGTCAGAGATAATGGTGGTGGCCATCCATCTGTCCAAGCACAAGTGTCTTTATCTGGGAGACTCTTCCCTGCCCTTTCAAAGGACCAGAGGAACAATTTGTACCCAGTTGCACTGTAAGGCAGTTTCTACTTTGAGAATTTCGAAAGCAATTTAAAAAAAAAAATCCTTTTTCAAAGCAACCCTCACCCAAAGGCTGGGCTGGAGGAAGCTGGGCTCCTTGCCCTTGCGTGGCCACAAGTGGGAAAAGCACCATAATCGGGGAAATCTGCGAGTTGCATCCAGTAATGGACTTAAGTACTTACAGGCAATGGAAGCAGGAGTTTAAAGTAATATAACCTAAAATCCTACTCCCCTTCTGCCTAATACAGAAAGCTGGGTGCTGTGAAGAGCCAGTTTTGCCTCTGCAGATACCGAGAGCTGACCTAAACATGATGGATCCCATGATCTCCATGTGTGCTCCTGGGTGAATGCTACAAGGACAGGTCAAGCACTGTCTGTGGCACAGTCAGAAAAGTCTTTGCTAAGCATAGTTTGGAATTGCATTGGATTTACCATCTTACCTGTGAGCATTTGTTTGCAGATCATTTTACAGAGTCAGTGCTTTGGTTGGCAGGAGAGCAGAGCAGTGAGTCATGGAACAAGCTGGCACTGGCAAAACCTCTCTGTGCTGATGAGCTACACCCAGGAAATGTCTTCTCTGTCTGGGGAACTGCACCCTGGCCATCCTCCCCTGCAGCTTGTCAGATCCTTGGTGTGCTGGCTGGGAGTGTTGAAGGCCATGTGGGACAGGTGACACCTGGGCAGTGCTGGAGGTACTTCCCAAGTGTCATCTCCAGAGCAGAGAGTCAACACCACCATCCCTTCACCTTGTCTTGCATTTTTAGGGAATGAACACGTGCTGCTCCACCCACAGGAGGAACTGGTGTGCCGCTAAGTGAAGCTCCAGAGGGGAGCATTGCTGGCTCCCCAGATGAGGTGCTGGATCAATGTCCCTGGAGCAGTTTGGAGGTGCAGCAATGATGAACAGTGTCCCTGGCTGCTGCCCCATCCTTGGGGGTTCAGTTGTCATGTGCCTATGGACAACAGAAAGTGTGGCTGGTGCTTTGCTCCCTTGTTGTGTTCCTTTTGCAGGTTGGCTCATAATGCTCTTAAAACAAAGTAAGGTTCATAATTCTATTTAAAAATCACTTTTCAAGGAAACAAATATGCTTTCTGTGAACTGACTGCATGTGTTTACGTAGCAGATAGATTAATATGAGGGGGATCTTTTCACCACCCAGTGAATTACAATACTAAGATAAGTGATGTTATCTTTTAAGGCAAATGTTTTCATGTACTAATACCTTATCGGACATCATACCAGCAAAAAAAAGTTCCTTTTCTGAGGCTGATAATACAAAGCCTTATGCATGTGCCTGTCTTGAGCGTTGCTTAAGAACAGTGAAACAATGAAGGCATTTGAAGGCTATTAGCACAAAATGAGCTCAGCCATTGATTTTATTTCACTTAGTGTTTTAAAGTAGGTTGTATGCCTGCTTCCCACACCACATATTTGATGTCCGTGACGCAGGTTTGCAAGTGGTTTGGTTTGAATCCTGAGGAAATAAATGCACTTGGGATCCCATTCTGCGACAGTTGTGATGTTCTCCCCATGTGATCAGTCTGGGTTGGGTGAGGGCAGGTTCCTAATGCTGACTGAAACAGCATTTCAGCTTCGTCAGTGAGCAAAATCCCATGCTTGTCCCTCAGAGAAGCAGTCTGAAAAATGTGGGATATCTTCTCTCACATCAATTTTAACGACGCCCTCTTGCAAGTGGAATTTGCACACTGGAATAATGTTTGGGGATTCATGGTCTAAAGGGGTACCACAGTATGAAGTATAAATCTACTGTATTTTAGTTGTGAAGACAATAAGCAATACTAGAGTTATGCAAGTATCAGCTAGTTTAGGCTATGCTTATGTTGACGTTTTTATGAAACACTTTAGAGGTATTTTTCTATGAGTACCCATAATGGTTTTTGTACGTGTGAATTAATCATATGGGTTAGTACCATTATCACAAATTACTCGTGGAAATCTGTAGTAAGGAAACTGAACTGAATATGGGTAGGCAATATTGCTAATAGCATTTAAATTTATGTGGCAAATTTACTAACATGATGTTGAAAAAATATACAGTATCTAATTAGAGAAGAAAATCCTTCACTTCACATGCATTTTATTTTATGCAGCAAGGACTGTCATTCCTCCTGTGAAGTTTATGTTGGTTGAAAGCATAAATTTAGCTGATACATATACAGGTCTCTGTTCCCAGTGGTGAACACTGTTACATTTAGAAAATTGACAAAATCAATGGCAGTAAACCAAAGATCAATTTAAATTTCACATTTAGATACTTGTTTTAGAGTTTCTTTGAAATTTACAGTCACTAGCATGTTTCATGTTTAGAAGAAATAGATGAATACAGCTGCTGCCCATTTGTAGGAATTGTTTCCTAAATCTATGAACTGAAAATATATAAATGCACATATAAAATTACACATATGATATACATAACACTGTTCTTCTGCCATATAATTCTCTGCAGGTTGTTTCCTTATCTGTTGAAAGCGTTACAGAATGGCCACTAATAAGTGTTATAAAAGTAATGAATAGTAATTGTTTTAGATACTCAAGCTTTCGAAGCTGTTAATTTACTCTCCTATTCCGCAATAGTTGTCACTCTAAAATCAGGTCACTATAGAGGTAAGAATCTATAAATATGGTGCCTGTGTCATATTCCATCATCTCCAAAAGGATCATGCTCTCTGTCTGTTTAAGAGGTTTACATATTCCTTATAATACATGTATGATAAATTAAGCACTCTTTTCTGAGCCCTTTTAAATGGAAGGAATTGAAAACACAATAATGATATAATTAATTACGGACTTATACGTGCAGAAAAATTACACCTTTTTCGATTAGTGTGAAATATAAGTGTCAAATCAGTAATAAAATCCTGATCAATAAAACAATAATAACGATGTTGTTAAAAGCGGACCTAGAAAGGTGTTCATGGCAACGTGTTTTAGGGGTTAGAAACCCTTTTAAAATAAACGGATTTCATCTTTAAACTATGCCATCTAAATCATTACAATGTTTGTGTATACAATTATCATCAGACGATAAATTGCAGCTATTGAATGGATTAAGTTTGAACCGTTTGACCTCATAAATCTGGGTTTGTCACAGCTTCAGCAAATGCTTGTGTAACAATCAGTTGATTACATGGCAGAGCAGATGTATGTATGTTAACTGGAAAATATGAAAGGATCAGGGTAATTCAAAGTTCATTGGAAGAACTTTATAAATGTCTGACAATATCGTGTTAACATGTTCTCCATATACCTTTCTAGTTGGTATTTTTTTCTATTCTATTTTCCGTCCTATTTTACTGTGGGATTTAAAGTTAATAGAAAAAAATCATAAAATTAAAAACTAAAATCTTGAAATATTTGGAAGAGAGTTTAATGGAGCAGTGAAATATTTTGGCAGGATCTAGTAAGACATATTCTAAAAACACCATTAAAAATGGACCAAATAGCAATCACAAGTAACTAGCATTTTAGAAAAAAGCAGAAACACACACTTGAAGTGGAAAAATGGCATGAAAAAGCGTGAGGCACTTGACAAAAGAGGAGCTATAGATTTCTGCAGGATTATTTTAATCTGTGGTTCGTATCCCACAGAGGAGGATTATGGATCTGTCAGATGCGGTTCACCTGAAATAAGCATGGGCAGAAAATGAATGAAGACCAGGACTTTGTCTCCAATTTTTTCAATTTGTGCTGGAAGGCCAGTCTTTTTTTCAGTAGTGCTGATAACCAAAAGAAGGGAACAGATAAAAATGGTTAATGTTACCCACTAACTCTTGTAGCTATGCATAAATAATTTCTTATTGGACCAAATTTTTAAAAAACTGAATGGTTTTACACAAAGTTTCCCTGTGCAAACACAAACTGTGTCCCTGCTTCTGGCTTCTCATAAGAAAAGAGAAGAAACAACTACATCTTTGAATACTTATTATCTGTAAAATAAAGCTCAAGTTATTGCTATCAGATTGTATATGATGAAGTATTTTCTAGGTTGGCATCAGTTTGTGAAATCAGCTCAAAAATTATGATAAAATGATGGTTTCGCATAATCCCATCAGTACCAAAGGCAGGTTGTACTGATTTTGGAAAAAATATTAAACTGTAACAAAACAATTAAATCTCTATGCATATCTGGGTCAGAATTGCTAAGTGATTTTTGACCATTTTAATAATATCTTAATTTTTTGACAGAAAAAAAAATATTTCTTGGGTATTTCATTTAAAAAATTACATGTTTTTTCAAGGTCAAACTTAGCTTACTTTCATGTTAATATTTTTAAAGAATCTCATGTTCGAATCCAACCTTTCTATGGTAAAATATTTGAATAAATCCAGAAGAAACTTTTTTTTCATTTGAGCATTAAATTATTTAGTTTTGGCTCCCACATGAAAACGATTTTTTCCCCCTTAACTTCTTAGCTGACTAATGTAATGTAAAAAATCCCAGCTCTTTGAATAAGAAGAGACGTGTTCAGAGTGCACACCCACCAAAAGGTATGTGTAGTGTAAGTGCATTCTGCGCTATCCACGTCTCTTCCTATTTTTGTTCAGAATGCCTTTGAAAAAAGGTTTTCCTCTTTGTGAGAAGTACCGTGCTTAACAAATGTCACTTGAAATTACTATTTTTGTATGCTCCTGTGAGAAATATTTGCAAGTAGTGCAATCGTGCTGCTCTTTTTGAACAGGTCTGCTCTGCCCAGGCTTCAGAACAGGGACTTGAGGGTTGGTGAGGGGAGAGCCTTTATGTCATAACATGCCTTTTGTTGTGAAAACCTTCAAAATCCAGCCAGGTTATACACTGACAGAAATTGCAGTTTGCACTTGAGCGACAAAGACTTTGATATTTAGCAGCTCAGATTTCCATATGTTCTGTCCTTGTGGAGCACAGGCAGTGCCGCTGCCCCCGTGCCGAGCCCAACCCATCCATCCCCTTCCCAGCTCTGGGGCAACTGCACCCCCAGATTAAATCAGAATATATTCCCATAACTGTTCCTGAATGTATTTAATACATTATTGAAATATCAATGATAATGAAGAACTAATTAAAAAAATGTTAATTTTGAAGTCTTACTGTAGGAATTTTCCTTTGTCATTTATGGTTCCTACAGTGTTCCTACATGGCTGGCTCTATTCTCAGCTCAAAATTTATCTGCCTTTGAATACTGAAGGCAGATTCTCACTTTGAGGAAGATCCTAGGATGTAAATTGTCATTACTCCAAGGAAATCAGTTAAGTGACACTTTTCACCACTGGAGGATACTGCTCCCAAATAATACCTTGTTAAATGTAACAGGAACCATTCTACTGGGAAATCTTCCTTTTGTTGGTATAGGTGTCTGTGTGAAGTGTCTTGTAAAGCACCTGGGATTAGATTGTTGGTTTGCTTAATTTTTCTTTTCACCTTCAGCCTTGTGGCTGTGGAGGGGTTAATTTGGAAAGCACTACAGAGTTGTTTCTCTATAGCCGTTGAAGTAGAAGTCTGCTTGAATTTGTGCCATTCCTTCCCATTTAAAAATGAAAAAATAAACTGTCACAGAGATAATGTTGTGGTATCACTTGAGTTGTGAGTGAACAATAGTCTATATCATAAGAAAAAAATATACATATTTTGCCACAAGCCTCTGATCGGTAGACACTCCACACAGAATGAGCATAGCAACTACATTATCTTTCACCCTGAGGTTGAGGTCATTGTCAAGGATTTGAGGACAAGCTTGTATTGCAGCTGCCTGCATTTAGAGCTGTCAGAGCTTAGAAAAACCTGCCTGATGGACACGTTCTTGTTTTGTATTAATTTTTTTTAAAGCCCTGCAGTCCTATGGGAGATTTAATTAAGACCAAGTGTGGAAATCTCCAAGAAAAGAATAGCACCTTTAAGTACCTGTAGCTGTTTTTCATTCCGGTCCCCTGAACTCCTACAACCGAATTTAGTGTAAGAGAAAGCAAATGACTAATGAACGGTACCTACTCTCCAGAGCAGCTCTCCATTCTTTGCTGAAAAAGCAAAGGCTGGCTAAACTTCCAGCTTTGGAGGGGCTTGTTTCACGGATATTCAGATCTCAACAAAACAGCTCGCTGGAGCCCTTAACTGTATTACAATTGGCCTCTTAATGAACAGATGAACTTTTCTTTTCACCGTTTCAAGTCTGTTATCCAAGACTAAAGGGTAGCATGGCTATTTCATTTCTGACCTGCCTAACATATAATTAGAAGGTTCCTGGAGGTACTTATAATTGAATTATGGGTTGTTTCATGAGCATTCTTTCTAGTAGGTAGGGATGTAAAAAGCAAAGCTCATCTGGAATGCATGCAGGGAAAGCGGATGATTTAGTAGGTCTGTATATTGCCTGAAATATTAGATTACAAGTGTGAGTCAAAAAAATCCACTGGTTAAAATTTATTTTTATTAGGAAAATTATCCTAAGTCTAAAGCACCAATTTCTGTGACAGTATAACTGGATACAGCTCGATTGATTTTAGTGAAGCTCTACTCATTTATACCTACCTCAGGTTAGAGAAGGGTCCAGTGAATTAGTCCCAGTCACATATTTTTCAGACATGAAACATTCAGCTAATCTCTTGGAACCCTGTAATTGGCTAACATAAAACATTACTGCATGATTAAAATTACAGTTGACTTTCAGATTTGTTGTCAAGTAGATTTGAAATGTAGGGAAATAACTTAAAGGGTCTCTTTTGCTCTCGCTCTCCCGTGTTTATGGATTGATTGTCAGATGCACAGCCCTTGTAGGGGAGCAACTCATGATTGCTCTCAGCAATACATGTCCTTCACCTCCTGTGGAAACTGCTGCTCTCAATGTGTGGACAGGATTATTTAGATAAATGTCAGCTTGGAAAATATGGGAGTATTAGTAGAGGGGAAGGACAGCACCTTTCAGGTATGACCAGCATTGTCCTCTGCATCGTTATGGATTTAGTTTTGATGGAGGTCCCAGCTCCTCTCTTTTAAAATGCTGCCAAGCAAAAATTTTCCCTAATCTATACTTTGACTATAGATAGCTAAATAACAGCCTATTTCATCCCATCAGGGATGCTTTTGGAACAGGAACAGTTACTGTTCAGACGTCAAGAATACCTGCCAAATAGCCTTGATATGTTTAAAACAAAACCAAAAATTCCCTCCACTTTTATCTAAATATGAACTTGTCTTTTCTCATCCAACTCCCTTTTAGTATATATGTGCTATTTTGCCCGAAAGATAAATCGGGCAAAAGAGTGATAAAAACACAGAAATCAGAATGTTCCTGTTCTGTGGCAGTATCTGCATCAGTGTGGAGAAGAAGGGAGGATTGAGAAGTAAAAATATTGACGTTTCCAGCTGCAGAAGAGGCAAAATTAAGTTCTGAGGTCACAGTGTGGTGCATGACGGAATAAGGGTCAAGGAGCCACCCCCTACAGCATTACCTGTGTGCTGCAAGCCATCGTGATGGCTATTTGCAGTCTCTCATTTAGAAACAGGCCAGTCTTAGCCTTTAATTTAGAATGTCATATTTTGTGAATTTGTAAATGATAGCAAGAAAGCCTTTCTATAATCTGTATTAAACCATTTGATAAGGGGGGAAAAATTGATTCTATGAAGCTGATAACTATTTCAACTACCTTCAAGTCCAGTTGCAGAGGAAGAACAGGAGTATTGTTTTTATTTTATCTGTGGTACATTCTTCACAGGCAGCTTTATCCCACCTTACCTTTTAAACTAAGGGCATATTGTTAACCCCAGCATGCTAAATTTACTACAGTGCAAATAAAGAGTATTTAAAAAATATCTGTCATCTTCAAGTATAACGACCTGTGAATGTTTGTTAAGAATCTTCTAATAGTTTCCGATCTGTTTTCTAACAAAGCACTGAATAACAATAATAAACGTACTGTGCACTAGTCCAGCAGAATTATCTTAATATGTAGTATAAGCAAAGCAAAGAGAATCTGAAAACTCTTCCCTGGCATCAAAAGTCATAAATCTGTTTGTATTGTTCCCTTCTGGAGATCTCGTTTGCTGAACTGTCTTGTTGACATTGACAGTTCCTCTCTCCTTGGTATAATCAATATCTTAAGACTGCAGTTACAGACATTTCCTCTTGCTCCTCAACTGGCCCCACATCCAGAGTAGCTCATCCATGTTCTGAAAGAATAGAAATCAAATGCACGCCTCTATTTTTGGATGTACATTACACTACCCATTCAGGAGCAGATCTTCAGAAGTATTCTCCATAAAGTGTGCCAAAGACAATGTGGAGAAAAAAGCAGCGACGCGAAGTAGAAAAAGGAATATGAAATGGTAGAAGAGTAGAGGTCTTGCCTCATGTGCAGTGTCAAGACCACACACAGAACAACACATTCTGGCATCCATACCTCAAAGAGGACAGGGAATACTCATGAAATTCCAAGCAGAAACTCATTTTTCCATGAGAAATTATGCAGAGTTTTCTATTCCATGTTTTTGGGCTCATTTGTACCTCTACAGGGCTTCCAAATGAGAAGTGGTCCTCATCAGTGCAGCGCAAAGATACACAAGCATAATTCTCTTTGACATGTCTTACTCCTGTTTTTTGGCTTATTTATGGTGACTCCAGTGGAGAGGGACTGGTTTTCAGTCACTTATCTTCACTACTTGTCTCTATATTAGTGGTATTTAGGGTACTTTTGGAGGGTCATGCTGTCAACAGCACACTGCTGCTGCCTGCCTCATGTTCTCGCTCTTAAATTTTACCCCTTTGGCATCTGAGAAAATCCCCAAAATCATAATTTTAGGTTCTTAGGAAAATCAGGCATGTTATCACTATTTCTTTATCCTTTAAGTCACTGTTAAGGAGTGGATTGTTAATTGCCATTTCCTGCTCTCATTAGAGCCTTTGTCATAAGAAACTCGTGGCTCAGGACTGGTCAATAAGAGGTCTGCATCAAACCTCTTTTGCAAAATGGACTGAGAAGGCTTTGTTTTAAAATTTTTTTTTTCTTTTTTGGAAAGCTAAACACTAATTCATTCTTACAGCAATCATGTTAGAAAGAAGATGAAACATTGCCAAGAAACTATTTTCTTATAAACATCGTAATTCACATCTCCTCATTCCCTCTTCAATTTCTCTTCTTGCTGCAAACATCTAGACATTCCCTGTCAGAACATGCAAGTCTTTGCTTATGTCTTATTTCTTCAAATGATTCAAAATCGCATTCATTAAAATACTGAGATCCTCTATTGAGTATTTACTGTTTTTCCTACTGCTGCATGATATTTTGGCAGCTCTTAAAATGTTTACTTCTGTTATTGTGAGAAAACATCGCCTTTGTCCACAGGAACAAGCGCTAAACACCTGATCCCTGGCTCTGGCATTGCTGTAAAGAGCCACTGACATCCCAAAATTGCCTTGTTGAGCAAAAATCTCTCATGCAACACAGAGGAAAACACAAGGTCCCTGGTTCCCTTTCATCATTAATATTGTACCTTGGTCTCATCCAAGGGGAGATGTACAATATATTGAGAGTTTTGGAAGTCAAGATTGTGCTGTGGTAATGGTTTTGGTAGCTTTAGATATTAGTGACATCTCCATTCTACCAATCTATGAAATACTTAATTGTTGCCTGTAAAAAAGACAAGGCTTAAAAAGTTCCAGAAAACTTCTCTGTGTCAATTTTTTTTCCTAAATGAAGCATAATATTTGTGGAGCTCAATCTATGGCATTTGCCATATTTCATAGAGAGAGATGCCTGTAGTGCAGCAGGCCTTGATGACTGCTTGGAGGTTTAATTCAGTGCGCAGTGATTTGAGTGTTGGGTGTGTGGGGGACTGTGAGTACATGTGCAAGAGGCAGTGTTTTTATAAGGTGCAGGGGGACATCTCGGTGCTCAAGAGTGAGCTTGTCAAATGAGTTTTGAAGATGGTATTGAGGAACTGATCAACAAGGAGTAGTTTAGCACGACTGCATGCACTGAGAAATGAATATCTATATTTGGCAAAGAAATTTGGAAGACCATAAGGCACCTCTCAGATGCATCAAGTTGGACACCCACAACAGCAAGTTTTGAATATCTCGGCTTCGATATTTACAGTGCCCTAAGCTGATACCAGCAGCATTTCACTGATGCAACAGCCATACAAAGCAATGAAGTTGCCTCATCCATTTTACTACTTTTAATTTCTGTGTAAGCACTTCTTAGCCTTGTAGATTTTGGACATGCCAGTCAGCCATGCTCTGTGGTTTCTATGGCTCTTAATTAAGATGATAGTCTCTCGGTATCACCTTTTCGGTCTCTGTAATATTAATTTACTGTTACAGTTAGGCCAGTAATCAAACTGCAATTCCTTCTTTTTAACTGGTGATGTTTGCTATTCTGTGTTTTATTCAGGGTTCTCATCTGTAGCTTACATTTCTCTCTACTTCTTGTTGCTTTATTTAAGAAATTACTATCCTTTCCGTTTCCGCTCACTGCCTCTCTCCTTATTATTTCTTTCTGGCTCAGTGCGTTTACCTGCCAGCTGCTTCCCTTTGAATTTTTTCAGCTTCCTTTGTATTCTTTCTCCACCCATCTCCCAGTATAATAATATATCCTGTTGCAGCAAATGTGTCTGATCCTGTGCACAGTAGCTAATCTGTGAATTTCTTTAAGGTTTTTTCATGTACAATTTGCTCTGCACATGCTACTGTAAAATTATATTTTAATTTGTTAAAACCTCTGATGGTTATTAATATTTAAATCAAATCAAGTTAAATGACTATGTTTTTCAAATCAAAGCCTGTATATTGAAGGAGACTGCAAAGACTATTAGGGTGTCTTATTGAAGGCTCACAGAAAGTTTTCAGCCTTCTCGAAGTATTCATTTTTGATGCTGAGCCTTATGAATCCTTATGTTTATAACGCTCCTCAACTGGAATAAATCTTCCAGCTGATTATCACAGCATTTGGCACAGTGCCACAAGCAGTTCTGGGAACAGTATTCAATCAATGTGTAAACTAGTGAAATGCCAGGAACTTTTGAAAGACCATGAAGGATGATTAGTTAGTAAAGAATAAACAATGTTCCAGCTTTGAGTGCAGCTACCAGCTAACGCAGGGCTGAGGAGAATTTTCCATGATTTAAAAGGAATATATAACTTATAATTTAGGCAGGCATTTATGTTTTGTTATTTCACACCACGATGTTTATTTAATCAAAGCCAGGTATACAGGGGTAAGACTTTAGAAGAAATAAACACTTTGGTTATTCTGTAACATGTCTATGTTACCAACCATTCACTCACCCTTTATTTATAGTTAAATGGGAAGCTAATGGAATATAAAAAGTGAAAGACGAACAAAAACATTTTAACGCCTTCAAGAACTAACAATTAAAAAAAAATCTTTTTTGTCTTACTGTAACAGTCATGCCTTAGATTGTTGCCCTTTATATGAAATTTCAGTGCATGATTTTATTCATATAATGAGAATGCTTGCTTTCTTAGTTAATAACTTGTACTGTTGGGGAAAAGGATTTTTCTGTCTAGGTATGTTTGAAAGAATCTAGTTTTAAAGCAGTAACAGACTTCTGCATTTCCCTCAGAATTTAGTACTCTTCTGAAGTGCTCACCTGAATCCTAAAAACCAAAATAATCCTTGGGTCTCAGAGGACAGAGTTAGTCCTATGTATTTATATGCTAAAGTTCTGGTTTCCACAGCTTCCAGATTATATACAGTGATGCCTTTCATTTAACTGTGCTCATTCCAGTGTCAATGGGATCCGTGGGGGTTAATTAAGGGTAGTTTATAATCTTTAGGAGATCTCAAATTTTCCCTTAAATTTAATAACCAGTCTTGTATGCAGAGCTCAACAGCTGAGATATGTAACCTCTACCTCCTAGAGCACCCTTTCTATAAAGGTATTTCTCGGATGCTGCACCAAACTTTGACTCCCTGTTTACTAGTCAGGCACAGCAAGAGCTAGGTTGAAACTCAGAACCCAAAGTATTTTTATATTATTTGAAAGAGCAACGTTAAGTAGGCAAAGTATGTGCTGACAGCCTCTCAGACACACTGTGGTAGCACAGAGTCAGTCTGTTGCTGCATCCTGCCTACTGTTTGGTGCATAAAAATAATATCTGCCTTGTGTGTGACAAGAAGGTGTCGGGATATTCTCTTGGTGAGGCTGGAGACCAGAGATGTCTATATGCTTCATGTTATGTCGTTCCATTTATTGACAACTGTAAATATAATACAGCTGAACTCTGCCATGCTAAAGGAAAAAATATGTAGGCTCTCATTCCTCTCACAATAGCATTTAGATCTTGAAGTCCAAAAACTGCACGGGGTCATGCACTGGGTTTATTAGATCTCATAGTTTTATACTTCTATACCCAGAAGTTCAGGTCAGCTGTGTGGTTTTTCCCATGATCTCATTATGTGTGTCGGCAACAGACATGCATACAAAAGCGAAATCTTTGAAAAATATTTGGATAATAGAAGAGTTCAAGTTTTCTATTCTCAGACAGAATTTGTAGTCATCTTTTGAGCAGTGCTTTACAGTAGTTACACTATATTCCAAGTGGGAATAAATACATGTTTTCTAAGGACAAGAGTAATATTATGACAGAAAACATAATAAAACATTGAATTGGCAAGATGCAACAAAATAGGGGTAAAAAGAGGACTGTTCAGTCTGGTTTGAAATCTCTAATTTAATATATGGCTGTGCAGAGATGTTAGAAAAATAAAAAAGTAACGTAAATTACAAGTGTGTAATGTACACAGAATTGATAACCTCCAAAAATATGATGTTTTACTATGTATATCCCTCTTTGAAACATCTGCCTGTATTATTTATACACAGAAGTGCTGTATCTCACTTTTTTCTTCAAACTGAGTCCTTATGCATGTAGGATTTGTACTGTAATACATTATTGAGATGTTACAATGAGATGAGAGTGGGGAGCAGGGAAATGATGGGGGTGGTGTGCAGGGTGTTTGTGTACGAGAGGCAAAAGGGAGATTTGTCAGTGAGCAAAACAGACATAAAAACAACAATGGTATTTTGATATATCCATGTATACCCTTAACACTAAGTTTTCTTTTTCTAATGGATTTGACTTTTTTAATCCATAAAGAAGGTTAAAAGTGGTATCTTGAATAGCTACTGTATATCTAATTCTTGGAGGTTTTTCCCCTCATGATGTGGAAATGGTTTCAATTCCTTTTAATATTCATTTAATGTCAGTGCAATATATATTGCCACCTTACTTACTGCATTAGTAAAAAATGTGCTTATGTGCTGTGATTCTCGTATGATAGAAACATAAAATCTTGGAAGGATCAAAGTCCACCAACATTCACCCTCCTGCAACAGCAGGAAATTGATCATGCGAGAGATGCTCACCTAATGCTAACAGATTATTATT
The DNA here is from genome assembly GCA_013397725.1 of Rhagologus leucostigma. Lineage (NCBI taxonomy): Eukaryota > Metazoa > Chordata > Aves > Passeriformes > Rhagologus > Rhagologus leucostigma. The sequence goes on from VZTD01002147.1 coordinate 1,855,255, forward strand.
ATTTATTATAGCACTAACACCAGGGAGGTGCATTAGACACCAGGAGGAGGATGAGGTCCTTGTCCTGGAGTGGCTTCAATCTCCAGGGTGATCTTGCAAACACTTAACTAGATGACCAACTATATACGCATGAAATCTTTCTAGCTACATATTTAATTATTTTTTTTCTTATGTACAAAGCATTCCTGCATGGTCCGCAGCACTAATTAAACTTAATGTTTCCCCTCTGCATCACAGAGAATGTGAATACGTAAAGGGGAAAGGATCAAGCTCCTCCAGTGCCTTGTGATTATACGGAAGTTTTATTAAAAAAACGCCACCTCTTTTCACTAGGTGCCTCTTATTTCCCTACACTGTATTTCCCACTTAATATTTTACAGCCAGCAAAAGCCATATTTTGTTATGCAGCTTTATTAAAACAAAGATCTTACTGACCACAGTGAAATTCCCAAAAGGCACCACTGTTGGACCAGAGTCTACAGAGGCAGTTATGTAAACCAGCTCAGAAAAAGGACATACATTATACTCTGTCATGTATATGTTAGGGTTACTCAAATGGCAAATTCTGGTATAAATCCAAAATAAAGTAAGTTTTGCCCAGACCTCCCTAAGACTTCACTCATTTAACCCTTCTGTGTTTGAGTGTTTGCTTCCAATGTATCAAGGAGGTCTTGCAGAGCATCCCCAACATTTCTGGCTGTGCTGCTGAGGTCTGTCAGAGCAGGAGCTGGCATCTTGTTCTCTGCAGTAAAATCATCCAGAGATATCAGCAAATAGGTTCACTTCTCAGTAAAATTTTTCGGCAGATTTCATTATGAGTGTGGCAGCTTTGTTAATCTGCATTGCTTATAAATGTATGGTTTTGTTGCGTGTTGTTGGATGTTGTAATGTCTTTCATTTGTGAATATCTTTTTTCAGAAGTCCCAAAAATGCTAGCAAATGTGAATAACTTAAATCTCTCCGTTTTGGACACATGAAGCTTAGAGACTGACAATCCCTTTTCAGATGCCGATGAGAGAGGCATGTAAATCCCTCTTTCAGATTATTTTTTGGTTTAGCTTTGGGTATGCCTCTTGCCAGGTTTTTCTCATTCTAGTTATAATGTAGTCCCATCAACAAATCAATGCAGTGGGGCTGATGGCCCATGCTGGCTTTCTTGACCCCCACAGTCACTTCCCAGCCACTGATCCATTTCTCACATTTCTGATCCAAGAATTTTATCCTGATGACAGTCATGGACTACCAAGTCTTGGCTGTGGAAACCAAGGCTCTGAAATGGACTTCTACTTCCCATATAACCTACAATCAAAACCTCTTGTCACTCAAGTTATATTTCCTGGGTTTAAAAACAAAAAGTAGGCAAACACAACAAAATAACATGCAAAACATATGGATAATGAGAACAAGTTTATAATTACTAAATGCGGAGGGACATATCAAAGCAGTGTTCTTCAAACAGGATATTATTTTGTAATTAAGCACAACTTCAAAAGAAAAAAGCTAAAGACATGATCATTATAACGTGCATTAAGTGCAGTTGAAACATCATTTGAGTAAAATAATGCTGGGTAACAGGGAGGAGAATTTATAGAGAAGGAAAAATTAAAATCATTCAGTGTTAAGAGAAGCAGGCCAAATTATATTTGGAGAATTATGTTTTCTTAACATCTCTGTTATAAAATTATTCCCTGCATTATTTATTCTACAAGCCTTAATTGATAAATATTAGGTGACTGATTCTTGCAAAAGAGCAAACGCTTGGTGGAACGTATTCTGAGCTGGTCTGGTTCATACTTATCATAAAAATGAAAACTACTGGAGCATAAAGAATTTACAAAAAGGCAGCATTACTGTGGATTTAGTGCAGTTGGTGTTTGATACACTGAGTTGTATTCATCATATACGCTGTGTCAAGGCATTGCTTACAATGTGTTGGATCATCTTACAGGCCATAAGCAAGCACTATATTTAAACTGAATGATACCAATATCATTCTGAGTTAATTCTTATATAATAAAGTATAAAAAAAGCAAGTAGCATCCATTTCCACATAATCTCTCTTCAAACTTATCTGTATTTGACTGTATTTTCCCTGTCAGCTTAAAAAAAGCAAATATAACTGAGAAGCCACCAAATTTAAAAAAGGTATTACAAAGACATTTAGTGAGGACATGCTATTTATTGGCTTTTTGATGGCTATAGTGTTTAAGCACATCACAAACAGAAATGGGCTTATTTCACATCTTCCTGAGACCGCGAGGCATCAGTAATATTCCCATTTGCAGAGACCAAAGCAGTGCAGTGACATGCCTGCACTCTGCGGGGAGTCTGCAGTACAGCTGAAAACAGAACCACGTTTCTTTTACTGTTTTAACTGCCACTCTTAAATTTTTTAACTGATTTTGGTCCCCTGCTAAGGGACGCCTCTTGCCCTGTGAAATCCATCTCTCCATAGAGTCCCTGTACCTCTGAGTGCCAATAGCAAATCCATACTCCTTCGTATTTGAAAATGCTGAGGGAGACAGAACTATGAGTGGAGCTCTGGGAGTAGCAGAGTTGTGTTGTTCCTGTTGGTGGGTTCCCCAGTCCCACTACACACAGCAGGAGCTTTGCTCCTCTCCGCTAGGACTATTGCTTTACCCTTCTCATGCATGGTGGACCCCACCATCGTGGGGTCACCAAGCCAGCAGAGACACACATCCCATACTTCCCCTGAGCAGGGAAAGTGCATTCTGATTTATTCTGCAGAATGAATAGTTCCAGAAAAACCTCTTTATTAAATGTTCCATAGGTAAAATCGGAATTCATGTATAGTTGAAGCTGTTGGTTGCCAGACCCCTGCAGGTATGCACTACTTCTGCTTGAAAGAATGACCTAAAATTTTATCAGGATGTATCCTCATTAAAACGTTCTCTTGTCAAGAATTCAGATTTTTTCCCATTCCTTTATGTAGATGACATTCTCTGTAAACACCATGGGCTTCAGTAACTTAAATAATAGGGGTCAAGGTATGAAAAGAACAATTGAATGAGATTTCAACGTGCGTTGGAAATTTTGGGCAAAGTTTACTTTACCCTTGTTCCCCCCACCATTTCAAAACACCAACAGGCTGTCCTTGCTTTTGGAGCGTCTCGTTCTCAAGGCTCTCACCTTGCAAATCTCTACGTATGTGCTTTATTTCTTAAGTGTACACAGACCACAGCCAAAGCTTGGGCATATGTGTGCGTAGGACTAGGATGTCGTCTGGCAGATGGTGCCATGGCACCTAGATTTCTTCAGAAGTCAACTGAAGCCTTCCATCATTTCATGTAGATAAATAGGAAAGCAATTTCTGAATGCATTATAAAGTGTTATTCACTCAGAATTGCTTAGAAGGGATAACTAGCATAGTACATAAAAAGCTGTGGGTAACCTACACGCTGCCTTGCTGTGTATGTGAAAGTTGAATGCCAGAGTTTGTCTCTTTATTTAACATTTTGCATGCAAAAGAACAAGGTATTATACCATGAAAACAAATATTTTTTGTGGAAGAACAGATACATCAAAATCAAGGAGAATAGCCCTGAGTCTTGAATCTTAATATAACTGTTAGCTCATTAACACAAAACTCGGTGGGTTTTCTACGTCCCGAAATGTCCTTATCTCTGCAGAGCCCTGTGCTGATTGCTGAAGGTGATTTTGAGACAAAACACTTGCAGAACGGTACGATACAATTTGTCTTTGTGTCAGAGGGAACTGTTTAAATGACTTGAGGTAAGTCAGCAGAATAGTACAAGCACATGTTTGCCCGTAGTCTTACCTGAAGATATAGTTGAGGTTGTATTACAAAGAATTCAGCTGTATAAATACCTCGTGCCATCTGTGTATGGCAGGGGAATTGAGCCAGTAGAAGCTCAAGACCTGTGTCAGTGTTCTCACAGAAGGACTGTTTATGAACAGATGTTATGTGGTGTTTTTCACAGAAAATGGGCTCTGGAGAGAGAAAATGTCTATCAATTACTGAGGTATTATGTATAACAGCAATTTTTAACCTTGAGAATGATACTTAAAAGTTCTCTGTGAAATATTCAGTGCCGCGACCACCTCCTTTGTGCACAGTAACACACGCCCTTGCCTATTGCCCAAATTTTTTTTGATATTGCATTTCAAATTCTTTCAGAGAAAATATATTAGATATTGTAGAACACATTATTCCCTGGAAAAAAAAATTGGTGGCCTGACTGAAAAACTTTTTCTATTTGCTGATCTCAAAATTAAGCTGAGTTTTTAAGATTGAGTGCTTGTATACTCTGTTTTGTGCTTCTCAGGCCTATCTAAGGAATACAAAAATTCAAGGATTCAAAAATTGTCATTTACTAAGCAAATTATAGATGTTAAATGAATGTAAAAAAATATGTATTCTTGCTAACCTGTGTTCAAGCCCTGGTGTTTAACACTGATTTCAGTAGGATGTTTGGAAGAATGAGGTCTTAATTTTAGTGAATAAAGATGAATTTACTTGCAACTGCAAAATCAGGCAATATTCAGTAAAATTTAGTAATTATTATATAGCTGTATTTATTTAATAGACTGCCATTGCTAGTTTGATTAGACTAGCCATATCTTAGTCTTCATTTTTATTGCTTCTGTAAAACTCCTGACTTCACAGGGCCTTTGAATTTAGGCTTTCCATGATAATAAAAACATAAAAATGGAGCCCCCAGTTGTTGCTAACAATTACAGCCATCAGAGTTGGACCATGTTTTACCAATCTGCTCTGGCTTCAGGAGACAAAGTGTATCTTGCGAAAATGCACCATTATTAAATATTCTCACATGGGATATCTATGATTCTATAAGACCCTTATATGACCTGTGGACAGACACAGTGTTTTGCATAATATATATACTTTTATTTTCCTCTAGCTTTCTTATTATTTATTCAATAAATCCTTTTTTTTTCTTGCTGACAGCAGTTGTATTTATAAAGCTAAATCCAACACAGCAAAATGTTCATCACTTTATAAACTAAACGCTAATGTTTTATTTATGTGCAATGAACAGAGAAAAAAGAACTGAATTGATGTTTACCTAACAAGCTGCAAAAAAGTGCAGTAACATAATAGTGAAGTTCATAAGCATTCTGGCTTGTAATTTTTGGTGTCAACATTTGAATTGCAGAAAGAGCTTATGCAGACATAGCACGTATACAAGTGCAGTTTAGATCTACATCTATAAAAATAACATCTGTTTAAGCATACATTACATTTAAAAATAACTGTACAGTGATCAGCTGGTTAAGTACAGTTAACCAGATGCCGTTTTAAAGTGCCAGATGGAACAATGAAACTAAGATTGAAAATTAAAAAATACTGTGAAAGGTCAAATCAATTAAGCAACCTGTTTTGTTGGCATGTAACAGTTAAAAGTAAGTTTAAACTACTTAAGGAGTGAGCAATGTGAAGATGAAGCAGTTAATTTTTAACTTGCTGTTTAGAAGAGGGAAAGATAAAATGCCTGCCATAGTTTCAGGGTCTCTCGGCAAGTCTAGGGGGATACTGGGAAAACAGGCACGGTTAAGTAGTGTTTGCTTTGTTTGCTTTCAATTTAAAATAAATAATAACTCTCAGGCTTTTAAGTAACATCTTTTATGGCAGTCTGAGCTCATGCGACACAGATGCAAATGTCTCTTTCTTCTCTCCTATGACCTGTGGGAGACTCCTTGGCTGAATCACTTCCCTGGGCTAGCTCTTCATCCCTGGGGATGGTGCACAGAGGGGTCAGGGATGGGCTTGGGAACAGGCTGATGCCAGGGGATGTCATGGGAAGCAGACATCCCTTCTAAATGGGTTCTCCAAACCCTGTTTGTTTCTGGGAGCTAAACCCACCTGAATTGGGAACAACACCCAATTAGAGCTGTAAGGTGCAGTTTTAGAAACAAGGGTGTCACTGCGACTCTGTGAAAAAATGACAAACATTTGTTAAAATTGCACGTGATAATAAGCCCCTGAAAGACAGATATGAGGAAAAGAGAGCTTATCCACCTCACCTCTTCGAAGTCCAAGGGGAAAAATAGCATCTTTGAAATTTTATTTAAGCAATGCGTTTTTTTCTTCAGTCCCAGCCAGTGTAAAATTCACAATCTAAATTTAAATTTTGTACAACAGGACAGTGGTATCCTTGCCTTAATTAGGAAGGTGTAATGATACCTGCAAGTCTGTTGGCAAGCAAGGCAGAACTTGTGGATAAGGAGTGAGGAAGTGTTGATTTTTCAATTTTTACTGCTGCTACTTTTTGTTAATTTTTTTCCTAAACTCTCAAATCACTGCAACTCAGGCACACTATAACACAGTATATTGCTCGATGATCCTGCAGCAACAATGCGGAAACCATGGACATCAGAAACTGTTTTGGAAAGAAGGTTTAGGCACCAAATCTGGGAGAGCTGTGAGGCTCCAGGTCAGAGGGAGATGCTCAGCTGCCATGGGGAACAGCAAACACCCCCAGCAACAGCAGTGCCATCCATCAGCAATCCCAGTGGGAATTTTTCCTGAATGAGTGTAGGGCTATTTTCAACCTAGGAACTCGCTGTTATTCCTTTGTTTTAGAAACTTTGTTTATGCATGGTTGGCGAGGCAGAGCGCCGGGGCATGTTGCTCCTTCCTGACACCTCCTCTCTTGCTCCCACAGTTCCCAGTAAAGGAGCAGCTGTACCTCTCCCGCGTGCACAGCCAACTGTTTAGACCAGAAACACAATGAAAAGATTCTGCGGCTGTTAAAATAAATAGCTTCCCGGCAGGGGGTGGAATAGTATGGCCGTTCCTAGGAACTTCGTGTACCCTGCTTCCAGAAAGTGCTGGGATAGGACACGCTATGGAGAGAGAGGAAATAAGCCTGGCTTCTGCACTTGGCTCACTCTTCCTCCTCACACTGAGAATAGTTACCCTACAGATCGCTGGTCCCGTTGGATTCCCTTTCATGGAAATAGTTCACGTTCCTGCTGGTTCAGTGGCTGATGTTCAATTATTTTTATTATTTTTTTTTCCCCCAAACAGTTTCTCTTCGTTGACAGCATAAAGCAAACATTTGGGCCTGCTGTAAATAGAGAACATACCAGACCAGAGGCAGGTAGCTTGTGATGTTTAAGTGGGTTGCCAACAGAAGTTTGTAAATCTGCAAAATCGAATCATTATATTTAACAGACAAATGTGTATAATATAAAATCAGTGAAAAGATAACACAATAAGTACTTTGACTATTATCTGGGGGCCTAATTAGACTGGTGGAATCACTGGAGTCAGTGAAATTAGAGTTGTACAACTGAGGGGAAGGGAAATCCAGCCCTTTAGCGGAATGAACGCTAATGGAGCCCGGTTGACATTTGCTGTCCCAGGTATTCAGCAGCTGTTCCTTCCCTTTGTAGAAAACAGGACTTTTCTCTTCCCAGACCGTATTTTCTTTAATTTAACCCTCTGGCAGAGGAAGCTGCAGAGAGGCAAAAGGGGCTAATCCCTGCCTGAACCCCAGAATGTTTCACCAAGCATCTTCCCATCCTTGTCGCTGCTTCCCTCTGGTCTGCAGTCTCCTTGCAGCAGAATGGGGCTGCTAAATCCTGTGTTCCGCTTACAAAAACAGGTTCTGGGAGGCCACAAGCCTTCAGGAAAGCCAGGGCCGTGCTCCCCTCTTTGCTCACCTCTCCACCCCAGGCACTGAGAGATGCTCCCCTGGCAAGCAGAGGTTCTGGGGCAATATTGCTGCCTGGGATTCCAGGTGCCAACAGCCAAACAACGTGCCAGGGGCGGGGGGATGTGTGGGCTGGGAGTAGTAGTATGAAGGACAGTGATGGAAAGGCTGGAGGGTGTAGAGGGAGCAGAGAGGAGCATGAATTTCATTGGGATTTCACCAGTGTTGGACTGGTGGCTTACTTGGGGACTTGAATCATTCAGCCTGAGAAAATCGTTTCCCTGATGAAGGAAATAATTCTCAAGGAAGATCCTTTGACTGATATTTGCCATTGCTCTCAGGTGTAGATGGGATGCCTGTGCTTGCAAGGCACAGTGCGTCACAGGTGGGGTGAACTTGTGTTGGTGGAAGAACATTCTGGCAGCTGGCAGTAGGATTGGGGTATTTCTGCCTCTGGGAGCAGGAATTCGAGCAAGCTGGAGCCCCTGGAGGGTGAGACAAGAGATCTACCTGGCTGAAGGCTGATTGATTGTGTTTGTGCTTCCCCTAACACCCAGTGCCTGGCTAGCCTTCCTCATTACTCCTCTCCTCAGTGCTCTCGTAACCTGTAGCTAAATCACCCTTGGCAAGTTTTCCTTCCCTTGCAAAGACAGCAACTCCCCTGTCAAGTTCTTGAGCATTTGTTTGTGCAATGAAATCTGTGATGCTCTAAATCTCAATGTGCATCAGCTGGCACGCTCTGACATTTGGAGAGCCTCACATTCATTGTGTGCCAGACACACAACAAGAGGCCTCAGCACAGATGTAGCTGGACCCCAGGTTCATCTCGGAAGGTAGAGAGGGATGTGCTGTGGGTCAGCAAGTGACCTGGAGGCTTTTGGTGGGGGAGGGAGGACTGGAAGCGAGCAGTGGGTAGCCAGCTGGCTGATCACGTTGAAACCAGGACAAACAGTTGAATATCATTTTCTTCTGAATTCCTAAAGTACCAGGACATCTGGCTACCTGAAATACATCAACAAATAGGTCAGCTAAGATTGCAAACGCATGCCTCACACAACAGCGCCGTGAGGAGAGTGAGGGCGACTCTGCCAAGGAAAGTCTTCCTTTTCACAGTAACATTTTCTTCTAAAATCCTCTGCAGGCTTTTTGACTAAGATCACTGGAAAATGTGTTAGTCTGGGAATCTCTAATTTAAAAAAAGAAAAAAGGATATTCAGGGAAAGTGTATTTCTGGGGTGGAAGCAGGAGGTCTGCAACCATGGGCAGCGTGGACAGGTCTCTCCCATTTGAGGATTTTCTGCACTCCTGCGTCCTGGTGTTCGCCACTTGCAGTGTACCTGGTCTAACCATCACATGGGAAGGGCTTCCTCCCCCCTTTTCCGATGTTTTACCTTACACCATTGCTGCTGTGCTGATTTGGGAGCACTTTGCAGCATCTGCCTGGTCCCAGTGATGACCAGGGATGGAAGGTGGGAGCGGACTAGCTTCAGAGACCATTCTATTGTTTCTTATTTCTACAGTGTGGACACTACCTTACAGAAATCCTCGGAACTGCCCAAAAATTGCATGTGTTTCCTCTCTTTTCAGGCATTTTCAGGATAGGATTTTTCCTCATGGCAATGAACACCAAAAATTACTCCAAATTTTTCTGTGTAAAAATACAACACTTTGATTATTTTAATGTGACTGGCGACCTTTCTAAGCCTCTTTTACCCCAAATTATATTTATAGATGTACTGCAGTTCCTATGCCTGATTAGGATAATGTGTGGGAGCTGAAGTAAATGATGCCACTGCTTGTCCACTGTTTTACAGGTTTTAAAAAAAATTATTTTTAAAGCCTGCAAGGTCCTCATAACTCTTTTCCCCACCCTCTCAAGCCACAGAGGAACCAGTTGGTCCCAATAAATAAAATTCTTACAATAAAAGTCAAATATGGAATATCAAAACAAATAAAATAAAGTCATACTGTTGTTGTTTGCACTTTGTGGATTCTGGGGCACTGAGTACTGCCTTTTTTCAGTCTTTCTTTTGCTAAATCAACATTAGCTAGCAACGCACCTAATCTTGACTGAACTATGTTATTTCCTGCTCCCTGCCTTTCCTGTCTAAATCTCACTCTCTGCTGAAGCAGCTAAATTTGCTGCAAATGAGGAATATTTTGGGACACGAATTTTCTTACAAAACATGGGGAGAGATCTAATGCTGTAAGCAAACAGCACTCTAATTAATGCAGATCCAGGCTACTGAAAGCATTTCTAGGTTACGGTTATCAAAAAAAGAGATCAAAAAATTGATGCTGAACCCAGTACTGGCACGTAGGATAAATTCTGACCGCAAACATTTTTGGGAATGGTACCGGAGCAGATGTGAGCTCAGAAATTCTGGACCTGGAACATATGGGTTTTAATAAACAGACTTCTGTTCCAGCTCCTCAGTTGCTTTTTTTTTCTTTATTTTTTTTTTAACTCTTCTTGCTTAATTTTATGTGCCTGTGTATGCTTCCATTATTAATTAATCTACAAGTATTTGGCATTGCTTCATCGTTGAGGTTTTCTTTAATTTGCAAATGTGCTGTTTTAGTTTGAGCAGGACTTGTGTAGCTAATGTTAGAATGGAAACATTTTTAACCCTCTGTTTCATTGGTTTCCTACCATCTCCTTGTCTCCTTCGAAGAGGAGTAGCTGCCTTTATGTGTGTGCACGTGCACACGTGCGTGTGTGTATTATTAGCTGCGCTGTCATTTTTAATCCTTTTCTTTCAATCATCATTTTTCCTCAGACATGAAATATTTCAGTCTACCACGCTGCACAGGCTGCTCACGGTGAAACACCCGTAGCATTTTTAAAATCTAAAACAGAGGAGTACCATGAGGATAGAACAAAAGAAATTAAAACACTAGATATGCCACAGTTGTCTTATGCAGCTGTTAGAAATTTAATTATTTTATCTCATAGAATAATGTGCCCTTCAGAAATCATTTTGGACTAGATGTTTCAAACCAATGATCTGTAGTTAATTATCTTTAATAACTGTTGCACATTATGGTTAGATCTATGTTTTTGCTAAACCAATTAATAATATCTTCATTAGTATAAAGACAAGGTAGCTGGATCCCTTCATTTTTCACATTGAAAGAGTAGATATTTTAAACAGTGTAATTTACTTTAGCCATACATTCCCGATGATATGACTAATTAATGAAACTTCAAAGACATATAACTTCCAAAAGCTACTTATTTAAAGTCATTTTTGAGCACTTAATGACATTATGTTGGGGCATTGCAGAAACCATCACTGCCTGAGTGTTGAATTTGCTAAACCTTTTTGTGCTACCAAACTGAGGGAAGCTTGAGTTATATTGAAAAGCGAATTGAGCCAATATTTCTTCATGTTCAAAAAACACCCGCCACAAAACCTGTTGATTACGGAGGATCTATCAGAAGTTGATGACCTCCTTTCTGCTTACACGTTGCAGCTGCCAGTTTGACTTATTCATGCAAGTCTGTGTGGAAAATTCTTGAAAAAGAGCAAAGAAAATATTCTATATTTTAAGAGTTGGGTGGAATTAATTTTGTTCAGAGTCACTGGTTGTCTAAATATTCTTTTTGTATCTGATTTTTTCCTTTTTTTTTTATGTCCAGGTCTCATTTTTTCAACTGGCTGATAACTACCACATAATTTTAGTCTGCTACCTGACAAAAAATTAACCCTGCGTACAGTATTAAACACCCCAATGATTGCCTTAGTATTACCAGTACTCCTGATGCCACAGAGAATAAATGGGGCCAAATGGTTTTAGTCTCCTGTTTAGGCATGTGAGCTGATGAAAAGATTCTCCTGCAAAATTTCCCTGACCTTGAGGTAAACTGAATGCACAAAAAGATGTATTCTGTTTTTCATCTTATATGTATTTTCATACAATCTTCAAATATCATGCAGCCATCAGGGAAGGCTTTCTGAATCTTAAAAGAGCATTGCATATACAGCCCTCCACGAACTGGTATTTCCCACTACGGAGAGCTGTACACCAGGAATCAACTGAAAATAAAATAGGAAAAAAAAAGAAAAAAATTACATCTAAGAGAATAAAACAGTGCAGTCAACTGTGCACAGGGCTGGAAGGCCAGGAGAGAAATGTTAACAGCCAGTTGTGACAGCTACAAAATAATTATCGGAGCAGTGAGCACCTGGTCCTTCAGCTGCTGGGCTTCCCACAGGAGTCATCTTCAGTCCTGGTGCAGATAGGGAAGAGGGTGAATACATTTAGCCAGGGTTAGACTTAACTGGTAGCAGAGATGGGGTTCATGGTCCATGCCTGTGCTGGGCGTGTGCTGGCAGAGCTTGGGGGTGCTTATCCTAATTCACACATAAAGGCTGTTCCTGTTGGGAAGGTAAAAGGTCTGGATTCCCTTAATACAGATCTGGTGGCCTTGGTGGGGTTGGGGCTTGCAGAAATGCATCGCTTAAGAGCAAAGAAAGGAAGGAGCTTTACTACTGGCAATGTTTTGGGGGCTTTGTCCGTGTGATTTGTGGACTGACGTTTCAAATACAGGTTAACCTCCTGCAACGTGCAGGTTAACCCAAGTGATTGATATTTAATGATAATATTAACACACAATAAAAGGAAAAAGTGCAAGGTGTCTGAAAGAAACCTTTTCAAACTGTATTTCTTCTTTTCTCTGTGTGCCTCCTGTGCTTGAGACTCTGCAGGGGCAAAGCCTATAGTGGCTTTCTGGAAATGACCACTTCGAACCAACTTGTGGGAACCTGGCAGGGAAAGCATCAAAAAGATCATTTTCTAATAGCAACTTTATTTTGACGACTTGTAAACTCAGATATCTTTGGAAAGCAATGGCATTTTTCTCAGGTGCCAGCACTTCTGTGAAGTTGTTTTCCCCCCTTAAACTGTGTCATCTTAAAAATTCTGTGTATTAGTGCCAGACTGTTTGAAGCTGCTGCTATTAATGCTCCAGTGAGCTGTAGGAGCCTGTATGACCCTCATCTCGATGGTTTGTTGTGCTGAACCTTTTCTTTCTAAGGGAGAGAAAAATAAATTTCCCCTAAATGATCATTAATCTTTTTTAATCCTGCATGGATATTTTTCTTCAGTTACCCTGAAAATACTGAAATGGGATAACATTAGGCTGTCTGCAAATTATAGGGGTATTTGAAGAAAAATGTGAGTAAATTTACTTTTCTGGAATTGAGTTGAATGGAATATTTTAGACTTAAAATTTTGCATAGATTTTCATCTAGATTTTGCTGTAGGCTCTACCATTTTTTAAATTAGGTAATGGACATGATACGTGTTAATTCTTCATTGTGTTTATCCTTTCTAGAAATCTAAAATATTTAGTTTCCTATGTTTTTATTAAAGCACATAGTCATTCTGAAATTCTTCAGTATTAGTCCATTAATATTTCTGGGATATTTTGAGGTGTAAGCAAAATAGGTGGGTTTATAGTAGTTGTAAATATCATCTAGCTACAATTTATTCTTAATCCCCTTGTAAGAAATAATGCCATTGTTCATTTTCATTCCCTGTGGTTTACTCTTTGATGTCCCACATACCTAATCAATCTTTAAACTAATGCCAAGTCTGATTAAAGATTGTCAGATGAGGCTGGTACTTGTTACTTCATATTTTTGCTGCAAGGAAGGAGTGTCCAGATGAGGAAGTTCAGTGTTTGGATAGAGCGAAGCTGTCTTGCTAGCTAAAATTTTGAGCTGAAAACTCAGTGCACAAGAAATGTCACTGCAGATATGGGTGATGGTTCTGGAATAAAGAGCACAAAATTTTCCTTTTTCACCTGTGCAGGACATACATGTTGGAATATTACTGGAGGCATTTTGAAATTACCTCTGCTGTAAGTGTAGCCTGAGCTGTTGCTTGAGTTGTTTCTAGCATACAGCTGTATTTTATTTCATTTCATTTCAATGATTTGCTATGTATCTTTTGAGAACTTTAACCTCTCCCATTTTGGGCTGACATGGTAACTCAAGCTCTTTTCTCTTCCTTTCAAAGTCTGGGCAGCCAAAAAATCCAAACATTCATAGTGTTTCTGTGCATTGAAAGTAAGTTACCAGGAACTGGGAGAGGCACTGGACAAGTTACGCTACAGATGGAAATCATTATTCTGTTTGATGAAAGTTTCAGTAATATTCTCCAACCTTGAGGTGAAGGAGGCTGACTTGTATGGCTCTGTGTCACAGCATCTTGTTCTAGTGGGAAAGTAAATGAAACTTTTCAGTTTCCATAGACTTGGACTTTGCACTGGGAGTTAGTTTGCATGAGATATCAGTATCGTGTGCAAGCCAGAAATGACTTTGAGCAAATCTCAGTTGTATAAGCTGATGTTAGTGAAATTATTGAAAATTTACCACTTGAGAACTTCTGGTAATTAAAGATTGCTTCTAGAGGTTCCCCTGCTCCTCAGAAATAACCTTGTGAAGTGTTCATCTAAGGGCTATTCGCAACCTGCCTTTCTCAGAGTTGCTCCTCGCTGCTGTGAAAGCAGGGGCTGGATATGGAAAACAAGCATTTTTAACACACCTCCTTCTTTGCAGAGCCTGTGTTTGGTTGGTAAGCCCTCAAGGAAGAAACACATAATGCAGGGAATTTGATCTCTAATTTGGATATCACATTTGTAACACCTTAAAATTATCATAATGCGATTCTGTTACTGGAAGACTAATTGGGAAACCACAAAATCTTGGAATGCATGAGCCAGTCCCACATTAATGTTACTTAATGCAAATGCATTGGTTTTGGGGTTGGGAGTATTTTATAAATTAAGTAAGCAGTTTAAATTATGTGGTTATAACTTAAACAAAATGTATTGTGCATGGCAGTGATAATTCAGAAGCCTTGTGGCCACTTATCCAACTCCTTATCCCATGAGAATTATGCATGTTGTAAAAAATCTTGAATGAACCAGCAGTGGTTAAGAATATATAGCTGAACACTTCCCTAGCTCCCAAGAAAATAAGTGATTGAAAATGTTAAATGTTGCTGCGGCCATATTTATGAACAGGAATCAAAGCCCTTGGGGCCATAAAACTTCATATTCTGGTTGTAGCCCAACTCATTTGGCCAAAAGATACCCCTTAGGAGTGAGCTAGATGAGAGAGACTCAAGTCCCATCTAAGGCAAATGTCTTGCAAGCTATTTCCTTTTTAGTAATCAGTATGAAACTGTTGTTTAACTTGTGTCTGTTGAACTAAGAAAAAGGATTTCAGATACTAAAGATCAAATAGAATATTGGTAAAAAAACCTCATCTGAAACCAAAACTTGTCGGAGAATGAAAAAAAACCCAAACCCAGACATTTTCTTTTTTTCCTTAGGATGGAGACTATTTCGTAAAAGCAGCTTCATATTCATCTGCCCATTCTGATTATAGCTGGGTCAAAAACCTAAGTATACTCAGAGAGACAATTGCTAAGCTAACCCAGAGAAGATTGGAGAGCTGACATGAAAACCTGCTCAGGTTAAGCATGTACAGTGCCCTAGGACAGAGGACGAGCGAGGAGCATTGGTGGGGAACAAAGCTACTGCATTTTCCCTACTGTTTTTCTTGTTGGTGGTTTGAAAATTTTTTTGTGATAGCAACCGGAAACACTATTTCCTGAGAAAATTAAAAAAACAGTCCTCTGAAAACTGCATGGCTGGAAAAAAATCTGGTTCTTGTAGCTGTGAGAACTAGTGTACCACCCTGCCCTAAGTAAGGATTACATCTGGAATTAAACCCAGCTTTCCTCTGCCTTTGTTTTATTTATTATCTGCAGAATTGCTTTTGTACGAATGTTATGCAAGAGCCCTGCATTGGGGAGTTTTTCTGTAAATGAGCCATTAGCTTGAGTAAACAGGATCTGGACGGAGTTTGAAGCCTCCACAAGGCGGCACTGGCGCATCTCGCATCCCAGTTCCCTTACCCTGCTGGATGCTCCCTCGCCAAACGTTCAGAAATTTTATGTGCGTGCTTTTTATCAAAAAACTCTTCCGCTTCTAAATTTTCGTGTTACCTTGCAAAGTGTTGGGTTAACAAAATAAGAGTTAACCTTGATAAAAGCTGTCAGTAATTTCTTATACGATGGCTATTATGTGTTCTGGGAGCTTTAAAGAAATGATAATGTAAATTGCCTATTTGCAGTGACAAACAATATTCTTTTAGTACTTCAGTATATCAGTGACTTGCGAATTTTGTACTCAGTTTCTGCTTTCCCTTTCATGGTCATTGCAACCTGTTCAAAAAGTTTCAGAAACTGGTTTTATTCGATTTTTTGGGTTAACAAAAGGATACACCACTTGCGTGCGTGATTCTTTTTTCCCCCCACTGATCACAGCTGGTGACTGAGATGAAGCTACTTCTTGTCTTTACAAACTTGACTCCAGCCAGCTGAGATCCAGGCCCTACCACCTTTTCTCTACTAAATATGTACTGAACTCTGTCAATAAACAGCAACGTGGGAGAGGAGAGCAGTAGGCACAGCAAAACAAAGTGGTTTTCCCGATGGCAGTCCCGTTAGCAAGCGCAGAGTTGCCGCTATCAGTAAGGAGGTCAAATTGCCCATTTCATCTACTTATGCAGTAAAAATGCAACTGGAGAAATGAGGTAATAGCAGCAAATGCTCCCTCTGACCCTTTGTCACCCAAGGCAAGCTGAGTGGGGTTCCCTCTGCAAGCCCTGCAAATCTTGTGTCCCTCTCCCCAGTAAAGCAGAGAAAGATTTTAGAGAGAGATTTTAGAGAGAGATTTTAGTATACCAAGGTTTAAAAGACATCTTAACAAACTTTAGAGTGAGATTTATACAATGCCTTTTTTTCTGTGCTGATACCACTTCACAGAACCATTGAAGAGTTTGGGTTGGAAGGGACTTTAAAAACCATCTCATTCCACCCCTCTTCCGTGGGCAGGGACATCTTCCACTAGACCAGGCTGCTCAAAGTCCTCTCCAATGTGGCCTTGGACACTTCCAGGGTTGGGGCGGCCACAGCGTCTCTGGGCAGCCTCTGCCAGGGCCTCACCATTCTCACACTAAAGAATTTCTACTTGTCACAATTGTTTCAAAAAATGTGCACTATAGTTTACCATTCTTTGAACAACTAAATAGATTCAAATGTTGTGACTACCGTATTTCAAGCAAAATTTCCTTTTTTATTACCTAGCAATGTGAAAACAGATCAGAAGAAAGAAACATATAAAAGCTCTCCCTCCTAAAACCTTGCTGGCTCTTCTCCCTTGTTCTGTGGTCAAAAGTTAAATAGGATGTTCTGATTATCACCACTCCCAAAACAGATCAGTGGGATTTTTTGTTCAAAATAATTCCTCCTCCTCTTGCAGCTACTCTGTGCCAACAAGCTCAAAATACGGGAAGCTTGACCTTAGCTACAGTACTTGCTGATGTGCCACACATCCTGCATCGCCCAAGGAGCACAGAGAGCTGAGGCAATCTGGTGGAGACTTCCGAGCTCTGCCCTTTCCACCAGAGCACAGACACACCAGGGGAAGAAAAGCCCATGGGGAATCCCATATAAATTTACTTGAAGCTAACAGGTTCCACAGATTTCGTTGCAATTTTGGAGCGGGCCCCAAATATGTAATAAATTGGCAAGGAAAAGGTTCCCTCTGTATATGTGGCAAAAAGGAGTCTTCACCTCCCAAGTGCTAAAGGGGAAAGTCAAAATCTCTTTCGAACTCTGCCACATTCACCAGTGTATAGTGAAAGAAAACATTCCTCCCTGATCCCGATGCTGGCAATCATCCAGAGCCCAGAGCACTCTGGGAAATTCCACTTTCTGAACCCTGCTGTGCTACCTAATCACACAATGGGCTACATATGCCATCCAAGAAAATAAACACAGGTCTGGGAAGCTGTTTGTCCTGCAGGGCTAGGAATGCTCTTCCTAACTTGGCAGAGCAGCATAATCCTCTCTGAAAGGGGAGAGAGAGCTGCTTGAACTCAAACTGACTAATGAGATTGAAGAAAAGCCCATCAGAAGCTGGCACAGCCCTTCGCTCGCCCTGCCAACACACTGCCAGGTGACACTGCTGGGTACTCTCACTGTGGCTTGTGTTTGTGCCATGATAGATGCTGGACCACGGATCTAGACCCCAACAAGGCCCCAAAAGGTTACTAAGCGGCAGATTGTACCCCTGAGCTTGTGGTTCATAGGGGAGGCTCCTGCCTTTGCTGGTCCTCTGGGCAAAATCCGGCTGAGTTGCAACCTTCACGATATACCATGGGCAGGTTTAGTAGTGACTAAAATTTCCTATGACTGCAGGTGCCTTAACAGGGTCTTGTGGTCCATATGGACTCTGGGCTGAGATCCTGGGATCTTAGTGAAGACAGGGGTTGGAGGACAGAAGTGGTGGCCTGTTGAAGGTTCCCAGTTGGTCAGCAGCAACTGCAAACTGCATCGGCTCTCCTGAGACCTGTCTAGTGCTCTTCTCCGCTTGGATCTTGATATCATAACCAAATTCCTCTGAGAACAAGACTTGCATTGATTATAGTAGAAATTGGATCTGGATTTCAAATCACTTTATTAGCTCTTCTAGCAAGATGAACTGAGCGATACAAATTGATAAAAAATTGCAAAGACCTCCCCTTCCACCTCCCTCGCTCAGTTTTGGAGCAAATGTGTGTTTCATGGTAACAGGGAATGAAAGTGTTCCACAAGGGCTTTTTTAATTGCAGCATTAATAAAATGCACTATATGTTGTTCTCGAAATCTACAGATTTGTTGCTTTAAGCACATCATATTGCTCTCTGAAACACTTGAAACTCTCAGAAGTTTTTAAAAGTGTGTGTTTAGGTTAAGGTTAAGTTGCCCTTGACAGCATTTTTTAAAAAGATTTGAATTGTTGAATAACCACCTTTCACCCATCCCTAATTGTAATTTAAATGACAATATGCTCCCAATCAATAGCTCTTTGTCACACTTTGAAGATCAAGGATGAGATTTCACCCCATGAGTTTACATGGCAAAAGCTTCTTTTTCATAATGCTAAAAATGTTGCATCCTGCTGTTAAAGAAGTATAAGAATACCTGCTCTCAAATAATTAGTTTTGAATAAAAGCATTTAAGTCATACTTTATAGCCATTAATTTGAAACAATTCAAAGCCCTTCATTTCTGCACTTTGTTCACAGCTAAGTATTACAATAGGTATTTTAGCCAATTGGAAAAAAAATCAGTTACAGCAAGATAATTTGAACAACTTAAGTTGGGTGATATTGTAAGAGGTGATTTTTGAATAACTGTAGCATTATTTTTGCATCAATTCCATTTCTGTACAGAACCATCTCTGCAAGTGGAAAATTGAAAAGCTTTTAATGGTGAGCACTGTGTATATGTGACTTTGCAACATTGTGTGCTTGTCTAACAGGTACATATGGGGGCATGTGGCTGTTTCTCCAGTTGTACACATAAAGACAGGCATTTATTATACAGGCTCCACTCAAAAAGCTGTTTTTCTTTTCTTTATTTTATTTTATTTCTATAAATAAACTCTTTCTCTGAGTTCTAGTCAAGGGCCAGGCCTTTACTGTGCTTGGTGTTATGAAATGCCAAACAGAATGATGGTCTTTGTCTGAGAGTGCTTACAATTCTCGTTTTTAGTTAGAGCAGCGAAATGTTTTAAGAAGGATAAAGTCTGGTCTGTTTGTATGTTGTCTTTGGTAAACCCAATCTAGTCTGGTCTCAAAAACGGAGCAATTCTGCTCGTTGCCAGGGAGAATACATAGGTATCCAATGAGTCATGGTCAAACATACGGCCATTATTAGACCACAAACACAGGAGGAGAAAAAAGATTTCATTTGGACCTGTTGTCCCTGCCGAGCTGGTGAAGAGGAATAACAAATAAGTGAGTGGAGGAGGTTGCTCTTTAGGTATTTATGAGGAGCTTCTCTCCCTGTGGGGATAGACTGGGGAAAAGCAGAAATGTGCATGTTGGAAAATTTAACTAGAGCAGAGGAGGCTGCATCATGGTGTAACTAGGAGTACTTAGTACATTTTAATGGCGAACTAGAGACAATGGGAAAGAGAAGCTGAAGCTGTACCAGGCTCTAGCAAATATAAAGAACTTATTTTTAGTTTGGAAGAGAAGGGGCAATCAGAAGACAGACACAAAGAGAGAAGTGATTAAGTTTTGTGTTAGAGCAATGTTCTCCGTGGCAGTATCATAAATGAGTAAGAACATGTTCATCCAGACCAAGAGAAAGGATGCTGAAGAAACAGGACAGGATGCTGAGCACCACAACACATGGCTGTGTTTCTGTGGCTTAGCAGAAAAGGTCGTGTCTGAGAATCGTTATGCAGAAATGTTTTGCAAGACTGGGCCCATATGTATAAATTTAGAGAAAAATCTCAATTAAAACTGGAGCACAAGTTCTTACTTTTAGCTGTGGGCTTGCACAAATATAGAGTTAAAAACAACGGATGGAGAAAAGGAAAAAAAATGTATTTTTGAAGCCTTCTTTAAACAGAAAATCTATAGAATCATAGAATTATTAAAAAAAAACCTTTCAGTATATATACTATAAAATAAAGATTTTGCACTTGGGCAAGACCTCTTCTCCTGAGTTATCATTTAGTGAAAGCTTAGGAAAGTGATTAATTTTACCCCTGCACTGAGTTTTGGCTGGATCAGGGTAGGAGAAAGTTGTGGTGTTGAACTGTTCCTGTCTGGGCTGCTTAGTGGAAGATTTGGAGAGCATCAGGTTGTGCTCGGAGTCCCACTGAACTGAGCCATGCCCAAGTACAAAGCAACAAAATATTGCCCTGGCACTGCACTTTATGCACAGTGATCTCAAAGTAAGGATATGGTATGGCTGTGAATGGCTCTGGGTATTCACGAAGCGTTTCTGTGCTCCAACTTTTCCTATGTATAAAACAGAGGCAATAATATTTCCAGCTCTGACACTGGTGGTTAGGGAATTTATACTTTTGAACATTATTTTGTGAGAAACTATATTGGTACAAAGTATTGGTTCTGTTCACATTGTTTCTGGTTATTAACCCTATTATTGGTCATTGCATCTGTATACTCAAAACACAGGGTTTATTGATGGCTTTTATTTCCTATACGTGTCATATAAATGCCTTAACAGATGAACAGGGTAGTGAAAATGATAGGGTACTTCAGAACAGCTCGAAGTCACTGCTTCTTTAATAAAGCTTTGGTTTTGTATGTCGGGAGAGATGGAATTCACACCCCAACCTATGCACAGCTGCAAGCCTTATTAAGTGAAACCCCTCCTAAATATAGATCCAATGGCCTCACCTCTGGCCAGCTTCCAAAGACCATAGAGGCCTGTTTCACTCCTTCCACATCCCCTCCCAACATACAACGAGCATCGAGCCATTGAACCCTTTGCTCAGTAGTGGCAAGAATGGATGCAGGGTTTGGGGGCTTGGAAGGTGCAGCAAAGTCTTCTCACACAGAGATTTTCACGTGTTCAATCAATCAGTAAAAGAACACTACAATCACTGTAGCTATTCATAAGCTATATATTCATTTGCCTGTGTGTTGTCACTTTAAATAAAAAGGGCCTTTTTTTTTCGTGTAGCCCTAAAGACAACACTCATGAGATGAGCAAGTCTGAGCCATGTTCAAACAGAACATTTTAACAATCAGGAGAGCCCTGATGTCTGGGAGTTGCCTGGGATTGCATGTTAAGGGTAAGCCAAATCATCAAAATGCAGCTTGAGTAGGTCCAGTGAGGGTGTATTATATTGCTACAATTGTGGCCGCTGGAGCTAAGGTTGAGTGGGCATTCCTATTATAGACCCCAACTGGTAGGGTTGAGTATTTTGACCACATCAGATAATGTCAAGTGAAACTTCTCATATGAATTGACACCCAAATACTTGTAACCTCCCTTACAAACAGAATCAAGCTCTTCGCCTTCCACCTACTGCTCTTCCCAGCCTACACTTGATTTTGTAACTGGGTCATTCTCTTCAAACCTGAATGGATAAAAAATTGTAGATATTTAGTTTAAAGAAAAAAGCGCATGGTTGTTGGTGTAGGTTTCACACCCATGTGCTTGATGTCACATTCATGCAATGGTCATGCAGACCAAACTTCGGCCACTGCATTCCCAGGAAATATTCTATGATCCATCAGGCTCTCAGTGACAGCCAAAATGCAGCTGTAGCTTGACGACATTGCATTTCACCAGACAGCCCTTAGTAAACTCCACGGGTAGAAGCTCAGCATTGAAGCACATTCCCTGTCTGAGGGCAGAAAGTTTCACCATAGGTTTTGTTGAAGTGCTCTGAGCATGCACGTGTGACCCATGTGTCACAGGCCTGGAGAGCTGAATGCCATTAGCAAGGATTAGAGGGGCCAGAAATTTAACAGGACTAAAGAGAGAAAACGAACTTGGATAAAACTTAATAAAATTATCCTATGTTATGTTACTAAAGTTTTCAATACAGTTTTCTGGATGGGACAGAAGATTTTGCTGCTACCAACATGAACCAGTAAAGGATTAGAAATGGATTTTCTTCATAGGAGAGTAACTCTTAACTTGATTTAGGAGAGAAAGGATGATCCAGTGGTGAGGGTGCAGCTGAGAAATCAAACCCCAGAGTGCGGTGCCATTTTCCTGTGGTCATGAGGAGGTTGAACAGGCCTAGATCTTTGCAGATATTAAGGACTTCACCCCTCAGCAGTCTCTGGGGACTTTGAGCAAACATTTCCAAGGACAAGGCCTTAGTCTGTAGTGCCCTTCTCTCCATGTGGAAAATGAAGAGCCCAACATTTACCTGCAGCACTGCAGTGGACAAGCCTATTAAAGCAGTAAAGAGATGAATGAGTCAGGGGTTGAGCAAGAAGAGAGGGAGAGGGAAATCCTCCCGCTGATAAATTGCTAACACTCTTTTGCAAAAGATTTAAGATACTTGATGGCATCATGATAATTTTTTGTGTGTCAGAATTGCTAAATATTCAAATGTCTGGTTTTTGCCAAACCCAGTGTATAAAAGCAGATGAGAGATGTTTTGCAAACTTTTAAAATCACCTATAGCGCTTAAGATGTTGAAGGTAGATTAGATAAGACTAGCAAAGTTATTTGAACATAAACATTTATTTAAAAAATATCCTCTGCTTTGCTAAACCCACAAACATTGTGTAAATAATACACAGTTCATGAATAGGAATGAACAGACTTGTACCCGTCACTGGTGTGGATTTATATTCTGCACCTGCCAGGACTTTATTAACTCTCCTGAAAAGGGGTATCTCTGCAAAGAGATCTAAAGGAAGTTGTTCTTGAGAATATGCCCCCGAAGCTTAAACTTCAGGTATCAATGGATAGATTTACAAATGTATTTAGGCAATTAGAAATGAGAATACATGACTAGTCATATTTATAAAAGTTAAATAAGTTAGGCGCCTATCTGCTGGCCTGGGCTCTGTCAATGTACTTTGATACATTCATGCATTTTAGGCTCATAAGGAATTATATTCTTATTCTGCAAACAATGCTACCCGTGCTTAGCTTGATGCATGCAAATAGTCCTTGATGACTGCTCACACAAGTATTTACATATCTGTAGGAGCTGGCCTGAAATGGTAAATATTGCAGAACAGGTCTAAACTACCGTCTTTGGTCTTTAAGTGTGGTCAGACTTCAGAGGTGGCTGATTTCACGCTGGTGGTGAAAAAAGTTCACAGAGAAGTCCTGCCTGGGATTTGGTCTGAGCTTTTTTGTCACTTTGTTTCGATTCTATCTTCTTTGCAACCTTCCCTGTGTACTCCCAGGGGTCTGTCTGAATACTGGTGGCTACAAAGCCTTCTGCTAAAATAAAAGTTCCAAAATAATGCACTGACTTTCCTATGCAGTTGAGGGGTTAAAAGAAAAGAAACCTAGGTAGGAACAGCTGTTCTGGAATTTGTTCAGTGTGTTTTTCTCTATCTGTGTCATCTAGTTTGGTGAAAAAACAAACAGCAAAACCCCCCAAACCCTCATCTTGTAAGTCCATAGGTGCATCAAGAATTTAAGTCTCAAACGGGAAAAGGAGGAAAGTTTTGGAATCATTTATCTACTGAAATGCAGCCCACATTCCACAAACATGGAATACTTCAAGCTTCTTGCTAATGACCCTATGTATGTTGTTTGGGCAAATACCTAATGAGTCAATTACGAGCACATGCATCATCATTTGTAAGGTATTTACTCTATTATAAGTTTTAAAATGGAAATAAGTTATTAGCTTTCAAGTACCTTTTAATCTTGATATTAATAACAAAGAGACATACATTTGTCTCTATACATTAGTAATCTGAGGTTTAATACTCTATTTCATCAAAAGGAACATCAAAATGATCTTGTAACACCTCAAAATACAGCCTGCGTGTGCAGCATGGTGACGTTCCCCATCAACTTTGCTGCCAAATCAGGATGGAAATCCCAGTAACACAGTTAGTTATTGGATGACTTGGGAACTCCTGCAGATCAGAGAACAGTCAGAAATGTGCCAAACGAAAAATAACACCAAAACATTTTTATTGCTATTAGTGTATTTTAGTATGTTTTTCTTTTGTTAAATGTAAGAAATCTAGAAAGATGAAACATTTGGAGAGCTATGACTGATGTGGTGGATGTGGAAAAGGAAACAAGTTAATTGATGGGTTTTAGTTGTAGTTTTCTTATGGCCAAAATGCATATGTGTGGATCATGGCAATTGAGTTGGAAACGAGCATGAGAACTCTGGGAGAAGTAGTAGTAGGAGTAAGGGGTAAAAAGGAAAGGATTATTAACACACTAAATTCATGTTAAGGAAAGTATTTCTGGCCTTTTTTAATATGGGTAAGTGTGAAAAGATCTGTGACGCCTTCGGGGTAGAAATGACCTAACAGGTGATTGTAAGAGCAGATTGCAGAGACGCTTTCTACCAAAACAGTAATATCTTTGTAGAGCCATCTCCTCTGGAAAATATCAAGTATGGCACAATTTGATTGAAACATTTTATCCTGTTACAGTAAGAGCACCAGAATCCCTGTTTCTTGCTGTGTAAATTCATGTACCTTAGCCAGAGTGTTGGACATAGTTAGGCTCTAAGGGACAGGAAAATCCCTGTAAACAAGCCCAAATCAAGGATTGTTGTATTGTTAACAAAATCTGTGAAGCCTAGAGATCCCACTAGCTCTCTGAGGTAGGGTGGACACTGTGGGGTGGAAAAGAGGAGAGCTCTGGGAAGCCATCCCAGATGCCAAAGCAAAGCACTGGTGGGGCTGACGGTGCAGCAGCTGTTCCACTTCCCTCCTGTCAGGCAGGTTGGGTTTCCTTTGGCTCCCTGGGAAAGGCACTTCAGACCATGTGGAAACTCTGTATGAATGAAATCCTCTTGCTTTATGCATAGCCCTCCAAATTATCCTTGTATGAAATCAGATGCACAACTCAGCCTTGATATATTTAATGCCATGTCTCCTTTTCTGCCTTTCTCTCTGTGCCTTATTTCTCGTGCCAGACTTATTCTCCCTTTGTTTTTATGGGTTTTGCAGCAGTAAATCTGGCTGCTGTTTAGCAAGGAGAGCTGTAGCTTGATTCAAACCTTAGTTACAGACTGTTTCTTTTTGTTGTTAGACACTACCTGCCTCATATTCTACCTGGCCAAAGCTGCCAAGTTTTGGATTTCCTAGAGGAGGCTTTTCATTCTGTCGTCTTGTCTGTACATGTACACACAACCTCCAATTATATAATAGGTGAACTCACTGTTGTGCTATTGTGCATTTTCCTCTTTTTACAAGCTAACTGCTCTGACACTTTTTTGTGTTTTGAGTCTACTGTTACCTCATGCTGGGGCTGCAGCCCTGAGATTTCCTTGAATCTTCACTTTTCCCACACTTAATCCAGAGCTTATTTTTAGCATGTTTTTTTTTGCCTTTCACTTTTTAAGTTTAAAAACCTCTAAAATACTAAAAATGGCCTGGCCAACATAACCTCTCTAATTACGCAATTGAGCATTGCGTAATCTTCGGACACGTTGTCCACCTGCCTAGGATGGCAGAAGAGACTCATCAGTGGTAAAAGAGCTCAGTGTGTTCAGAAGAACCCAAAAAACAAGCAAGAGGTGATTCCCTTGGTGCTGCTTTCAGGCTCAGCTTTCCGAGGAAGCTCCTGGAGGAAGCACCATGTTGTCATCAAAGCCACCAGCATGCAGTTTATACCTGACAGCGAGGAGGAGGAGGACGGGCTTCCCCTTCCAGCCACACATGGTGCGTGGGCACGAGGCTTCCCGGAGCCGGGCTCTCGGCTGGCATGCATCTGCCTCGGCACAGCTGCCCTGCTTCCCAGCACATCTGCAGAGATGAGCTTGTGGCAAACCGGCTCTTTGTCGACAGCGGTTTCTTGGAAAAGCGACCACACTTTTCTGATCGGAGGAGAGGAAAGATGCAATCTCTGCCCCTGACCAGCCTCGAGATCATCCCTCTCTGCAGACCACATAGGAGGAGGAAGGGAAAAAACAACTGCAAACAAACAAAAATGGAGTGAGGTGGCTGAGCCCAAATTAGATTAATTAGCCCCAGGCTGTTTTGTATGTTTATATTTAATTTAGGTTTAGCTACTTCAAAGTTCACATAGTTTTAGTTAATAACTTTACTATAACTTATTATTTTCAGATGTTGGCAGGTAGACAAGTTGTGAGTCACCTGGAATATGAGGCTAAATAAGTAATACTCACTGGCAGGGTTTTGACCATGACTGATTACACTTCTCTGTCTTCTGTGTTAGAAAAATATAGCTTCAGAAGGAAAAAAGTCTACTTTTCTCACTTCTACTACCATTTTATGTTGAAATGTCCGTGGGGTGGGTTAGATTTCATACATGGCTGTCTAGCTTTCAAAAACTTTCAATCTTTAATCTGCTGCTTAATGGTTAGTACATCCTGTAGCATACCAGGTCTTTATTATTTCATTTGACCTCTTTTGTGAACCTAAGAAGGTCCACAAGACCTGTTTGTTTATGAGCAGGGCGGTCTAGAGGTTAGTGGTCTTAAATCACAGAGGAGAAAATGAATGGGCAGCCCTTTACTTGGGATAATAAAATTGTTGTCACTCCAACTATAGATTTTTGTAGGTTATTACATTAGTTAAATAAAATACTGCCTCATCAATGCAAATTCCAGTTCCGGCTAGTCCTGATGCTGGCTGTAGAAGCAGGAATTCATTCATATAGCTGGCAGTAAAAAGGAATAAAATTGTGTTTGACAGGAGTGGAGAGTTAAGATCATAACTTTTCAGAACCAATAAGGGTTCATGGAAAAATATATACTTGGGAAGAACAAAACCCTAATCACAGGCATTGCTTACTGGAGGTCTACAGCTGTGACAAATGGCGTGATACTCATGAATATGCAAAGTTCTTTTCAGCCTGTAATTATAAGAATCATTGAGCCTACGTATGCATTTCATAGGAGGCCTCAGTTGCATAAAGCAGCAGATGTATTTTGGTGACAACAATCAATAGTAAGAGAGAAACTCATCATAATCCCAGGAGCTCAGCCCGGACCTGACAGGCTGTTTTTCCTCTAGATTTCCAAACCCTTCCATGAATTTGCACCACTGGATTAGTGTGTGTTTCTCTCTGCCCTCAGAAATAAGTCTGCTGTCCTTGACACCCAGTCAGATACACCAGCTCCCCTCCTTTACCTTCTCTCCTTTTATCCCATGTCTGCCTTGTAGTGAGAGAAATAAAATGCTGCTTTCTCCAAGCTCTTCCTTCTCCAAGCGCAAATGGCCTGTCATCCCAAAGCAGCACCAACTATTTGTAGGGCAGCAAACCACTGGCTTATTTTGCTTGATTTTTCTGCTGGCATTTTATTTAAAGAGCTACTTCCATCTGGAGATGAAATAGCCACAGAGTCTATCATCTAACACCTCTTTCCTACTGATGTGTTTTGCAGATGAGGCCCTGGCTGGCCAAATTCAGCAGCACTAGCTGAAGACACAACCCCACATGTGCAGGTCGGCGCTGAGTGCAGGTTGGGTTAAATTTGAGTTGTAGCTGGCAGAGATGGGACTTGGCCTCTGCCTCCAAGCACTGCTTCTTGGATATGTCAGGGAGTCACTGATGGATGGAGGATATGGTGAGAGGTGTGTCTGTTAAAGATTTCCCTCTCACTCTTGGAACAACCTAGAAAAGCCTAAATTCAAGAGTCACGCAACAGATCCTAGAACTTAACCTTCTTAGCCCTAATGAAATCATCTCCAAAACAAACAATAAAAAAGAAAAAAATAAAGAAAAAGAAAAAAAAACAAATCCTGATAAATCCAGAATCAGGTGAGACATAGGAGAGAGGTGACTAAGACACCTATAGCAGCTTATCATGGAGGAAGATTATTATTACTTTGTTATGTGCGTCTGGGGACAGAGGCAGATGTCTGTGTTTTCTAAATATCACCCTGGGACTAACATCTCCCCATACCGATGTAAGCATATATTTTACAAATTGAAATACCTGTTTATCAGCAATATCAAAGTATCTGTGTTTATGGCAGGTTTATTTTGGCAGTAAATTATGTTGCTCATGCTGCTCTTGATAAAAAGCATTGAGATGTATCATGTGTTAGGAAGGACCATCTCAGTATTTTGCACCTTGTTTTCACTGCTCCCTGATCTGGTTTCACAAGATTTCTCAAGGTTTCTTCTTACCAGGGCAAAGCTGTTTTGAAAACCGTGGGCCCATGTTTGTATGGTCAGTTACAGGCACAATTAAACCCTTTTTCAGATGTTATGCATGTGACCATCAAAATTTCTACAGGTTGTTTGGAGTTAATGGCAAATGTCTGAAAGAAACATATATTTTCTGCCCTTCAAAAAATCACCTGGAAGGCATAAACAGGCTATCATGACAATTGTTATTGTATAGTTTAAGATTCTTTAGGAAATGGCTCTTTTTAGGGAAAAGGCAATAAAATTTATGTGTTTAAGAACAATAGGATATTTAAATATTGAGTAAAACCTACCATACGAAGAGAAATTGTATTCCAAGAGGCTTCATTGTGTGTTTTCAGGGTCTCTTGGCTCTTTGTCCTTCTTAGCCTAAATGAGGCAAAATACTTGTTCTTAGACAGCAATATACTGATTTTGTAGAGAAAAATCCATGGGTTCTGGCATAGCCAGCCTGTGTCAGAAGGTAGCATGTGGGAGCCACAGGCTTTCCAACTATAAGCCATCAAATTCTTTTTATTGAAAAGTTGGGATCTAGCCCTCAGTACACACCTGCCCAGGGAAGAAAAGGGGGCACCTTGCACCCCTTCATGTGGCAGTATCACAGGGCAAACAGACCAGACTATGTGCCAGAACCATTACTATTTTTCCCTAGGCTGGGGGAAATATTGGCCCCCACCATCAGCACAAACTGAGCCAGGACAGGGCAGGGAGTAATGAGAAAGGACTTTGTGATGCCTCGAGTTTGGGCACAAAGAAGGTGACAAACACCTCTAAAGCCAGTAACGGGGTTTAGGCTCTGTGGCATCACAGCTGTGTCTCACACCTTGCTCAGGACTCGTGGCATTTTAGCGCCTTTAAACTGTTGACTTTTTGCATGCCAGAGTCAGATGGAGAGGTACATCCTCGTGGCTAGATGGATGTGCTAAGCATGGAAAAATGGCCCTAAAATACAAACGAGTGACCTGTGGTGTAGCAGAAGGGGATCTTGTCATGCTGAGTGCTGTGCAATCTGTTGAAAGCAAGCCTTCATATTGATTAACTACCTTCTTTCTGCTGCCATAACATAACTGAAATCCGATACGTTGCATAAATAAAAATCTTTCTGGTTATTAAGGGGTCATTTATTTGGGGAAAATGTCCACATGAGTGTACAGCCCTTATTCATTCTGAATGGAAATGATACATAATTGGGGTTTATGCAGAAAACCCGCTGGGGGGTAAAAGACCGCAGGGGTGGAAGGTTCCTTCCACAAAAAGGATTAGGGTGACTTGCTGTCACTGATTTTCACCCTGGCACCACCTTCTACCTTGAGGATTTCTGCTCCCTGTTGGGACCAGGTGAGAGCTGGGCAGCTTCAGTGATGGTTGCTGGACACAGATCGGGTAGGCAGAGGCAAAACTCTTGAGAAAGATACCAACACTTGATTTTTTAGGTATGAACTGCCCATCAGTTTCAACAACCCAACAAACAAAAGGCAAAATTTAGCCTCAACTACAGTTTTGCTGCCTGGCACATTTGTACATTTCAATTTCCAATAAGCTATGTTCTCTAATCACAAGGCTTCTAATCTTCCACCACCGAGTCACCGATTTTGAATTCAAATTTCCTTCTTTTTGTCTGTATTTAAAAAATAATAATAATCATTTTCCATCTATTGCAAATAACAATACAGATCCACAGACTGAATGCTGAAGTTGTAATTCAATCTCGGGCTTTGGCTGCCATTCATTGATACCTCGAGCTGTGCTCTTATTATTTATGACATCAGCAGAAACTCTCGATTGAATTGCAGCCTTATATTTAATTAGGGACTATGTATTATTTTGTATGCAATATCCAGAATTAAAAATAGCCCCTTTCCAGAGTATAATGGGGAAAAGGCAGCAAAGTTTGAATATATATTCTAATTGATATTTCTTGTACTTATTCTAAAAGTAATCAAAACGTATGTTAAATATTAATTATAATATTTTTACTGCATTGTGCACCCTGATTTATTGCTGCCTCTTTTGGTTCACTTTTTAATTACTGTATATTATAAGAAAACTAAGGGGTTTTTAAATAGAAAAGTTATTTAGCATTAAAATTAATGTATAATTCAATATCAATCTTCATAGTGAATGTTATATTAAACGTAATGAACAAAAGGTGTATTTAACACAGTTTGCAAGTTTTTTTTTTACTTTTTTTATTTTCTCTCCTCTCACAACATGCCTCTCAACTCTCTCCACATTTAAAAGTCGGGGACAAAGCTCATAAAGGAACAAAAGACTAAAATCAGGGATGGTCTTTTTTTAAAAGAGGTACAGTTTCAAAGCCTGGAGGGAAAAAAAAAGATAGAAATCAAAGTGCTCTTGAATACAGAGAACATTTTAAAGGAAATATTGAACTGTTTGCTTAAAAATCTTACATTATTGCCTTCTTTTTTAACTCAATTCCTTTTTGAAGGAGAACACCAGATAGGGACAAAGAGAATATTTTCATGCAAAAATCAGGCACAGGTACAGAGGCACAGCCAGACATCATTTCAAGTGGGCACAGGAATTTAATTCAAGTTATTCTCTCCTTTATTCCACATTTAACAAAGTTGAAGGATTTATCCACCTCTCTGACACCAGTGCAGACTTCACTAGGTAACATTTGTATCCAGTGGCAAGTAAATATTGGGCTGGATTTTTATGTCCACCTGAAATGGATTCTGGTTATGAACCTCAGCAGTTGTAGAAAATTAAGTTTATCATCACTGCGGAGCTGTGCACACAGCTTTGTTAAGCTGTTATCAGCAAGAACAAAGAAATGATCCTTGTTTACCCACCCGGGTCTGATTCAAAGGCAGCACAACCCATTTTTTGGAGGGTTAAATTCACCTGATGTTTGGAGGCAGAAAGAGCTGCGAGTATTGGGAAAATGATGCACTGGGTGAAAGTGTTCCCATGAGGGTGCTTCGGAAATCAAATCTCCAGGGAAGGAGGTGATACAGTGGGGCCTCACTGAGCCCCAGTGTGTCCCCATGGAGAAGTGGAGAGGGACTAAGGTGATGCCTTCTGCCGCAGGGCAGGTCCAAGCCTGGGGTGTTTGGAGAGATGGATAAGCTGTTTGAGAAAATATTTACAGATGTGTTAACATTAGCCTGAGAACCTCCTTGTCTAATCTACATGACCTGGTTTCCTGAAAGGAGAAATGAAAAAAACATGTTTGTTTTTAAATAAATAAGAGATCCCTCACTAAATCATCTAACATACTGTCTATTTATATTTCATAAGGACAAATGTTTCTGACAACTCTCATAATAGGTCTGTACAAGTATGCCATGTTCTTCCCAAGGAGGCTTCTTTGAGTGACATAAATTGCCATTAATGAAAATTTTAACAATTCAGGATAAATAATTTTTTAACTTTTAATGTGCAGAGATGCAACATAACATGGCAGGCCTTGTGAGAGAAGACATTTGTTTTGGAAGGAAGTTGCAGAGTATATTTATTCATAGACCAAAATAAAAGCAGCATGAACATTATTTTTTAATAGCTCTGCATGTTGGGTGGCTGTACAGAAACACTGATATATTCCTTCAGTAAATACTGGAATATGCAATGCTGTAGTGCCTTAAGGAAATCTCAAGTATCCAAATGTTAAAAGTACTGATCTTGCAGAATTAAGCAGTGATGTTGACCAAGAGGTCACCTGGGACAGTGGGACTCTGTGAAATCCCGCCACAGCTCAGCTCTTTGGTCTTTAATGACAAAAACAGCCACTGAACAACCAGCACTGAGAAAGAAAACTTAATAATATTCCTACAGAAATCCACCCCCTGCCAGCAAAATCATCATATTGCAACCCTAAAACACAGGTGCCGAAGATATCACCCAAGGGAGCAGAGAGAACTTCCTTGTCACTCTTATCACTCCTTCCCTCATCAAGCTATGTCTGAGTCCACTAATCCGTTTGAAATTCCTGTATCACTGTCATTTACCCTCCTTCCTGCCCAGTGCCATTGATGTTGGCATTGACAGGCACCTGTCACTTCCGATGAATTCTGGATCTGGTCCACTGGACTTGTGCAAGGCAGGCGAGGATCATTAAGATTTTGCAGTGTTAGTTCCAGCTTTTCTCTTATATAATAGCAGTGCCACTTGAAAAGCACAAAATATAGTTTCAATAAATGGCTTTCAGATCAGATAAATGTTTCTGCTCTGGAGTCTACAAGACCTGACAGTCATCTATTTCAGGCGTACAACGGACACTCAAACATTGCTGTTTAAATATCTAATAACTCTTACATAAGAACTTGGCACCAACGATGCCATCACGCATTCATTTGAAAAAGCAGTAAACTAATCCCATGGAAAAGAAAATGTGGATATTGCTACTTAATAGTGTATTGGGTGGGGATCCTTATCAATTCAATCACAGTAGATTTATTTTTTAATGTTTGCCAGGCAAAACAAAAGAAGTTGTCATCAAACTAAGCATGTATTTTCTGTAGTCGAGTTGGTGGGGAGTGAAAATTCTGTCTGTTGCTGTAATGTAGGATCCTTCCTGTATCACAAGAAGTTGCTCTAATAACCTGTATACATGAAAATCATGCTGCATTTGTTACATAAAAGTATGCAGTTGTGTTGTCTGTATACCCTTCTGAAAGGCTTTAGCTCAGCAAAGCACTTTTATTAGTATTTACTACTCCCACTGAAGTTAATATACCTAATTGCAGACAATAAAACAACTGAGATTCTTCAAATTAAACACATCTTTAATTGTTTTGTGAAAATTGAACAGTAATGTCATTATGTTAACAAACACACTTATCTAGAAGAGGATGTTGTAATCAAACATGAGAAAGAGTCAGAGTGGAAAACTGGAATCTTTATCATTAAGTGTGCAGAGCCCTTCCAGAAGCCTTAGAAGGAGGCATGATGCAACTGAAATGTAATCCAGTGGGGGAAAAAAAATGGGGTGAAGAAACTAGACACATTGCAGAGTTAATTCCTAATTAAAATTAAAACTGACAAAACAAACCCTGCAGGCAAGCATCCATTAGTGCCACAAGGCATAAGAACATGGAAATTTATTTAAGTGCAATAGTTTTAGCTTTGTGTGTTTCCTCTACCAATAGCTGCTGAATTATTTGTAGTCTTCAGCATGAGGAGCAATTAGGGAAGGCAAAGGGAAAAAATGGTTGTGGCTGGTTCTAAGTAGGCAGAAGCCTTATTAATTGTCATGAAGTTGGACTAAGCTTTCATTAAATTTCCCTAAAGGCAAATGGCATGTGGGGAATTTTGTATACAAAGGAAGTTGAAGTTTTCATGCAATCGTTGATTTTTGGTAAAACACGTCACTCATGTTCTCCTGCAAATACCAGGTTATTGTTACCGAACAGGATCAATTGTTCTGGTCTAATCCATAACTTGGATAGACAGAGAATCATTGAATCCTAGAATATCCTGAGGTGGAAGAGACTTGCAAAGATCATCGAAGTCCAATTCCAGGCATATTTTTTACACATGAGCAGGGGATTCTGAGAAGCAGACCTGCTCTCTTACATTTTGATCTTGAGTGAATCATTTAACTTCTCTGTACCAGTTTGTGTGTGAAATTGGAATGATATGTATTTGCCTGATTTTTAAAAGCATCAGAATGTGAGGAGGAAAGTAGCATGACTAATGTTGTTTATCATAGCGTGGTTTCTATCTGATTTTCTTTATAATGGCACACAGTAGTCCTGCTCTATCTTGTGAACCACAGGAGCAGCTGCAAGCATCTAGATATCCTGTTTTGGTATAAGGGAATCACACACCAAATTACTGCTTTATTTTTGTAATTTTTTTTTCTAAAGCTGTTAATAATTTCCGCTTAAGCAGCACAATAGGGCTTTCCTGGGGCTCTGGTGCCCATATTCCACAATGGCTGCAAGCAGAGATTCCTCTGTTTGTTGAGAAGTTGGTCTATTAGAGAGATCACAGGTAACATTTAGTAATAGACTTTGATACATGTCTGTTAGGGTGGAATGCCCTTTGCTTTCAGTTTAATAAAATACTTCATTTCCTGTCTATATGTGGCAACTGATAACTAAAGCTGGAGAGGAGCAGTGATTCCTGTGCATGGAAGGGAGCAGAGTGGACTGGGGTTAGACGGAGAAAAAAAGATCATCTGTACCATCATTTTCTTGAGTGATTAGATCAGGTTTCTTTGGGTGGCTATGTCCTTCTCTTCAGTTTTAAGGTTCAAGGACACCAAAATACAGAGAATTCATCTGCCAGTTTATGGCTGCAGTGAAGAGCAGCACAGTTTTGAACTACTTTGCCTGCACTACTGTTGGTAGAGAGTGAGCAGCAGCATTTATTGCAGAAATGATTAATTGATGTCTTTTGTGGTTTAACTTGGCAGCAACAGAACCACCACGCAACTCCCCTCCAGTGGGACGGGGAAGAGAATCAGACAAAAAGTAAAATTTGTGGGTTGAGAAAACATTTTAAAGGGCAGTTTAATAACACTATATGCTCTGGAATATCCCTGTGTCCGGTTGGGGTCAGCTGTCCCAGCTGTGCCTCCTCCCAGCTCCTTGTAGCCCTCAGCCTCTTCCCTGGCAGGGCAGCACAGGAAGCTGAGAAGCCTCTGACTCCGTCAGCCCTACCCAGCCACAACTAAACCATCCGTGTGTTACCAGTATCATTCTCATCCTAAACCCAAAACACAGCACTGTACCAGCTACTGGGAAGAAAATTACTCTACCCCAGCCAAAACCAGGACAGAACCAGAGGAAGAGCTTCCCTGAGCCAACAGCTCAAGAGCTGTTCTTCCTTTCAGCATCTTCAGATAAAAGGGCATTGGTGCCCTGTGCAAAACGGCTTCATGTCCACCTCCTGGCCGTGCTGCCTGAGGCTGTTCAGGTGAGGAGTGGTTGGAAAGTGCCCACTTAGAGCACGGGTGGGGAGAGACCCCGGCCTCTCACTGCCTCCTTGTTCTGCTCTTGCAGCTGAAACGAGATGTAAGGATGTCTCGCCTGCGACACTGCCCAGATCTGCTCTTGAAAAGGTGCAATGCTTCGCACTGCCTACATTAACATTCCCACGCTTCGCTCTGTCCCATGCCCGGTCCCACCAGCAGTGCAGAATATGGCTTTGAACACACTGGCACCCGGACAGGAAGGACTCACGCACAGGCCTCACAAATTAAGTTGCTGTGGGGCTGAAATGGATTGAAGTGGGCTCAGGCTCCAACCACCTGGAGATTTCAGCAGCTCCAGCAACCAAACTTCTCTTTCAACTTAAATGCAGCATCAGCATCCACACATAGCTTTTTTCGTTTGCTGGAATGACCTTAGAAGATCCCCCAGACGATGCTCCTGCCCAAGTCAAGGTCAATTCACCCTCCTCCTGCCAGCCAAGCCCAAAAATGTCAAATGCTTCTTGCCTTGGTGTCACCCTCCCCAGAGCAACTGTTTTACAGCAATATATGGGTTATGCAAAGGACATCTCAGGGAGCTTCTGTAGCAGAGGGTTTCAGAGCTCCCCCTGTCATACTGCGCGCGTGAGTCAATGTCTTACTGATCTTTGTCCTCTGACTCCCTCAAGGCCTTTCCTTAGGTTTACCATTCACAGTTGTACAAGACTCTTTCTGTTCTGCATTTTCCTTCCCCTATGACTATTTTGCTTTCCTCATGACCTTCCCAGTGGCCTCATAGAACAGATCAAGTGGGAAATAGTTTTGTAAACAAGTCAGTTCACTTCTCCTAGGTGGGGAAAGTGTCACTGTAGTGGTGATCAGAGTCTTATTCCTCTGCAGTTGCTCGGATCAGCTTGTTGAGCCCTTGAGAGATTTTTCCCTCACACAGGGGAAAAGATGCTCATGGATATCTTCATAAATCGGGAGACTTGCGAAGGCAATTTGTTTGTTCTCTTTTCAAAACATTTTATTCTCTTTCTCTTTTGCTGTCCCACAAATGTGACATCTTTCTTAGCATGTTCTTCAAATCGTCTACTGCAGCTCTAAGGAGCTCTGTGCACCTGTGAGTTCATTAAACCAAAATGTTCAGGATAGCTTCCTCGGCTCACTTTAGACTAATTAAATGGTTGTTTTCATCAGTTCTTGCAATTTATTTTACTACAGATAACAGCAGAATATATCAGCCTTGGAATTGCATTAAATATTTCCCTCATAACATATTGTCAACAAAAGTCCTGCTGAATTAATGACTTGTGTGCCTGTTTGAAAGTGGGATTGTACTTGTCTAATTGTGGCATCAGTTGTCATAGTGACTATCAGGCAATCCGGCAGCAAACACCCTTCCTTGGCAGGGTTTAGGTAAAGCAGCCTTTGTGCAGTTGTCAGCCAGAGATTTATGATGGTAAAAACTATATTTGGCAGCCAAATCAATGCGCTGACCACTCTTTGTGCTCCTGCCCCTATTTTAGCTTAAACACTTGATACTCTACCTGAATATTAAGAGGCCGTATGTCTCAGGAGCTGTTTTGTTATTAATAGATCACTTTTTATAAACTGTGTGTGGGATGACTGGTTATTTGTACGTATGTCCAACAAATGCAGTTGCTGGTATTTTCTGAACATGTAACTCCAAATGTCAGCTCTTGCAAGCAAGTGGATATTAGAGGGTACCTTTTTATGCCTGCTATTAAAACATGTCGAGTGATCTATAAATTACCCCATTGAGATAAACAGTGGATTAAAATAAGGCACTCCCATTCTGTCATCACTGTAATATTAATCATCGGAGTTTTGGTCTTTAATGTTAAACTGTATCTTTTAGCAGTATATGTCACTCCATATTAAATTACATGTGAACTGACAGATTTTTTAATCAAAACTTGCATTCTGAGTTTTGTTTTCTTCATAATGTCACAACAAGGTAGGAAAATAATTTTTCTGATGTCTATGAATTTTTTTTTAACACTTGGTGTTTTATTTTTGCTGTAGAATTTGTTTTTCTTGGTGGTTTTCTTAAGTTTAACACTGACTTGTTTCTTTCATTGAGCCTACAAAAATGCTTATTTTAGTCTTATTGTATCAGCTGGTGAAGGAAAGGATTTATAAATTTCATAAAAAATGTTAAAACTATAAAGTGTTTGAACATAAGAAAGTATAAAAATTTCATTATGTCAGTTAGTAGAGGAAAACATTTGTATGGCCACAAGAGCTTCACAGACTGGGTCTGTTTTTTGCCATCATTCCAAACGAAGTTGTGTCAGTGGGTTTAACAGCATAGATTTACTTTTTAAATAGCATTGGACAATAACACGTATGTAAATGTTTTTCTAATCCAAATATGCAGCTCTGAGACTGCCTATTTTCTTTCATAGGGGAAGTGGGCTGCACTCATCTCATAAAACTACAAACCTAATCATTCAGGACAAGAAATCACAACTTTTTTGGTTTTGGTTCTGTGTTAGGTCTCCGAAACTTTGAAGGCCAAGTTTTCTGTTGTTGTATGTGGGTACTGCTGCTCCAGGATTCACATCAAAGTGTTCACCCATTTAAAGTGCTGCAATACTACATGACAGTGGGTGCAATAACGATTTTACTGGTAAACAGCCTGAAACACCCACTGCTGTTAACATTCCGCATTTTCATGTGGTCAGAAAAGTAATTTTCACTGCAGTGTAGTGTAGTGTAGTGTAGTGTAGCGTAGATCACCGCAGTGTAGCCATTATTATTGGAAGACATGTCTTGTGTCTTTGGCCTCCAAATCAATTAAAGTACAAATTTAGTTTAAGAGTGTTCTGACTTCCAGTGTGTCAATGTACTGGAAATATTTTCCTTCTGTGACTTTACTTCATGATCCGTCATATATAGGCTGTTTCTGTGCACTTATCTCTTTGTGTATGTTGGCTCTGGAAGGATTTTTGCAACCATGAGTTTGCCATTTCTCCTTCCCTCCCCTGTCATTATGTTGAAGAGGGCATAAGTGTCCTGACAGGGACCACCAGCCAGAAGTGGCCCTCATGCCTTTGGTATACCTGCAATGGCCAAACATGAGGTCAGGAGCCAGGAGGGAAAACCTGAGGGAGGAAAGAAGGAATCTGAGCTCATGAGATATGCTCCCAGAAGAAGGATCACAGAACCCTGGAGCTGTTTGTGTTGGAAGAGCCCTTAAAGATTATCTAGTTCTAACCCCCCTGCCACAGGCAAGGAACCTTCCACTGAGATGCAACTTGGCAACAAAGAGGTAAACTTCCAAGCCAAGAGAAAAATTTATGTCTTTGAATACAGCCTCCTCACTCACAGAAGCGAGGAAGACTTGTTCTTGAAGGAGGTGGCAAAGCTACGAGTACAAAGCAAAGAGGAAGACAGTCAAAAATCAGTAGCAGGTACAGTGGATTCAGAGATAGTGATGGTTGGGTAAATCTGTAAGTCTGTTGGCTGGGGGACATCCATATAGACAACAGATGGATGAATCAGGAGAGGAATATAAAGGAAGATCCTAGAAATGGAGAGGCTGGAAAAATTGCCATCCTAGTCACAAAGAGGGATCCTGGCAAGGAAGTGTGTAGATGTTATCAGTTAAAGGTTATCTTGCATTGCTCCTGCTGGGTGTGTGCTGAAAGCTGGTGTGGGGCTGGAAAAGGGAAACATTTGCCTCAAACATTTTTGCAACGCTTTATCAGTTTGTTAACATTTGGTCTAAGTGTTCCCGCGTGCCTTTTCCCCATCCCCCCACCTCAAATCCCAGGCGTCAGAGCTCCTTTCACAACATATTGATAATAACCAACACAGTTGTCCGTCTTGGAAATAATAAAAGCTATAGACCGTAATAGATTTTTAAAGTTACATTTTGAGTTTAATGCTTATAACTATATCACTGGGAGCAGGTACTTGGCACAAATGTCTCCATTGGAGCATAAACACCTTGGCCTATAGCCTCCGAGAGTTTATCAGTGCCATGGGAGATATTTCCTGCTATGTACATGCTCCTCTACAATGAATGAACAGCTTGCAACTACATATTAATCTACTTGATGACCTAGATCAAGAACAAGGAAAATAGTATTGATAAGTCAGTCACTTTTCCTCTTTGGTATATTCCTGACTATTAGCACTGGTAAGAAGGCAAACAGATGAATTGAGACTTAGCTCTCTGACACAGGTCAATACCATTAAGAAAACTTTCTTTTTTAATTATTTCTGGGCCAGATTGTGCAAGTGGCTGGATGGTGAGTGGGTTGTGGAGGGTGAGCTTACATCTTCTGGGATTGGTCTGAGATCTGCAGTGTTACAGCACTGGCTGCATGGTTGAAATACAGAGTTTCTGTGAATACACGTGCTGTTGCAGTGATCTACATCGGCCAGGATCTGGACTGTCATGCCTGATTCCGTGAGAAACTTTTCCGTGCGGGTTATTTTGTGCTGTGTGGCATCACCCTGTTAACCTCTGAGCATTGTGTCCTGGCTCTAAGCAGAGAGTTCAAATCAAGGCGAATAAACTCAAGTGTTATCTGATAGAGGGTTATGCAGCCCTGCAGTCATTCAGCTGCAACCTCTACAGTCACCTTCGTATACACCCTGTATCCTTCCTGGTTATGCTCATCTTTCTCCTAGCACCTCTTTAAATTACACACCTGCAGAGGCACTGATCACTGCAGTGTAGCCATAAAGGAAAGACATTGCTTCTTTGCCCTCCTAAATACCTTGAAACACCGCTGATTAATTTTTCACCAAAAATAGTCCACCCTGAATGGTTTGAGAGGAATTTACCATTGATATTCTGTAGGCCAGTATGTGCGGATGGGATCCCACTCCCTTAGCTCTGACCATTGTGTATTCCAGCCCCAAATCCCTCTTTTCTGCCACACAAGCTAATATGCCTTTTAGTCTTTGTTCCTGCCAAGCTTAGAGAAAAACAAGGACTTTCTCCATTTAATGTAAGTATCACAAAAAGAAAAAAGTTTCAAGTGAGAAAAATATTACTGTTGCTGTTTTCAACAGAAAGTGCTCCCCAATGATCCATATATTCAAGATGTATGGGAAATTAATACCTTAACACATATATTAGTATGTCAAAATGGCATGCCTACTTACCCATTTATCAGGTTAAAGGAGGAGACTGGTGTGACTTTAGATAGTCATTTCATTTCTATGTGCCTACGTTCAGCCATTTAAAAACAGGAATATGGATAATAAACAATAGCAGAATGTTATTGAGTCTTTCACATTTATAAAGCCCTTTGATATTGTCTATGCCTCAGTTTTCTCATTTGTAAAACAAGTGTAATAATTCATGTATTTATAGCTTTAAAGGGTGGATAATCTAATTTGACATCCTGTGGAGCAAAATCCCTGGCATTTCATTTAGCTATTCCTTCACTGTTCTCAGTAACTCATGGCCTAAAGAAAGCACATTTTAGAAAGGCAGGAGATTTTCGTTTTAAAAATGTCATGTGACTGATAACCTTCCCCAACTCTTGGCAAACTATGCCCTTCACCAAGCATCCAAACTATTAAAACTATGATCCTTATTCACCATGTGATATTGTTCATGATTCCTAACTTTCTAGCATATTTTAAGACACCTTATAAGTAATTTATTTTATTGGACAATTGTACAACAGATTCTGCTCCACCTATTGCTTCAGTTATTCCAAGGTATGCCGATGGCCTGTGCTTTATGACATCCTTCTCTGATATCCCTTTTTTAACAAGTCTAAGTCACATTGGCTGAAAGATATCCAATGGATGTTTGTAATACAGCCCTGGATAGGATAGAGACACACCATTAGTGATGATCTGCCAGTGATTTTTCTCAAGTGGGCAGAGGAGCATTGACCAAACCATCGCTAAGAGGCTGCTAAGTGGAGCTCAGCACCGTCTGACTTTCTACTCATCTTCCCTCCCCGAACTGTAGAGCTCTGTTATTTCGAGAGTCACTGGAGTGCATGGAAAGGAGCATTCCAAGTGGTGGGAACCATCTGCTTCAGAGGGTGTTGCTGGCAGCTCATTTCCAAGCTGCATCTTAGTCAAGATTGAGAATTTTCTGATTTGATGCATTGACTAAAATCTCCATGTTGATCGTGTGTCATCCTCAACAAATTTCTGATGTTTTGGTTATTGTGAGGAAGACAGCTGAATGCAAATACAGATGAAGGCAAGTTCAGCAGAAGAGATGAGGTTGTGCTTGCATGGGTGCACAGGCACACGCAGACCAAATTGCCATAGCTGTAATTGCAAAATTGCATTTTCCAAATCTTTCAAAGTATAATTCTCTATTTTCCTCACATTATGTCTTTTGGATTGGTCTCTGTGAAGGAAAGAAAAAGAAATCATTTTGCTGTGAAATCCAGTGTGTCTGTTAGAGAAATATAATTTACCATTTCAAATTCCAGTTGTGGGTAACTTGTTGATTGGCAATTTTTTTGATTTTCAAGGTGACAAATACAAACAATTGCCTCTGAGTGGATTCTTGGTTACTCCATACAAAATAATTTATTTTTGTCCTTTTCAAAGCTGCCTTTTGGGCCTATCATGAATGAACCAGATGCCTTGAAACTTGGATAAAATATTATTCTTTTACATATATAACAAACCAGTGAAACAGTAAAAATAACATTGGCATAAGCTTGCTAAGGGGATTTGGTTGAACCATTAGGTAAGGTCTGCCAGATATATATAGTTTCAGCTGTTAAAATTGCATATTCATGTGTTTTCCATATACCTATTGGCCTCTCTCTCGGAGAACTTTGGAATATTTTTTTACTAGACTATAATTAAACAACAGCAATTGAGACAGGGTATTCCCCAGAAATTGCAAAACGCGGAGCGTGTGGTGGCCACTTGCAGAGTTGCTCATTAATCTTGAGAAAATTCAGTAAGAACAGACTTGGTGTGAAAAAATGATGGGGGTGGGGCATGGGAGGGGGGCACAGGACTAAAACACAATCTTATTGTACACGTGTTTTGCAGATTTAAATTTTGTGCAAGGAATGCGATGGAAATAATTCCCTACAGTCAGCCAGTCTATATTTGTCCATATTATTTCCCCCTACCCCTAGAAAGTGACTTGAGTTGGTGCCATGTGTCCAGGGCCACCAGTCTGGATGTCTGGGAATAATTCACTCCTGGGCTAGTCTAGATTTTTGATGATTTCCCTGGCATACAGCTCTAGCTTGCTGTATTTATGAAGCAGTGAGTCAGGTTCTCTGTTTCTTTTTTTCAATGAAACACAACGTTGAGTAGCTTCTGGGATATTTGTGTTGGTGAAGCTTTCCTCTCCTGAGAGTTCCGCCTTACCAGAGTTACCTCATTGGTAGGACTCACCAGTTGTCTTGATGTAGCAAGAAGTTATTAATTAAAAGAATATTCTTTTTTGCCCTATCTGTGGACAATTAGAATTTTCAGATCCCTACCCCAAATCAGCTTGGATCAGGAGTGTGAAGC
Organism: Rhagologus leucostigma; assembly: GCA_013397725.1. NCBI lineage: Eukaryota > Metazoa > Chordata > Aves > Passeriformes > Rhagologus > Rhagologus leucostigma. The sequence continues at coordinate 1,897,983 of VZTD01002147.1, forward strand.
CTATTCCTGGAGTATTAGTCGAGAGCTGTGCGATCTAAATCGGGAGGTCACTTTTCTGGTGCAGATGAGTCTGAGTGCTGCTAAATTCGGCAGGACGGCAGGGAAGTCATCCAAAGCTCTCACTATGGCTTACACATTGTCACCCACCCACCTCCAAAGTATTTATGTGACCTATCAAAGCTCCTGTTTCTTCACTCGCTTGGGTTAAGCGTTGACGCTGTTGTTTTCAGAGACCTGTGTCTCAAACTCAAGCTGTGCAGATTGATGGTCAGAGCAGAAAATGGACTGAGCAGGGCCTCTGAAATGCTCCCGCATGGAAATCCACACAGGTGTAGCTTCTGGGTGTGAGATGGGGGCTGTCCATGCCATGTTCTCTACCACTCCAGACTGCAGTCCCACCGCACTCGCGTCACCTTGGCATGTCTCTGATTTTACATTCACCACATGCTATTTTGTAATTTTTCACACATCAGAGCCGTGAAAGTAGTCCAAGGATAAGTATTTAAAAGGATTTTAGAAGAATATGATAGTGGAGCCAAATGTAATCCTTAAGTTACCCCAAGATTAAAGAAAGCAAACATGATTTTTACAGAGATCCTATTTTTATGATGAACAGGGATCTCGTGTGTATGCCACCGTCTTTCTCCTCTTCTCTAAGAACCATTTGAATATTAAAGCATAGCCTTCCAGACAAAAATATCTATCTATCTATCTATCTATCTATCTATTTATCTATCTATCTATCTACCTACCTACCTACCTACCTACCTATACATCTACCTATGTTTGTATTTTTAATATGTTTTGCTCCTGCTTTGAAGAGAGAGTTTTCTGTCTTGGACAGCTGGGATGGTTGCTTTTGGGTTTGGAAAAAATGGTGTTTTGATTTCCAAGTGTGTAGAAACTATACTGGTGTTGCTCAGTTTAAGGAAGACCCATGGTCTTGGACAGGAAATTCTGATGTTTCAAGTATACAGGGATTGATAGGCAAATACTGAAAAAAATTTCAAGCTATAAAAAAAATCAGTTGCTGGGCCTTCTTTTTTCCCTTCTTTTTTATTTTTTTTAATGTCAGCAGACTACAAACATTTATTTGGAGAAGTTTATTGGCTGTGCAGACATTTGCACGTGTCTCTTGTCTTGATGTCTTGCGAGAAGTCAGTCGAAAACTCCTGTCATGTCTATTTTCTTCGTCTCTTATTTCTTGGGTCCCAGTATAACGTAGGATAGACATCACTGACATGCTGAGAGTATCAGTTTCCTGAAGCTGATTATCCACCAAATTCTAAATCTCAAAGCAACAAAACTTGAATTTCCTAGATTAAGCATTCAAATTATGAAGGAGGAAGGGGATGGGGGTGGGGGTAAGAGAAAGAGAAAAAGAAAAAAAAAAATCAACTCATTCTTCCCTAAATTTAATAAATAAAATAAAAGAACCCAAAACATGCAAACTACTGGAATTATTTTACAAAGACTTTGCACATCTGAGGCCCAGTGTGCTGCAGGCAGTGCACCCAGAGCAGCTTTCTTCTGCATATTCTGCTTTTTGAGTATCAGAACCCCCCTTCACAGCAGGGAAAACTAGTGAACAGAAAAGCTAAATGCTAAATGTCCCACTGGAGGTTCTTGGCGAAACTAGGAGCAGCACTCAGAGATTCTGGCTCGTGTTTCAATATCTTAATTACATAATTAGCCTTGCTTAAATCAGGTCATGTGGCACTCAATCTGACTTCCTTCGCTGTCGTGCTATCTGTGCTATGTAATTCTCATGCCAAGAGAGTGTGCCGAGCCTTAAATAATCCAAGATATTCTAGTAAGGCATGGTAAAAAGTTAATTTAAAAAAAAAAATCACATAAACATATATATAGGGAAATTAACACTGTTAGAGATTAACATAATCAAACAAAATATGGTTCATTACAACTGTATATATTACCATGCATTTAAATGAATGCTGATTGAAGGGAAAATGTATTTTCTCTGCACTGAAATGAAGCACAAGAGCAAAACAAGTGAGCTTCTTTTAAGAATCTGTAGCTAAGAAATTTATTTCATAGGTAAAAAATGGTAAACGGACAGGAATAGTTATTTCTGTTAAAGGAATAAATCTGCTGAAATACTATGAAACATTTTCTGTGCAGCAAGCCACAATATATACAATAATGCAGTAAAATTCTCCACCAAATATCTGTTAAAGGAATAAACCTGTCAAAAGAATTAATTTTCTGTGCAACAAGGTTATTCATTCAACAGGCTTCCACCATATGTAATTTATGAAGCAAATTATACTATTCCAAAAAGGAAAGAGAAACTCACACAATGCAGTTTAAACCACAGCAAGACAGGCTAGAAGAATGCAGCCTTAAAAGTCAGGAAATCTCCGAGTAGAGCCAACTGCCTGTGCCGTCGGCAAGCAAGGAGCTCTCAGTGTGCACCAAATGCTTTACCATGACTGTGGGGACAAAAAAACACCCTTCTCATCATATATGAAGCAAACCTGGTGATGTAATAGGCAGGGGAACCGTTCATAGTTCTGAATTCTATTCAAAAATATACTTTCCTGGTGTATCCCACATTTCTGGGTGAGCAGGAGATGCAGTCCAGTTGTAGCAGAATTAACTGTCCAGTGAATCAAAGGGTACTGGAAGTATTGCTGGAAGAATTAATAAGTATATTAATTATTAGAATTACTGGATCCTGTAGTATGCAGTAATACCTGGTGGTGTTTTCTTTATTGCTACTTTCAACCTTCTGCTGTTTTTTACTTTGGTGCCATTGAGTTTGAATGTAGGAGGCAAAAGGACTCACCAGCACTCAGAAAATATAGTTATTCCTTCCAGTCACTGCAACCCTTCTGTACCGAAAAGCATTGCATAGTGCTACATGAAGGTGGGCTCTCTTTTACCTGCAGCTATACCTTTGCTGTATGAGCTAAATTCATTGAAGTAATCAAACTTTGCCCCATGCGAGATCTATAATTTGAAAATCCCTTTGTAATTTTTTTTTCCTTGGTTATCTGTCTGGGTGCCGCTGTAACTTTTGGGTGAAGTCTTGTAATCCAGCCTGAAGTGTCATCCTCAGTGTCAAGTTTAAAGCATCTGAAATACTTTATTTACAAGTCTTTAATTTCATGCGAAAGTCTTCCAGTCTCTTTAATTCCATGCAAAAGTCTTCCAGTCCTGGGCAGATTAATTTGCACTGTGTGTCTCAATCTTATTATTTTAATAACTTTTTGCTAACCTCTAAGCAAGTAGAATGTTGATTCCTAGAATAATGATAAAGTTTCCTTAAAAAAACCTGCAGCAGGGTGAAAGTTGCTTTGTTTGAGCTTTTGTTACAAATCCAGAGACTGAGCCAAGTTCAGAGGGGTTCATTAACCTTTTGGCAAATATGGGATGAGTGTCACTGTAGAATCACAGAACGGTTTGGGTTGGAAGTGACTTTAAAACCCATTCAGCTCCACCCGCTGTCAAAGAAGGGACACTTTGCACTACCCCAGGTTGCTCCAAGCCTCGTCCAACCCAGCCTTGGACACTTCCAGGATTGGGACAAGTGATGTGGAGCCAAGTATGAACAAATATGGACTGATTCATGATTTTGAGTGGAAATCAAGTACAACCAAGAGAAATGTGGCAGTATAGCTAAGTCACCATTGCTTTTTCTGGGTATTGTTAACCCAAAGCTAATAGAAGAATTCAAGGTACTGGATTCCCATGACATAATGGGAATGGTAATGCCATGGGTAAGGAGTGGAGAAAATGCGGAAAACGTACCGGATAATTGACAAAATTACCAAAAATGCCACAGCCACCTTTGTATTTTGAGACAGACAAAAACCGGTGCTTCCTTCAAGCAGCAGCTGTAGTCACCTGGAGAACTGCTCAGGAGGGAAACAAGCATGAGCAATAATTCACAGCCAGTTAACAGATATCCTCTAGTGGGGAAGCTCAGGCAAAGATGACATGAAAGGATTTAGACTTCCAGAGGCTGTCCATTCCAGGTCTATTTATTTACATAAATTTGTCAAAGTAGAATTAAAAGCTGCAGTTAAGATCCAGAAGTCCACATTTGTGATTGAGCTAGGTGTAATATTTGAAAGTATGTACTCATCAAGTTGCGATATAGCTTTATTTTTTTCCTGCAGGCAAACTAAGGAATAAGTTGCCTTCCATGCAAATCCGCTCATCTGGTTTTCCTTGGGTTTTTTCTTTTCTTTTCCTCTGTTTTGTTTCATTTTGTTTTATCATTCAGTTGCTGAAATCTGATCTCAAAAAAATGTAGGCAGATGTACAGAAGACTTATTTTTCCCTTGGCACACTGTTTAAAAACTTATAAATTAACTCCCACTCTTTTAAATCATGCTTCTCGAGGTGTTCCAGCCAGGCATCTTCGTTGGCTGCCACGTCCTAAATTCTTTAGGATTTGCTGTTGGCCTGAAATTATTGTGCTATGTGAGCTCATCATCTGGGATATTAAAAATATCCGTTAGTTCAAATGTGATTCGTATACCCAGTGGCATTTGAGTAAACAGCAACATCACTGACTCAGGGATCCAGTTTGGCTCTGTGACATGTACTAAGTGCAAAAGCAACACCATTTTAGGGAAGAACAGAATTTGAAGATTATTTTGTTTATATATTATTGACTGGAAGGGAGATCTGGCCTCCTAAGCAAATGTGCAAAAAGATCTAGGAAACAGAGGCCAGAAAAATAAATCATTGTTTAAATAAAATTTTAAGTTTCCTGCTCCTGACCTCCTCAAGAAAGGTCTCATTTTTCCTTTCTCTTGTATTTTGAGTGTTGCACAGAACTGTAAACCACAAAGTGCTTTCTTAGTGATGGATTTTGCTCCTGCTCTAGGCCGAGTTCTGCTGCTGAGGAGACTTCGTTTACTGAGTGTGCTCACCATTTGGGTTGTGGTTGTTGTTTAAATAACTGTTTAAATTGCTGATAAAGATTATTCAAGTTAGAGAACATCCTGAATGGTCCAAAATATTGAAAAGCGAGCCATTAGTTGAGATTGACAATAAAGTCTGATTAATAGTTTGATTTTTAAAACAATTACATAAAAATATTGTTTGAAATCATTCATTTTAAACAGCTGACACTTTAATGCATAAATATAATTACAGACTCTTTAAAAAGAGCCTAATTTTGGCCTTGATATATACGCTGGCAATTGTGTATTTGAAATAGAATCATAAAATGTAAAACTTTTATATTTAATCACTAGTGTCAAAAAATTATTAGGTAATAACCACAGCAGGAGAGAATGTGATAAAAGATACAAAGGCCCATATTTAAAACATAATTTTTCTAATACTTACTATGATTTTAAGATGTCATGTCGTCATATGAAGGTGAGCGGGTCAGATGCAAAATTGACTTTTTCTTTTTTTAATGTGAAGTGATCAATTTAAACTCGTGGAGGGGTTAAGCTTACTGGAAGCCCAAGTCCTCTGTGTCCACACTCCAGGTACGTCCCAGGGATATCAGCCCTGTACCTGTCTGCTCTCCTTGGTTTAAGTAAACCCTCCTCCCATCCAAACCCAACACGGTGCTCCTGCACAGAGCAGACACAGAACAGGAGCTGGAGGAAGTTCTGAAAAGAAACTTGTCATCTCACAAAATGCTGTTTAATTATCTCCTGGTGGTTTAAAACCTGGTGGTTTTCCACAAGGAGCAGGGGTTTTGCTTTCAGATACTTAACATCTTTCTGCAGCACCAACCTGAGTGCTTCCGTGACAGAGAGAAAAGGACTCTCACAGCTCTATCGGAGGCTATAATAGTGCACAAAGCAGGAGAATCACATCCAGTGTGTGCTCTCACTGTGTTTAAGGCCCCTTTTTAGTCAGCAGAGATGACTCTGATCCTGTAGTTTGCTGTTTGTCTCAGCAATCTTTTTTCCAGATATGCAATAACTACTATGAAAAACGCGTCTGCTGTTTCCAGTCCATTTGTGACCATCAAAAGATCTGAGGTTTTTAAGTCACAGCCCCACACAAATGATACCATACAACTTGCAGAGCAGAAGGTTGATGTATTAGCATTATTCCTTACTGCAGTGACTTATGTGCCTCTGGGACAGAGCTCAAGAATTTACAAGCCTTGCAGAAAGGAGTCCCTGCCCTGGCCACCTCACAAAAGTGCTCTGCAATCAGATCTCTGCTTTCCTAAAGGAACTAATAGCATCAGTCCCAACAGAGAAGAACAGGAAAGAGCAGCAGTGTGGCAGGATAATGGCCAGGCATTTCTGCTATTATCCCTGTAGTGCCTTTGAGTGACCACTTTTAAGTGGAGAATTGGGGTTTGTGGAGTACTTTAGTGTCACTTTTACTCTCCAGTTTTTTTACTCTGGCTTTGCTTAAATGAAAACTGCTTTTGAACTGCTCTCCACTTTGGCTGCCTGCACAGGAGGGAGAAATGCGACAGGCATAGCAGGAGTCCTGCATTTCAAAACTCTTCAGCACCTACTGGAGCCATCCAGGGGACCATCTGTCCTTCCATGGGTGATCGGTCCTCTGTGGCTAGAAAAGAGGATGGGGACAAGGTGTGGAGGAGGAAATACTGTTCTTAAGGTTGCAGATACTTCTGGACTACTGCCAGACTGAAAATAAGATTTTTGCTACATGTAATAAGGGCAATCCAGAAGTGCTGAGGAAATTAAAATAAATTCAGAGACAAAATTAAATTTTAGATTGAAACACCAAGGATTATTGGTTTTTATCTAGAAGGCAGATGATGATATTTAGCAAACCAGGTGATTTTTAAATTGTATGTGTAATCATTTAATAAAAGTTACTGAGAGTAATTTGAAAAGAAAGTAGACAAAGTGAAAGAGGTAGTTCAAGACAGTGTTTAGTTCAGTCAGGAGGTCAAACACGAACATGCCTAAATGAAAGAAAAATGTTTATTTCCTAGTCCCAGAATCACAGAAACAGAATGGCCTGGGTGAGAAGGGACTTTTAAAGATCATCTCATTCCACTCCCTGCCATGGGCAGGGACACCTTCCACTATCCCAGGGTGCTCCAAGCCCTGTCCAACCTGGCCTTGGACACTGCCAGGGGTCCAGGGGCAGCCACAGCTTCTCTGGGCAATCTGTGCCAAGGCATCAGCACCCTCACAGGGAAGAATTTCTTCCTAATGTCAAATTTAAACCTTGTGCTACAGAAAAACTCTACCTGATAACACTTCTACGTTTTGCTACAGTTCACCTCAGGAGCATCCCCAGTAGGCACCATGTGATTGTGCTTTTCAGGCACACTTCCCCAGAGCCTCTCCTCTCAGCCCTGGAAGTAAGACACCAAGCTAGAAAGATCTGTTCTACCACTTCTCATGGCCTTTCTTATGATCTTACTTAAGAAGTGCCTGGCTTTTCCAGTTTTAAATTCTTTAATTTAAATGAAAATTAAATTTTTATGTTATTATTAAATAATTTTATTTAAATTATTTCATTATTAAATTTTTAAATTATTAAATTTAATTTTAAATTTAATATTGTTCTGTATGCCCTTTAACGTCAGCTGATGAAATGTCACTCACCAGGAGCCACAGATAGAAGCGATCACCAAAATTTTGGTCATGAGATAATGCCAGTGAGATAATAGATATAGGTCAGGAGTGTTTTGGCTGGGAGATGCTCCAGTGACTTCTCCAAACCAGCTGAGAATCACTGGAGTTTTGTAGAAGCCAAACTACAAACCCATGGTTTTGCCCTATTTCCTGTCAAGAAATACATGAGCACACTCCAGCTCTGTCATATAGGAGAAATAATTCCAAATTAAGAACTCATGTGTGCCAACGTTTACTGATGGTTTAGTTGATGAGTAGTAGATGTACTGCTGGCAGATACTTTGCAGCCCTCAAAGGAGACAGCTCTGCTTCCAACAAGAGTGTCTCTCAGCCAAAGTGGAAAAGCATCTCCACCTTCACCTTGGTAATCCGCGTGAGTCAGCTGAATTCAGTCGAATTGATCTACCCAAAATCGAAGAGAACACGTTAGTAGTCTTCCTTTTCATCATCAGACTTATCTTCTCCACTTAAGAGTAGGTTAATAGTTCAGGAAGATCTATGGAGTTTGGAAAGTAGTCAAGATAGTGCCACTTTTAAATGTGGCACCTAGGAACAGCAGGAAAACCACTTTGTGTCCAGTGTCTGATCTGCACTGACCATCTGAAAATAATTATATGCAAGCATACGCAAATATATATATAGGGGATACAGCGCTGGTAATCAATTTAAATATAGCCAGTCTAAACTCCTTGCTCATACATCCTGATGAGCCAGGAGTTGCTTGTTTGTTTGCAGTTTGCCTTGTTTTTCCTTGTGCATTGTTGCTAGAGCAGATGGGTTTATCTCTCCAGAAGGACTCTTAGCAAAGCCCTTTATCAGATCACCCTTCTGATTGCAGCACAAAACCAGCTTTTTTGTCTTCCTAGCAGAGATATATGGGAAAACCTCTCTCCCAGTTTCTCATGTGTCCTTGCTGCATTTTTGTTTGATGCTGTTGTCTTCACTGGGGTTTGGTGTGAGAAGAGTTTACAGCAGAGAGGAGCCACCAAAGCACTCTGATGATAAAATCTTCCGGTTTGTTGATGCTATGGCCAGTTCTTTGTAATTCATGAGTTTGTTCACAGTGGGTGATTTTAGCCTGTATATTGACAGGAATTTTTAATCTCCGTAGTATCTCTGGGATGATGCAAGCAGGAGAAGGCTGTTTATGTCTTTCACAAGCATCCTTCACCCCTACCATGTTGGCTTTAGATGTGTGTTTAATATGGGGGTGGTTATCCCTTGCTGATCTCTGCTTGGCAATGGCCACTGAAAATAAATCTGTGTTGATTTTATTAGATCTGTCAACAGTCCTTGATGTTATTGACAAAGAGGTTTTGTTGACTTGTGGAAATGGAAGCAGACCTTCCTCAAGTTTGACATTTTCTTAGCATCCCGTGAAGTGTATCCAAATTAATATTCTCAGCAACAAGTTGGTTTATTGTGAACTGGCCAGACCTGATTATTTGGGGAAAAATAATAGAGTTTGATGGGTCATGATATGGCAGAATTAAAACAGGGAGGGGGGATACCAAGAAAGAAGGAGGAGGGTTCTTTAGCGTGATTGAAAGCACCCAATTTCATGGTATTCTCTGAGCTATTACTGCAAATACTGTACAGCATCTTGATGTAGAGAAGTCTGTGAACCTCTTGGTTGTTCTACAGCAGCATCGTGCTAGATAAAGAGGAAACAGTTCTATGCTTTGACAGTAATCTTTGCTAATACATTTTCCAGCGGGGGAGAAACTAATCCTAATTAAGAAGTTAGTTTATGCCTTACAAAATGGAAGGGCAAAAGGTTACTTGTTCGAGGGGAAGAACAGGAGAGTAGATCTGAGAGCTGACAGTGGGATTGGCTTGGATCCACTTCTCTTTAAGCTTAGTTTTTGCAAGCTCTCTGCCAGCTTGGAGCACAATGGACCTCTTTCCATACCTAATGGCATGCTGGATGTCAGCCCTGGCCTCAAGAAAGCTCAACTGCAGAAGCAGAAATTAGGTGTTTCTGTGCAACAAAAACAACACCTTTCTCAACAGAACAATTTTCGTGCTGTTCTAAAGGTAGCTGATTTGTAATCCATTCAAGTCCGTATGTAAAACACTTGCACTGAAAACACAAAGATAAAGCAAGCTGTAATACCATCTAAACACGTGCAATAGGGGTGGATTTCAGAGTTATAGCTGTATTTATGCCTGGAATATTCACGCCTTGATCTAATCCTCTTTTTCTTAAAGGGGAATTTTTCAAAAGTTCTTAAGGACCCGTCATTGGAGCTACATCTTGAAAAGGGCACATCTTTCTCTCGCACACCTCAAACAAGGTGGCCTGATGTTTCAAAAGCTGCTCAGAATTCAAACGCTTCCTTCGGGTGCCTAAGTGGAAGAGCATCTCTTTTGAAACTTTGGCCACTTGTGGAGGTGTTTAAATGGGAAGACTTGGTGCTAAGTAGGGCATGTAAAAAGTTTTCCCTTGAAATATTTCCTTAGGGAAAATTGGGGTTTTGACTACTGAAATGTTATTTCACAAAGAGCAATGCTTTCTGTGATAATAACAGGTTTTAATAAAAAGAAAAATGACCACTTGAAGAACAAAGAAGATTCCTGTTATAAACTAAAATTTAAAGCATTTTCAATTTAAAAGTTAGCATTTGCCCTTTGGAAGCTTCATTGAATTTTTGTTTTTTAACAGCATTTTCCTCAAAGAGGAGGCTGCGCAAGAACAATTCTTTCCAGATCTAACATAAAACTTTAAGGTGAAACAAGTGGCAAGATTCAAACAAACAGAAGAAAAATGAACCCATCTTTAAAAACATCCCTGGGAACAGCTGAAGATCCACATTCATTCCATTCTGTCACTAAAAACCAGAAAGTTTTCAGACAGCTATCAGGAAGCAATGGGGTACGTGTGCAGAAGTCTGTAACTGAAGGTAGATTAAGAATTGGAGCATAAACTTCACTTACCTCTTGAGTAGACTTTGAGCTCCAAGGCCCTTAAAGGTTAACAATAAAATCTCAAATTGAATCCTCATTTTCAATATGAAACAATTTAAGTTATAAAACAATGAAGTGACATGAGCCTAGCGAGGCCAACGAGGACACTTAAACTGGGGTTGTCAGAATGCCCAGGCTTTATCACCCATGAAAGGATGTAACTCTCCATGACATTAAGGATGCAGGGTTTGATGGAGTGTCACAGTTAGTTGACACCAGAATCATCCGAAATCGTAGACTCCCTGTCACATCCTGCCACTGCAGAATAGAAACTAATGATTGTGCTACTACACCATCACAGGCATGCTGGGGTGCTGGTAGCTGGTAAATTATTACACAGCAGTAAGAGTTGCCAACAGGAGTAGACTTCTAGAGCTAATAGCTAGGAAAAAAAAGGGAAACTATAAATGTGGGCTGTTTTACTCCGACAGAGTCGACTGCTGCTCTGAGTGTCTGATGGCACAAATGGTTTGGGGACAGTATAAAATCATGCTGGGCCATTGCATGAGTTGGAAATCTACACTTTCGTGTAGAGGTTTTGTGAAAGCGGCATTCAGATAAGAAAACATGAATATGAGCTTTTGGTAATGGAAAATATTTTTGCAGAGACTGATAAATTCAAAACACCAAGGCTCAGATTTTTAAACAAATATAAACATATAAAATAGAGGAGTGTCCTATTTCCAAAAAGAAATTTGCAGGAAAATATGGGAAATATTATTTACAGAATATCATTCTGAATATTTCACAGACTCCAGAAGCCTGTAAGTAACAGAAATTTAAAACATCTTTTGGGCCCAGATGCAATAGGCATTAAAGTCTGATGGAAAAATAATTTGATTCTAGATTGATAGCTTTATTATCATTTTCTCCAAAGGAGCAATACCAAAAATCAATGTGTAGGAAATACAGAGGACAGATGCACTGTATCCTCAGCTAAACGATCTTTCTGAACAGGCTCCTGCCCAGGTTGCATTGGAGCACAGAAATAGAAGCTTTATGGGTGCAAATCAATGGTATTTAAGCATAATAAGCTACCCAATTACACACAGAAAGAAAGTGATTGATTTGGGATCATCACTGATCACAGCCTCGCTGAGGGTCCAGGTGACATCTTGCCGTGATATGCAGTGTTCAAACAGACCTAGCACTGGGAGAGGTGGGAAGTTATCCCTTTTCTGTACATACCCTTTTCCCTCGGTTGTGTTCCCTGTTTCAAGAAAAGTTGTCGTTTGTTTGGAGAGGAGCCTGAATGCAACATCCCAAAACCCCGAGCTAGCAGGACAGATTGGCTGAACGAGGTTGTTTAGCTTAAATAATAAGCACTTGAGAGGGTACATGAAAGTAATTACAGAAGAAACAGCGGCAGGAAAGACAGAAACAATCTGTGCATAATGGAAAGGACATGACATAATGGGCTTAAATTACAGCGAGGGATTCCGGTTAGACATCAGGAAACTTTCATAACAATCAAGATAATAAAGCACTAAGGTAGACTGCCTGCAGAGGCTGTGGGATCTCCGCTGTTGGAGGCCATCCAGAGCAGGGCAGACAGACTTCTGAAAGGAAAGACAGGAGGATAATTGATCTTGCTGTAGGGAAGAGGGGTGCACCAGGTATAACCTTCCTAGAACTTGTGACGACCTTGAACTGTTGATATCCTTCATCCTCACCCTTCTTAAAACTTGTTTCTTAGTCTTACGTCTCTGTTTTCTGCTGGTTCATCTTTCAAATCTATTTCTGATTTTATTTTAGAGGCTTGGCCTTATCCATCTTCATCTTAAAAAACGAATTTAACTACTACCTCTATGCTGATGATTCACAGGTCTATGCATCTTCCTACCTCAGACCCAGCTAATACTTTTCAAAATAAAAGCTCAGTCTGTTTTCCTGGCAGATCATTGCAGATGTTTTGCTCACCACTAATCTCAGCAGAGCTAAAAAAAAATCTCATTGTAATCAATTCCATCTGCTCCCTGCTTTTCCTTTGATCACATTGAATCACACTGTCAGCCTGCTGGTAACTCAGGTCTAGAAACTGGAAATCATTTTACGTAAGACCTCACCTGGCTCCCTATTCTGGACTATATATGTATTTTATGGAGGAAAGGTAATATTGGCCCCACAAAAGGACACAAAAATAGGGACTCTCATCATCTCCATTCCTTGAAAAATGCAACACTTTCTCATCTACCTGTTCTCAACATCACCAGAAGTTTCATTGCTGTCTTGGCTGCTGCTTTGACCCTGTCAGAGTGGGGTACGGCAGCTCAGCAGAGCAAGTGCCAGGCTTTGCAGGTAGCACACCATACCCCAACACGTGTTCCTGTCTTGTTATACCACTAACAATTTGTTGTTCAGTGCTGAAAACATGCTGAATAATGAAAGATGCCTGGAGAAAGGAACACAGCGCGTCCGTGTACCTGCAGCGTGTTGTTTCTGTTTGTGTACTCAGCCCTGAGTAGAGACGAGGGAGTGTCGGCCTTGCCTGGTGGATAAGCACCTGTTTCTCTGCCAAATGAAACTCTGCGGCTACAGAAACAGTGTTGGCATTGGCTTTCCAGCAGGTAAATACACCCACTGAATTCCTGCCGTGCAGCCCCACGGCATGGCAAACATCTCTGGGAAGAGCCCATGGAAAGGATGGGGGCCGGACCTCAAGCCTCAGGATCCATCTCTCTGCTAAATCAAACCGATCTTGAAATCAAACGGATGCTCAGGGAGTGTCCAGGCCCTTCCATGTAACTGATCAGAGATACATTTTGACTACAAGATTTCAGGACAAAGATTGGGTTTGCTTTTTGTCTGTGTTTGTGCAGGTGCCCAGCGCATCTCCATGACTAAGCTGCCTGGCAATTCCACAGTAAAATAAGTAAATGCTGCTTTTCAGTGGAAAATAAACAGACAAAACCTTCCTGCCTTCCTCCTGGAAGTGTGCTGTGGTGCGCTGTAGTCTGGGGAGATGCTGTGACTGTGAGCTTTGGTCATTCTCTGGGAAGAGCTGCTATTAATGAAGACCCTTAAGACGGTTGTGTTTGGACCACGGATTGTTCCAACCAGCTGCTGGTGGAGTGACTGTGAGCTAGAGGAGATGAAACCCCCACATAATCAAATCAGGGGAGTAATGAGGTTTGGGACTGGAAAACCAATAGGGACAACAGGCAAACAAAGTGAGGCTGTGCCACAAGCCTCTGAAGTCTGCAAGTAACTTCGTTATGTCAGCAGCAAACGAGGGAATAGCTTTGCAAAAATTCAGATCCCAAATACCATTGTAATTAGCATTATTTCAAGATTAAAGAAACCACCACTTCCGTGTAACAAATTATCTCCAATTTAAAAGCAAAAATAATGTATTTTTTGTTCATAAAAAATGCTCAAGCGGAAGCATTCTCACATTAATTATTTCAGTCTATTCGGAAAGCATATCCCTGCTTGCTTTTTATTATGCCTTCCAGCTCCTTCTTTGAAAAATATGTTAAGAAGCTGCAAGCTATTTTCCAAAAAAATGAAAAATAAATAATCTTTGAAGCAATTAGAGCTGAACGACAGAATGTATAAATATTTTTTTTACTTATTCTCCCCCTAGATTCAAGTCCTCCATTTTCTGCCACCTCCCATCTTGGCAGCTGCAATTCAAGCATCTTTGCTTGAACTTTGGAGGCAGGCAAGTGTTTCTCTTTCTTCCCCCAGAGCTGAATCAAATCGTATTCTGTAGATTTGACTGGCAAGAGCTTTTATAAGTGAGCTGAGGGTTACTCCTGGAGGCTAAATGCATTATTTCTATAATGCATTTGTCTTCTCTCTCCTAGGAGCCTAAATACTTCTGAAGCTTTCCCTACAAAAGTAATAATTAGTGAACATGTTACAAAAAACTTTGCTTACATGAGAAAAATCACAAAATTGAATAATAGGAACTACAGTTGTTAGTGTGGAATTATCTGGAATGTATTTTATTGTAAGAACAAAGAGCACTTTGAATGTCATGTAAATATCGTTACAGAGCTGCTTTTTATTTTAATGAAGGTTTTGCAGCGGTTCAACATTGGGCACAACCGCTCAGCGTCAGCGCAACTCTAAGTCAGCCTGTGCTGCGCTGAGGCTGCAGCTTCGTGTCGCTTTCAAAAGCACCTTCAGCCCCAGAAAGTTGAATTTAAAATGCAATTAAGGAACATTTGTCTAGTTGCATTGCCACAGTCGAATCAATATGTAGCCCAATTAAACAAGAACAGTGAACTGTACAGCACTATCAGCTACATTAATAAAAGGTACCTGTTTTCAACCCCCTGTAATATACTTGCACCTTTTCTCTCTTTGATTTTTGCCATTGGAAAAGGAGAATGCATCTAAACAGTTTCCTATTTCTCTGGCACTAGCTGGAAGTAGTCATGAGTTGCAGGGAGATAATATATTAATATGAAACTAGCCAGGAGATAAAAAGAGCTTACACGGCACTTTTCCTAGGTAAGATGATTAAAAGTGTTATATATGATAGTAGGGCGTGGGGCCAAATCCTCATTTGTTTGCTTTCCCAAGAGGTGGATGGGAGGGTGTGCTCCAGGGATCCTTCCTGGGAATGGTATGGAGAATATTCTCTGTGGGGCAGGAGAGCTTGGGATCAGTGGAGGATTTTTCTTATCTAGGAAAAATTTGAGATCTTTCTTAGTGCAAAGACATCCCGGGCAGTGAAAGCAGCACCTGCCCACATGCAGGGGGAGCAGAATAAAGTGACCATGTGCAGAAGGGTAAGACTGATCCTAGAATAATCCTACTGTGCAGCATTTGCTGATGATGGGAGCTGTTGCCCACTGTGGGTGACAGGTGTGAGTTGGTGCTGTAGCACACGGTCTTTTAATGGGCTTCTTGCAAATCAAAAATACTCAGGATCATCATTGAGAACTGGAAATGCTGGGAAGTAAAACACAGGTAAGGGCAGAGAGGAGCACCATACCCAGCCACCGAGACTTCTTGTGCAACCCAGGCCTGAAAATGTCAGAAACAGACAAAATTTTTAGTGTAGTTTCAGTTTTAAAATCACAGTTTGAAAACTTCCAGCAACTGAGGATCCACTGCAACCTGAGATGAGGCTGGCGAGTGGTCAGGGAACTTTCTTTTAGTGCATTGTCCAATTTCTACAGACTGTGATAAAGTTGCTCTGCGATCCCATCAGAGTTAGGCTAAATGAGCTTTTCCATGAGACAGCATCTTTTTCAATTTCTTTAATGTTTCCTATGACTTTCTACTATAATTGCCTAATTTTTCAATGTGCTTTTCAAAATGAGGATCCAGAACTCCACGCAGTATTCTCACAGAGGCAACAGCAGGCTGAAATACAAAGTACACCTGCTAAATATACTCCTGTCTGAGCATCTCAGAATGAATCTGTTCTTTAGTTCATAGCTTAATACTTGAATATAATGTTGAAGGGATCATACGCCTGTATCCTGTAGAACTAGAGTTCCACATTTAGAGACTGTGGCCTTCACATTTTCATAACTAGATGAGTAAATTCATACAAAGTCACATCTCTAATTCATAGTTTTGCCTTCAGATGTTTTATGGTCAGTCTTGCCCATTTTCAGTAACCTTTTTCTCAGTTTTGTTTACCACTCTTTCAAACATCATTTCACTCCTGAACTTTGCAGAAACAATTGGTTTTCTCCCAATGTGTACTAATGACACATGGTACAAGGCCAAGAACTACTCCCTAAAAGATTGCACGAAATGTTGCTGTGTTTCTTTTGGTTTAATAATTAAAATGTCTTGGAATAATAAAAGGAAAGCTAAGGACCTTAAAAGCCTGCTGCAATGTCACATTTATCCTGCAGTATGAAGTATAGGCTGGAAGTTGCTAGGTAAGGTGCCATGTGCTCCAGGATGAGCTTAGGACAGCTCATTCAGTTTGTTTTCCTAAGCTTGTTTGTATCCTGTGGTTCTGTATCTAGCCTCAGGGTTTTCATGCTGTACCTTTGACTAGTATTTACTTGACTGAGAGCTGAATGTCCTCCCTTTCCTTTCTGGTGTCTTTATTAATAATGTATTAAGGTTGCTAAATTTTTGCCTGACCTTATCCAAGACCAGTTGGCATCGTGTTTCCTTTCAGCCAAAAGGACATTTTTTTGTTTGTTTATTTTTTTTTTTAATCTTTTCTGTCTAAGAAATATCAGCTGTGTACTTTTCTTGGCCTTTTTTTGACAGATCTTTGGAAATCATAACTGCTGAGAGCATTTCTTACTTGACAGGAGAGGTGGCATCAAGATTTCTATCTGCAAGCACTCTGTTATGTATTGAAATGTAAAGAAACCTGCTCAAGCATGGTCTTTGACAAGCAGGGAGGGACAAGGAATCTTAAAATCAACTGCCAATCCCTTCCTGTCATGGAAGTTCCTGGGCAAAGAAAGAGTTGTTTTAGCTGTAAAGAAAGATATTTTCTTTGGGGATCAGCAATGTAAGAACAACACATATTTGCTCTTCCGGCTATAGAGCCTAACTAGCTGTTTGTTATATTATTTACTAGGTTTCTGTAATCCAGCCTCTTTATGCACATGGGTTTTCTACAGAGTGCAGAGACAAATCTGCTCCCCAAAGATACATTAAAGAGTGTCAGCTGAAATGTTGAGCAACGATAAATTCCTTTGAATTCCTCGTGCGCGTTCTAATCCACCATGATGAAACTTTTATGTTTTGTCAGCTATTGTAATTTTGCTTTCAGAAATGCAATACAAATTCTTCCTGGCTAAGTGACTTGCACATTTAGCAATGTCTTTCAGAAGAGGATCACTACTGTCGTGTTATAAATGGCATGTGTTTCAGTAGCACTCAAACATACAGGCTCTTGCTCGTGTAAATTTGAAACCAAGTTGGTTTTACTCAGCTGAAGCCAAGCTTACTTCTTTTTATTTCTTTCAGGAATTACTTTATGTTTTATTGCCTGCAGGGAGAGACCCTAAAATGAGGCAAAGTAAAGGATGTGTAGTTGAAAACAAAGATCATGGAAAGATAAGGGTCTTGGTTCTATGATCTTGGATTATAGTAAGTCATGAAAAAAAAACCTGATTTGACTCCTCTTGTCAGTAAGAATCTGCCCATATCATGTTTCAGTTTTATTTGTTTTGGAGCTATAGGATTTTTGTAAAAAATTCATCAGTATGAAACATTTTGTGGAGAAGAAGAAAAGCCATAGAAGGAAACAAGCACAGAGAGCATACAGAATTTTCTTTTCTCTCTGCTTTGCTCTCTTCAAATCTTTAGCAAGATACTAAAGATGCTGGAAAATTTCCAGCAAAAGGTCAAATGGTTTCATAATAACACAAAAACAATCTCCATCTCAGCTACAGGAGTCGCTCTGCTATAACAAAATCCAGCAGGATGTGTAAATGCAATATATTGCATATCATATGTTCAATAACAACAGAAAAGCCAGCCTGGCTAAAAATAATTATGAAGCTCAGCAGCTGTAATTAAAATAATTTGATGGGAGATAGGAAACGTTTATGCATCTTGGCAGAAAAAGACATTTTGAGGATTTTGATTGATGTCTTTTATGTTTGTTCGATGTATTGTACAATAGCAGATACGGGCACTGCACCAGGATGTTAACTAAGCATAATGCTGCGTGTCTTACTAGGGCAGATAAGAGGTCAAACTGAGAAAAAAAGAATTTCTTGGTGACTTCCATTTTCCACCAAGTATCCTTCCATTTTCCAAAAGTATCCAAGTAAGATGATACAAGTTTTTCATGGGTGAGCCCTTACAGACTCAAAAAATCCAG
Source organism: Rhagologus leucostigma (assembly GCA_013397725.1). Lineage (NCBI taxonomy): Eukaryota > Metazoa > Chordata > Aves > Passeriformes > Rhagologus > Rhagologus leucostigma. The sequence goes on from VZTD01002147.1 coordinate 1,916,292, forward strand.
CTGAATTAATATGTGTGAGGTCTATTTATATGCATTGCTGTTCACCACAGTGATTAAATGTGAGTAAGGGTAGCTCATTTAGAAGAACAAAAAGTAATATCTGAAGTCGTATTAGAAAGAAATATTAACCCCTGCGCTGAGCTTTCCGACACTTCACCTGGGCCTTGGAAAACATCGCAGTAAACAACTGATCTCACAGAGCCAGGCTGCTCCCACCAATTTCCTGTTGATAGTATAATTTTTTCTTCTGTTCAGATAAAGAATGGGCCAGGTTTTTATCAGGGAGCTGACTCCAGTGTTTCCAGGGAAGCTGAGTGGATGTTGTCTGCACTGGTGTAATCATACCTTAGAAAAACAAGGAGCTATCTTCACATCCCAATTTACATTATTGATGCAGTATGAAATAAGTCCCATAGTAGATGAGCACTCTGGGGATTCTCTTGTTTGTCTCAGCATGTTAAATGACTGCAAGGCATTACACATCTGAGATGGAACTGCTTAAGTGCATAATTCTTCCTCGTGGCTTTGCTAGGAGCTAAACGAACCTTCTTAAACTAATAATAAAATAATCTAAGATATAAAAATATGTTTCTTTTGGACAAATCTGACATGTTACAATGACAGAGTGTTTATGACTCACAATCACCACCTCCGCCACCAGCACTGCTGTATTTAGAAGCAGCAGGCAGCAGAGTGAAATAGGCAGCCCTGAAGTTTCACATCAGGATAAAAGTAGCTAAATTCTTACTAAATGGGGATTAGATATTAATGAAGAAAAAAGATGGTGGATTTCCAGGACCATGGCTCAAGGGAACACTCTCCTATTTCACTGAGCCTTGTAGTTGTGTCTAAGTTCAGATTGCAGTTTAGATATAAACACATGAAGACTTTAGGGATGAAATATAAACATTCCCAAGTTCTTACAGTTCTAAATTAGGTGCGGTTCCAAGAACATGGGTTTTGGTCCTAGCGCTGTTTACATTTGATTTTTATGTGTCAAGGAGTACTTATTCAAAGGTGGAAAAAACTAAACCAGGAAGGCTTGTCTCGTTAAATCTGTACATTAGAGGTGCCTCACAGCGTGCAATGATTAATTGGGTCTTAGAGGAGACATTTCTACTCCCTCAAATGGAAAACTTTTAAAGGTCCAAGAACACACTCTTCTGTATGCAGAAAGGATGAAGAGGTTGTAGTCAGCTTTCAGTGTCCTGCAAGATTTCTAAAAAAATGTAGCATAGCAAATCTGTGTTATTATTGCGGTAAGGTGGAGTAGAGGAAATGTCACTTATAAGCCTCAGAAAAGACTATCAAAACCACTATTTACAAGTTCCTTTTTATTCATAACCATGTAAAGCCTTTAGCATCACTTTGGACTAGCCCTTGTAACCTTTTCCCTGTGCTCTCTCTTAATTTAACTCCTAATTCTCGTGCCAAAGTTCCTGCAGTCATATGTTACCTATCGAGCTAAATTAATTTCCAGCCGCAGAAACTTCTGGTAGCGAGAATTGCTCAGCACCTCAGGCAAGCCACGAACCAGGGATCTGTTAACAGGACCAGAGCCCTTCCCAGGGTAGGGGGTGAAGGTGGGTCCTTGAGCACACTGACAGGTAGAAGTGGATCTCCAAGGAGTCGCTCCCTGAAAGTGAAGCTCAGGGATTTACAGGGGTCTGTCACACACACAGCCCCATCACAATCTTGCCAAACTTCAGGAGAAGCCGGGAGGGTGAATTGACCCCTGTGGGATGCACAGGCCCTGTTCCACCACAGAGCAACAAATAGTTTTGTAGTTTGATGGATGCAATCAAAGCAGGGACCTGCAGGAGCTGTGGAGGGAGAGGTTGTGTCACCTGAGTTAAAAATCAGATGTGATGGACAGAACAAATGTACAAAATTACGCATCTGTCGAATGAGGGTGGAAGCTTTTGTAAAGGAAGGAGGAGTTTTACACTGGCGTGATGCCAGCTCAGGGTTTAGCCAGCATGGCGACCTAGTTCGACCTAAATGACTTGCCCACTTTACCTGTAGCTTTGCTGTAGCTCTAGCAAATCCTAAATATAAGGTTTTCCCCCTTTGCTTTTTGTACATATTAAGCTTCTGTTTGTGTAAATAACCATCTTATATAATAGACTGTGAAATATTGTAGTATAAAGATGTATTTGACACTTTTTCTTGATTTTGTTCCTCACCCAAAATATAACCACTCAGACATGTTTTTGGAATGACGCACATTTTAGCGGAAAAAATATTTTAGAAATATGCTGAGCATGTTGGCATTATTTCTTTTTGGATCCCTCTGGTTGTAAGCAAACTATCATTGTGAGCTCCATTGGGCAAAAGAAATATAACTACCACTGTGTAAAATATGTGTGTTTGAACTCTTGGTTAAATATTTTAATGTTAGCTTAGGTCTTTTCCAGTTGCCATAATTTTAGATAAAGGAATTTGTGAAACACTAGGATGAATGGTAAGACAGTCCAAATGTTTTCTTCCTATTTATCAGCTATGCACATTCTTACCACAGTTACTCAAATTTTTAAATCTTTCATGGCTATTGGTAAGATTCCAGGAGGTTTGCTAGCCTTGAAATGGAAAAAAAATCCACAATGCCAAGAAAATGTAGCCCAATCTGCATTTAAAACAACTATAGTTAAATATTTAAAGGTTTTTCTGTACCTCTGCAGAGCATTTTGCAGCTTATCCTTAAATTTAGAAGTCCTAGATTGCCTTGCCTTGATCATTTCCTCTCTGTTGTCTTGTACCTGGTCATCTACCAGTAGATCAAAAATTTCTCTGTTTTATACCACGTTGCTCTTCAATCTAATTTTTTTTAATTGGTAACTCAGCTGAATTCTATTTAAACAGTAATTTCCAGAGATTTTGGAAGAGGAGTGGGAAACTTTTACCTCAGCCAACCCTGTTACAGACCGTGCTCTATTTGCATTCTTTAAAGTCAGCCAAGTGCATCTTGGAGGTGCTATTATATCTTTACCTATAAACCTTCTTTAGAATTGAAACACAAAAATTCCTAGTTCAGAACATGGAATTTGGAAGCTCATCTTCCATTTGAATCTTAAACCTAGTACCTGTAAATGTACCAAGTATATTTATATCTTGATCTAGTACCTTCTGATCAGCTTTCAGACCAAAGATTTGTCTCACCTTTATGGGGACATACCCAGGTTATTTTCTAAGCAGCACAACATGAAAGCACTGATCCAGTTGATCCCAAAGAGCTCCAAATTTTTTTCTTCTCTTAAGCAGAAGGCAGTGCTGCACAGCCACAGGGAAGTGCACCTATTTTGGGTCTGGTTTTGCTCTACGAGGGGTTGTCAATCAGTTCTTTATTAACAGTTTCTTGCTAACAACGAAAACCCACTTTTCAGTGGTGCATACTGTGAACAGCTCCAGGTGAAGATGTCAGGAAGGATTTTCAGGGTAGAAGACGCTGTGCCCAGCTGGATCAGGCTGAGTTCTTTGCTCATGTGCCAGCATATCCAACAAGAGCTCATTGGAGATGAGTTTGCTCCAAGGGATGCTAGTCTAGGGTTTGTCCCTCTCATCTAACCCAACTAGGCTTGTGTGAAGCTGGTGCAAATTTTCCAGCGGTGTATTTGTTTTTCTGACCATCGCACCCAGTGCTGTGCCCCTTTTCCATGGTGTAGTGAACCTCGTGCCAGGACAGGATTAATGTCCAAACCAGATGTGTTAACCCATTGAGAGGCGGGTAATTTGGTAGGGCTGAGCCTCTCCTGCACCCCTCCATCTCTCTGAGCTCGCCTGCCTTTCTGCATGTCGTGATGTTTGGCACCTGGTACACGCTCACAGTTCTGATTGAAAGGAAACAGCCTACAACTTTAATTAGCTAATCAGACAGTGCAAAAAAAATCTGTAAAAGGGGAATATTAACAAAGCCTCAATGGTTGGTAAATTATACACTTTCAGTGGATCTAGTGCTGCTCTTCACTGTTCTGTAACTAAACTCAGGTCTGCATGGAGTGTATGGCCTCTGTTCATTGAAGTGCATGGCTCTTCTCACCTCATTATAGGTGTGGTTTTCGTTTCAGTTTATGTTTTTAGTCTCGTGATGTTCAAGCAAACCAGATATCCTTTCAGAGCTATAACACTAAAATCCTTGAAGGAAGCACGCATGCAGAAGTAACAAGATAACAGCACTATCAGCAGCAGGGCAGGTAAAGACAGGTTTGGAGATTGAAATTATTGAGCTCATTTAGTGTTCCCACTTTTGCAGCAGGAACAAGCTGTCCTGTTCTAAAAACCTCCTCAGTGTTAGTGATGCTTTTTTTCTGGCAGTCTGTAGTTCTGCTGACTGAGGAGTTTATCACATGAGGAATGAGACTGCCATGGCTGAAGTCTGCGTGTCCTCAAAGATAACCTAATCTGTCTAATGTTTTGTCCTTCCTGGCCTAACGATGGCCTCTGTTTTGGGCATTACTCACTATATTGTCCACTGCGGACTTCCTTCTTCTCTTTGATGACCACACAAGCCATTGCCCACAGTCTGAGCTGGTGTCCAGAGGGTCAGTAAACTCTCACTGACACCCTTGCTTCTCAGCCAGGGTTAAATGGACAGCATGACAGAGGGAACTGGATGAGACTCCCTTTCATCAGGAAATTTTAAACCTCTGATGGTTAGGTACAGTACACTTTACTTAGCACTTTTCTGCTCTCCCTAATATCCACCTGTGAGTTTCAATGGAAAAAGTTTTTTCACCTGTTTCTGTGACCAGTGTTATTCAGAGTTTGGCACAATTCTTCCCCTTTGCAGACATTGTTTTAAAGAAGAGATTAGCTGTGCCACATCACTGCTAATGCTCTAAAGCGAGAGAATTTTTTGAGATGAGCAACATAGCCTTTGTAAAAAGAAGTTGGTTGTCTCAGAAGTTATGATTACTTTCAAACCATGATACCAGGCACAACTGCGGCCCATTACATAACAAACATATTGGGAGAAAAGTTAAATGTTTTAGCAAAAAGGCAGTCCTCCCAATACCATTAAAAGCAATTTTTTTTTTCCCCAATAAATTCTGTGTCTTATGCTTCAAGAACAGACTTGAGTAGTCCTGCCAACATAGGAATATTTGCCTCAGTTTATAACAGATCTGTAAGCACACATCAGTAGAAATTCCCAACATAAACTAGTGGCAGAGGAGCAAAGGGGAGCTTACTAAGACGGGAAGGAATATGTGTACACTGTGTATACATATATGGCATATCCAGTCAGCAGCTTCAGTAGTAATGTGGTACATTTTGGACAATGTGCTGAGTTCACCCCCACTATCTGAGATCAGGTATCGTACCCTGAATGTGATTTTCTTTTGTATGCATCTGTGTTACATGAAAGAAGTTGCAAATTCCCATTGTCCCAGACCTCCTTAATGCAAGGCCTTAGGGAAGGAACCTCGGGAATGAAGGAGTTCTAGAAATTGTCTTCTGTGAGATAGTGGGGGTGTTTGACCTGATCTTTCTTTTCTTTCTGTCTTCTGATGAAGTGACAGGAGGTAAAGGACTGGCTGTGAGGGAAGGATGTAAGACAGAAAACTATAGTTCAAGTGAATGTTTTTCTCCAGGTGATTATTTCAGCATGTCTCCACCCCAAGCCTCTGTAGGGGCAAAATGTTTGATTTTTTTAATGACCTTTAACTTTACACTTGGAATCGCTTGCAGACACAGCTCACTGAAGATGCAAAAGACAGACCTTGGGCATTGAGATCTAGCTGTGAACCAGCAGTGTTCTCAGTGTAGAGAAAAGCACATAAATTTCATCCCACATCCATTCTTGATATCCAAAAGATATTTTTTGGATAGTTACATGCTTTTTAGTAGACAGATCTATTCTTTCATTAGAAGAAAAAAAGCCAACATTATTACCCATTTTGTAAAGTTTGCAAAGTGTCTTCCTTTGGTTCTACACAACCACTTGTTTTTGTTCTCTGAAATTAACTTCAGGGATTTATTTCAAATGCTGAATCCAACTCTTCACCCTTCAATTTTTAGGATTTCCTAAACTCTTCATAAACAACTGAATAGCAGGATCCTGACAGAGATTCAGCATGTTCTCTCACAGTTGTCAGTGGTACCAGTACCTATTTGCTATGGCCTTAATCCAGTTTTAATTAAAATATTGATAGGTTGATCATGTAATGCGTGCTGCATTTTCTCTGAGTTCCTGAAGCAATTTTGAGGAGTTAAGGACAGACACGTCAGAAAACCTGAATCCAATCAATCAGAAGACAAATTTCAATCCAAAGTTAGTTTTGATAAGAGGAGTATTTATTTATAGGAGAACAGTGTTTATCTCCTCAGCAGCATTTGGATGGTGAAATGACTGTGCCAAAATCCTGTAAACTGTTCTCCATCAGAAACCAAAAGGTCTGTAATGCAGCTCTGAAACAAGGGCACATCACATCCAACATGATGAAGTACAGATGAAGTCTTGACCATGCTGCCTGGCTCTCTGCTGATGGCGAACCCCTCAAACTGATCTTCTTGCAGTGGTGGTTTTTCCTCAGCTTCAGCCGCAAAATTCCTTGCAGGCATTTGTAGGGGCCTGAAGACCTTTTACTTTATCTGTGTGCTTCAGGAGCTGGGAGGAGAGAGGGAAGGAGGAAGGCTCAGAAGCTTCCTGCAAAATCTCCCTAAGTGCCTGTTGTCTTTTCTTCATGGCTGAACAGTTATAGGGCTGCCCTGAACAGAGAGGTGACAGAGTTTAATTTCACACCTATTGTCAGTGGCTGTGTGATTTCCCAAGTGAGCACAGGGACTGCAGAAACCTGCAGCCCTTGGTGGAGATGCTCTGCTGCCAGGGTGATGGACATCATGTAAGACGAGGCACCAGAGCACTCTGGCCTTGTCTTGCCCTAAAGATTTTATGTAAGTTGTCACTGATCAAAAAGCCCAAATAAAAAAACCCGAAAGACCTGCTGCAAGAATGGGAAAGGGAAGACACAGAGTTCATCTCTCAGACTCACAGCATGGCCAACAGTGCCTTCTTGTAGCTCTTTCCAATGGAGCCAAGGATATGGCCGTGGGGGAAGCAGGTGGCAGCAGCCACGGTGCAAGGAACAGTTTATGACGCCAGCAGTAGTTATCACATAAGCAGGAGTTACAATGATAGCCCTAGAAGACATGTGCTGGTTCAAAGGACCCTGGAGAGGGAGATGGTCAGGGGACAGAGCCCATGGCATGGTTCCTGCCAGCTCTTGAAGACCAGCTCTGCTCCTGCTTCCAAAGCCGAGCCTTACACCCTGCAAGAGAAGAACCAGGCAGACGATGTATGAAATCCCATGGAGATGGGGTCAAAAGTTTAACTTTCTACCCTCACTCCTTACCTAGTCACACAAAACTTCAGTTATTTTGGGAGTGAGAGCTGAAGGTAGCTTTAAAGCTGTCTTCTGCTGATTTTGCTGCAGGGGTCCCCTTTGCTGTCAAGTTCAGTTAACATTTGTTTAAACAAGAGATGTAGATACCTGATAAGTGGCAGCACCTGGCTTAAAGATGCATTATGGACAGCAGAGAGTAAACAGAACAGCTATAAGATTCCAGTGTGCAGAGGTCAAGACAACATCTGTTTTGCCTCGTGTACATATTCATACATAGTTTTCTGTTCTAGAAGTCACTCAAGCATCTAATAACTTCCTGCTCCAGGTGATGTTTCAGCAAATTGTTTTCCTGCTCCAGTTCAGTCAGGATATTTCCAGCTTTGGCAAAATGGCTAAAGTACCTACAGACTCCACATGCCACCCCAGCTTAATTGCAGTGTCACAAGTCTTGGGCTGGGAGCCAGCGACAAACAAGTTCAGCCAGGCAGGGAGGGGATGGACGGGGAGCCAGCACTTCAAACAGGGAGTGATGAACTGGTGCTGCTGTCAGATACTCAGAGCTGAGAGTCAACTGGCCACCCTTTCCACTGCTGTTATATAGTAGCTATAAATATATATATATAGTATATATATAAAAGTATATTTAATAGTATATATATATAAACTACTGTTTTTAACCTTAATGCCATGCCTTAGTCTGTGGTTATGGGTGCAGGCTGGGAAGCCACCTTGTGCTTTCAACACTACCAAAGCAAATGGTACATCTGACACATAGCATTGCCTCGCCTATCCATTTTCACCCATTTCAACTGGGAGTTTTGGGTAAGGTCGTGAGTTAGGCACAGAGACCTTGGATTCAGCCTCCTCTCAGGGCCAAAGTGTAGCCATTTCGTTCCAACAACCGTCTAAGTCATTAGTGTTATTTAAACCAAAACTCATATTCTGCAGACAATGACTTTACATTGTGTTCCTAAAAATTAATAATTGAACAAGTGTGTCTAATATCATATTTTAGTATTTATGTTGCAGTAGCAGCTAAAAGCCCACCAAGATCAGGGCTCCCTTGCACTGAATAAAGATGCAGTGAAAAACAGATTGTAGATAAGAAACATACAATGTAAATAATTAACACCAGAGGAAAAAATTGCAATAATTTGATCCATCCTTCTGTCACACTTTTTTCTTATTCATCTTCTATATCATCTCAGACTCACACTCATCTAGTTCTGTTTTGCAGTCGGACTTTTCATCTCACCCAATTTTTAAACTTTTTTTCAATACTAAAAGAAAAGTAGGTACAGTATAAAGTACTATAAGCAATGCACATTTTGGGATATGTAGGCTTCTGTAAACTCTTGAAAAATGTTGCAGATACCAGCTAACTTATCTGTGACGTAACTTTGTGTGTGCGGTGTTATCTCTCTTTTGGTTGCAGTATTTCCTTCTGCAGTACTGAAATACTTTAATCTTCCTCCAGTTTGGCAGTTGGTTTATTAAATGTTTATTCATTTTCTTTGCATTTGGGATGGAGTTGAAATTAGCACGTCCATTTTCTTGTTTAAACAAGAGAAACTTCAGTGTAAATAACATCTCATCACACAAATGCATTTTTGTCCTCTCACTGATGTCAGAACAAAATGAGGGATGATATCTGTGAGGAAAACAAAACCAACCCAAATCTCTTTCCTAAAGCCAACAGAGGGAGCACAAACCTTTGTGTTTTTGAGAGACTTTTAAAAATAGGAGGTTGGGTCTACCACAACTTACCTTTCCAGTGAGAGCATGGTAGGTTTAAAAGCTGGAGAAATAATTTAAGTCTTAGAAACTTCTTCCATTGACTGCTACAATTTGCACAGATTTGGGATTTATCTAGTTGTCTTCAGTGTGTTCGTGCTGCACTTTCTTTATTATTCTTGCCATTCAACCTCTTGACTTTCGATAGATTTTTTTCATATACAGATGTAAACTGTACCTTCCTCTCTCCCTTCTCACCACCCTTTGGCCAACCCCACTGCTGCTGTGGTGCTGCCTGCAGCCCAACAAGCTCCGCTCCCTCCTTCTGTGGAGTGACTCACACCACAGCTGGGACTCTGTTTCTCCCACAACTTGTTGTGCAACATCTCTTGAAAATTCTGGTGAAAATATAATCTGATAAAAACAGAAAGCTTGAATACTCTGCAAGGAAAACATGAAGAGGGTCCATTTCCTCCTCTGTCTGCAACAGGGCTTGTCATTTCACCCTGGTTTTACTGGTGAAGAAGCATCATCTATGTTCATAAAGGGACATCTGGGGTGTTTCAGGGTGGTTTCTTAGAGCTGCTGAAGGACAATGTGCCAGGTTCTCCAGTGATGTGTGTTAGCATAACTCTAATTCAGTGGAACTCACAGAAATGGGATGGTAAAATTGTTGCCAATCTTTTTGTGCTTGGATTTCCTTCTAGAAGACATGCTCCAGTTCCGGCACAGCTTGTTCAGAAAGACGTAGGTGTGTGGATGTCTGTGATACCCTGACGGCAGGACATACATGCAGCTGGACAGTCGTTCCCTCTCGTGCAGGAGACCTCCCACCCCTTCTCACCTGGTGTTTGAGTTAGGCAGATCTCCTCATTCACCAGGGGGTTGTGCAATGCATGGCTGTGTGGTTTACCATGAGATATTGTCTCTTTTTCCACAGTTGTGCAAGGTTCAGGCCTCTATCTATTCAGACATTTAAAACAAGTGACCAGATGCTGTAGGCTTACAAAAGCACTACACATAGCCAGCTGTGCCATATAAATCTTAGGCTTCTTTTTTTTTATCATCAAGCTGTGGTTTGTTTGTGGTGTCTCATTTTTCCATCAGCTAGACATTCCTGTCCGTGCTTCCCATTTATTTGTTGGGATCACATAAAAACGTAGCTTTATTTATGTGTATGCTCTAATCCAGAACATAAACTGCTGCAGCCGACTCATCATGTATTGTCTGAGGGAATGCACATCGTAAAGTGCATACGTCACACTTATAAGAGCTTTCTTATAACTCTGTGTAGTCCTTTTAACTGGATCTCTGCTTTGGCCATCTGTTCTTTAATATTATAATGAATATTTCACACTTATCGCTGCTTTTGTTTGAGGATCTCTCACTTCTTTTCAAAGGTGACTAAGTATTGTTATCATCTCAGTGTTTCAGACAGTGTAGCTGAGGCACAGACAAGTTGGGTGACTTGCCAAAGTGATGTGTTTGGCAAGTGTGAGAATGAGACTTGCCCCTTCTGCTTTCTGTTTCCTACTTCTCGTTGCTCCGTGCAGTTGCAAGTGTGGTTTGGGGTTAGCCTGCAGTAATAAGTCATATTGTTCAACTGGTTCTTTGACCCAAATGTTACCATTTGAGTTAAACAAATATTCTCTAGTTTGGTTACCAGCATGTCACAATGCCTGGACACACTACAAAAAACTTGGTAGCTCTTAGCACCTGAAAATGCTCTCCAAAAATTTTTTGTTGAAATTCTCCAAGTAGTTCAAGTCCAGTGCTGACATTTTCCAAAGGCTCAGGTTTAGCAGTAAGTACAATTCGGTGATGTTTGGGAATATTTTTAGGTAATTATGTGCCTACATGCCTGGACTGAAGCAGGTGTAGAACTGGGATAATGTTGAAAGGAAATATCTGTGACTTCTAAATTTCATTCTCAAATCAAATGCCTCAGTTGGACCCTTCTGATGGTTTGGTTGGTGTTTCCAGAGGCACCAAGGTGGCAGCTTAGCTGGATGGTGTTGAGGTGGTTTTGTTTATGTGCAACACTCTACGCAGAGTAAAAAAGGTAAAGACATTTGTACAGAAGCAACCACGTACACGGTAGTCACGAGCACTGAACTGGAAGAAAATGGAATTCAATCAATGAATATATAGATTAGGCAAATTGAAAAACATTCCTGTACGATGGTTAGAAATGGGTTTTCAGAACAGCAGCTCTGGCTTTGAAGGCTTCTTCTAAGATAGTTGATAAAATTAGGCAAGCTTCAGTTATCATCCGCTCTACAGGTATAATAAATAAAAATGGAATAACCCTGGTTATTCCTGCCAGAAGTGGCCTGCTTTCTCCCTCAGCTTCAAAGCTAGAGGGCTTTAAATAAAGACCAGATATAATGCATATGTATCTCAAGGAAACAAAAGACTTAAGTTGTGCCCCCATTTAACATCACTCTTAACCTGAGTGTCTAAAGACCATCCAATCTTATTTAACTCTAAATGGACTTGTGACAGTTCCCTGCTCTTCTCCCACCTTGGGTTGCCCATGACTGTGTGAACCTTGAGGTCAGGTTTGAGCAACCTGGTCTCAGGAAAGGTGTCCCTGCTCTGGAAAGGGGGTTGGAACGAAATGGTCTTCCAACCCAAAGCATTCTATCATTCTATGATTTGCCTAAGTCCTGTTGCCTTTGGATACAGCCAGTGACCCACTGATAAAATTGAAGGGATTTGGAAATAGGGATCAATAGCCCGAGGCCGCTGCTCACCACAAATTTTGTGACTTAAGAGTGGTAGGTGTTGGGAGTGAACATAGCACAAACAGTCATAGCTGAAATTTTTCCACACATTTATGAGCCTTTGCAAGGCATTTATGTGGAATAAACAAGTAAATAGCAGCACAGAGTGCTGTTTCTAGAGAATTTACCAGTTGGAGAAGGACCAAAACCTGCAGAGAAGTTCCTTTGTGATAAGATAACCATCTCAAGGCTGGTGAGTACTCCCCTGCCAGTGTGCTGCCATTCAATTAATAAAGGTGCTCTGCTAACTGTCTTGATCTGTACATCCATCCGGCAAAGAGATGGTCTTGGTAGTGTTCACCTGATGGGTGGCCCAAGATAAATGTGCTCTCTGTGTTATTTTAACAGTCCCTCTTCATGAGTCAGTGCCCTGGCATCTGCTCCCAAACTGTTCCCATCCTGTTCAGAAAACTGACCTGCATATAGATTGGTCTTAATGATCAAATGTTTAAAAATTCATTGCACAAGAACAGCTGAAAGCAGTTGATTGGTTTGAACTTTATTGTATACACCTTGATTCCCAGATCTGCAGTAAAGGGGAAGGTCAGCTGGTAAACATTTGAGCATTTAAAAATAAAAAGGGATGTATTTCCCGCTACTCAGGCCTTTTATGTTCAACCTCAGTACAGACCTGGATGTACTGAGGTATTTCTCGTGTGTGTGATTTAAATCCACCTGGACACTGTGGGCCACGTCTTCCCTCAGCTGGTGTAAATCAGCATAGTCCCTTTGAAGTTAATGAAGAAAAGCCAACTTTGCACCAGCTGAGGATCTGGCCCAGTGTTACTGTAACGTATTATTTCAAGAATCCACAGATATTCCTGAGAAACAACAGAGTATTTAGAAAGACAAAGTTCCTGACCTGATTATTCTAAAAACACAGTCTTTCAAGACATTAATTGCCCCAAATTCCTTGTGACAGACAGAGCTGGAAATCTCAGTATGGGGTCAAACTTAAAGTTATGCATAAGGGCTCAGAGGGAATAATATACCAAGAGAAATCAAAATGAATGTTAATATGCTCCCCTCTTCTTGATGGTCCTTCTTTATTTTATTTTAGACATAATTTTCAAATATATTTTAATTTTTATTCTGATTATAATATTGAAAAATCAAAACCATTTTTATTCAGTATCATTAAATGGTGGCAGAGTGCAAAAAGTAGCAAGTACTATCTTCTTTTTATCAAAGTACTTGCCATATTTGAGAACCCTAGTAAGAGCAAACCTGCCACAAATCAGATTTTTAGGTAGATTGCATATGAAAGTTTTGTATGGATACATGATCAAGGAGCCCATCCCAGGAACATTAGGAGGGCAGTAACAGTGGTGGAAAGAGGATTTGCCTTTTGGGAACCTGTTTGTTTTTCCTTGATTTGCCTTCACCATAGGTGGGAGATACCCAGCATTACCTGACCAGAGGAGGTGGCTGTGTGATAGCAAATTGCTCAGTGCTGCTGTGAATCAGTAAATAAATACAATGTGTTCCCCGAAGACATCTGCACTTTGTCAGGATAATTGGTCCAGGAGCATTAGGTGATGCCCATTACTCCGTCTTTGATCCTGCTGCCCTGGTGTGCATTTTTCTCTTAAGTCATGGGAACAAGCCTTAATCACAGGCATACCTTAGGACACCACAGTCATGGCACCCAACCCATGGGGACAGAGGGGTCCTCAAAAGGGGTAATTCCCACAGCGCTGTCCTGCTTTGGCCATGGGGAACATGCACCAGGTGTAACAGCACCTCTTCATGCACGTGTCGGGGTATATATGGCATCAGTCCTCAGAGGTTCCTGAACACAAGACCTTCTCAGTCCCATTTCAGTTCGTCCAGCAGGATTTCACCAACAGCAGGCACAGGACTTTCACTAACCCCACTCCCAAGCAATGCTCGTGACAAAACTTCTTCACTTTTTGTCTGCAAAGTCCAAGTCAGTTCCTACCAGCTCGAGCTCCAGGATTTATTATTCCTGTCTTCCAACAAATACGTGAAATTCACTTCAGTTTAAATCATTCAAGCATGGCAACTCTAATAATGATGTTTTAATAGCGTCTACAGCGCTAAAGTTTGTTGAAATCTGATATCTGAGGCTAGCTAATATAAGCAGTATCATCCCTCTTTTAATAAAACTGTTACTCTAATAGGGAACTCAGTTGTACTTTACTGATAAAGACTAATGATTTTAAACATGACTTTTTCCTCCTGTATTTGTGATTTTCATTTTAACCAAGATTACTCTGTTGTTTCAGCACACAAGCAGTAATGTTCTGCCATCTAAGTACATTTTGTTCACCTCAGAGAATTTAGGTAACTAATTATCCAGAACTACTGAGGCGGTTACTGTTTGCTTCCTGTTCTATTGCATAGCAATATAAGTTTTCTGTAATGGAACAAAAATAATCCAAATTCTTTGCTCTATATTCCAAGAGCTCCCTTTTAAAATGCTTGGTTCTGTTGCCTGCAAATTTTTTTGTAATGAGGACTCTGGATCAGCTTAACAAGGTTAACATTGTTTTGGGGGTTGCAGATGTGGACTTTACATCGTTTTTAATGAAATCAAGCCCAAAAGAGGCTCAATAAACAAATGACAATGTTTGGAAAAGAGAGGAACTCATTTCCTTTGATAGGGTGCAGGGAATTTAACCAATCTGTGTTTATAATTACTGTCTGGTTTAGTTAGTGCGAAAGAATCTACTTGTTACCAATTTATAAATAAACAAACTAGACCTGCTTTTTCCCATTCTGCAGCAGTCTTCTTAGAGTTTATTTTCTTTTTATTTGACTACAGAGCACTTGCTGTACGTTTAATACTCAAATTGTTTGGTTTTTGTTTTTTTTTGTCTCCTTTAAATATATACCACTACTTCTGAAACTCTGGACTATTTGGCAAAATTTGCACCTTGTCATTGTATTTTCTATGAAATACTTTTACTCTATCAAAACTATCATTGTTAGCTAAAAATAGTCAGGGGGGTGGAGGGGTGGGAGGGGAGAAATCTGTTGTCCACATTTTGATCCTTGGTAATTTACCAAAGATATCATTTTTCTTGGCACTATTCTGTATAGGCTAAGTTGCTACTGCTTAGTTAATTGTAAACCAAAATCAAATTAACAGTCTTTGAAGGTTTTGGCTGCTACAAATGTGGAATTTTAAGCAAATTAAAAATTCAACATTTGGACTGCCTAAAATGACACAATTTGCTGTCGTGGAAATTAGAGTCTAAATTTCCAGTTACACAGAGTTGCAGACACTTTAATAGATCTAATTTTTGTATAGCTCTTTGAATCTGGAGTCATGATTTATTATTCCTTTTTCTTTTAATTCTTTTCACAAAATATGCAGATTTCATTTTAAAATCTTTCTATTTATTTGGAAATGAAGGTTCATTTCAACTTTGCATCAGCCATAATTAACCTTAAGATTTTTTATTTTCATTTATGTAGAAGGAAGTAATTAAAATTGCATTTTCTTGCTCTCTAACAGTAGTCACAGAGGTACAGCATTATTTAGCAAGTGACTGGTTTTGTTCCATTGCATTACTCTATGTTTTTATGATTTTCTGAATTCTTTGTAGTTACCACCAGGTTTTTTTTTAACTGGGATGCGAGTTTACCTTTGTTTTGGAAATTGCATAAATCTATCAGGAAATTCTGAAAAATCAATAAACTAATTTTATCGTTAGAGATATGTAAAACAGTAAGCACTTTCCAGATGTGGCTGGGGATAGAAGCAAAGAAAACTGTTCTGTTCTAAGAGAGGAAAAACTGTTGACATTTCTTTGAAGTATAATCTCTTTTGTTTATTTGGGTTTTAATAGCTTCCAGCAGTTAGCTGCATATTTTTAAACTGATGTTGCTTGCATACTTATTTTCTAAGGTTTATGAGTGGCATTCATTGACTGCCATATGTTTAAAGGCTAACCTGAATGTTGATGAATGAATGAGATTCATGAAGAGAAGGGAGTTTTAACTAAAGATGGACTCAAGCTAAAATTCTCAATCCACACATTACCTGAACTCTGAAGGTATTTGAAATTCAAACAACCAAGGCTGGATTTCACAAAGGTTTATTTCATTTCTGACTTCATTGCTGCTTATTCAGGATTCCGGTTGCTTAGCAAGAATTAAAATACCTAGGTAGGAAGTCTAACACTTTCAGTCCAATGTTATAAATCGCCATTTTTCTCCAAGCAGAAATTCTCCCTGTCAAAACATTGCCTGGAAAGTAGCCAGTTGTACAGTGCCATGGGACTTTTGTGCCACTGTACTTTCCTAAAGGTCTTATCAAACATATGTCCTTGGCCTTCCCTCCACCCAGGACCAGAGAGCATTTCCAATTGGAATCTGGATGCTGCTCATTGATTCATTCATGAGTTTAACTAGGATCTTAAAATAATGTTCTCACTTCCCTGTGCCCAAATTGCTAGAATATTACAGAAGAACTACTTTGTTGATAGATCATTGGAGAGTAGGATTTGTGAATAAAACCTTTCTCTGACATCTTGTGCTTTGGTGGAGCATGAGGCTTTTTTGGCTAATACACAAAGTATTTTAGATATTTAACTCCAGAGGTTTTGGTGTGAAATAGGTGCCTGTTTATCTTCTGGAAGGCTGGACCTTACAGTCCAGCACCTACCTGGGTGAATGGGAAGCTTCCTACTCTGGATGAGGCCCATTGTCTCCATCTCCTTTAGCCCATCTGTAAAATGGGAGTAGAAATACTTATCTAAATCCATAATGAGATTTCAAACTACTGGTCTGGAAAGCGCTACAGAAGTGTGAAACCCTAATGAAGAGGAGAGCAATTATTCCAAATGTATCAATTTGCAGCGTAAGAGTTTTTAAAGAAGTCATTATGATTTCTTAGTATAAATGTACCTATTCAGAAGAATGGCTTTACAAATCATTTATTACTGTAATAACATCTATTTTGAGCTGAGATATCAGGGTGCAATCCAAAGCCCATTAAAGTCAGTGGAAAGATTCCTACAGATGCTAGTGCATTTTATGTCTGTCTTTAAGCACATGCTTAATATTAAAGTCAAGGAGACTTAAGTGTCTACCAGAAGTTAAGTATTGAAACAGGCCCTAGTCCTTTGTCTCATCCTGGGCAAAAATGCTTCTTGAATGAGGCTTCATAAGGAAAAGTAAATCAACCACCCCAAAATTTTCACTTCTTGAACATGAAGCTCTGGTGCACAAGGTAAATACTCTCACTGCTGGAGTACAAGTGTGGAGCTGGCATTGTGCCTTGTAACTTACTGGTCCAGCAAATATGTGCAGCGTATTAAATATTAAATGGGTTATTAAAAAATATTCATGTGACGAGCAAATTTAACACACAAATCATTAGAGCTGGTCTAAGTGGCTGAAAAGGGGTTGACATTGAAAAATGAAAACTATTTTGGAAAGTAAGTGGAAACTTAAAAAAACCTAAAATACAACTATATATGAGCTCTTGACATTTCCTAATGATTTATGCAACATACTGTATGAGAATACAGTTTAATTTGACTTCAGATGCACTGTTGGCTGTTGCCAAACTCCAGCAAACAGTAAGCATTTCATATTGAGCAGCTTATTTTTTTTCTATACAAATAAATAAGATTGAAACAAACTTCTCGCTCAGCTCAATCAATTTTTTTTTATTATTTAGAAGGATGTGATTGGCTATGAAATGTTTTGTGTGGAAAAGTTCTCTTTATATAATTCCAGTGCCGCATTTCAAGAAAGTTTGTAATTGTCCTACGTACTTTAAAAGTACCAACACTAATTATGTCTGGTTTGATGCATTTTAATGGTCTTGGAGTTCTACAAATTAATAGTCAGGAAGCTTAGCAAATTAACTTTCATTTGGTTCCCGGACTGAAATTCATCTCTAAACAATGCTCCTTACACATTAGTAATAAAATTATTCTAAATGATGCTACTTGAACAGTTGCTCTAGCTACGTATTAAGATTTGCTCTGCTTTTCATGTGTTTTCCATCAAGGAAGTCTGTGGTTACCTTCCTGATTCTGCTGGACTGGAAAAACATAGCTAATATGGTGTGATCTGGAGAAAGCTTTGATGCAGGGGCTTTACAAATAAACCTCCAGATGCCATATGGTTTACATTCATCTCTCAATTTATTTCCTATAAATGTCTATTGAATATTCCATTGAACCAACACATGTGAAACTAGAGCTGGAAAAGAGAGCGAGGTATAGAATGCTTTGTGGCAGCATGTGATTATCATATTTCTTTTCCAATATTGCTACCAGCCTTGAACGCACGGTAAATTAGTCAAATGCCAAAGTTCTCAGAGCTAGGGTGGAAAATAAAGAAACAATGTTTTAAACCTTACAAAAACAAACACTCCTCTCTCACATGTTATAATGTATCTCTCACACCAGAGCCGGGTCTCCCCTGCACTAAAGCTGACTTGTGTGTTTGGTTTCTGTCACTAGAAAATTAAAGTCCAGGGGAACTCTATGGGAAAGAAAATGCTGTTAAAACTTTGCAAAGCAAATACAAATTAAGGCTAAGAAGGTTAGATGTATATTTGGGCTTGATTAACTAATACTTTGTATCAGAGATCCCCGCCCTTCTTAGCTTCTCTTCTTTCTGAAGTCAGGCGGCATAATTTACAACACTTCAGACTAGAACATCTCAGTCAAGGGGCCTTTCTTAGGGCTGCATTTACTCAAAAAGAACTCCACTTCTCCAAATGTTCCTCATGGTAGAGGTGACATCTCCAAAAGGAGCTCTCCATGTACTATTTGGAGCTTCTCTTATCTGTTAGCCCCCATGCACCAGTCCCCCAGCCTCTGCTCCAGGCACTTGGCTACTGGAAGTTATACCTGAAAATTAAGAGAATGACTCCATTTGGGTACAGATGAGGAAAAAACCTTCTGTTCAGATGGACTAATTTGTTTTACAGAGCTAAACTTTTCCATAACCCAGCTTTAACAAACTTACCAGCTCGGACTTCTAGTTTATGTTGATCAAAGGAATATATTTCTGTGCAGCTTATAGAGGAGCTTCCCTCTCTCTCCAAGACAAGTTGGTTTGCATTTATCCATGCTTCTGTCTGAAACAGAATGCAAATTTCTTACCTATCCAGACTGTCTACATAAGGCTGAAAACCCACTTAAGACCTGCTTATGCCTTACCAAGCTTATTAGCTCAAATACCATAGGCAGGAAATCTTTCCCCTTAACTCATTTCAACTAAGAATTTATCTGGACGAGTCAGTACGGCATCTAGTCTGTGCTGGTCTGCTATATGTGATTTTATTTCTGCCAAGAAACCTTGAATAAGTGAATCTTCAGATCACTGACCAACATATTAGAAAATTACTGTTATTCATCTGTCTTTATGACACCAGATTGAAAACTCCAGTCAGCAGCAGAAAGTCCTATTCATTGCAGCTGAAAAACAGGCCTCGTTATAATGTGAGTTCCATAAACAGCAAAAACAGTTAGGAAAGCAACCAAATCCACAGATGAAAAATAAGGTAACTAAATTTTTTACTCCATGCATCATCCTCTTATGTTCCACTGAGACTAGGGCTGGGAAATCCTGTATTTAAAATACTAAACTTTGATGTCTTCTACAGGGATGCTACTCAGATATGTTTGATTGAAGAGATGAATGGAAAAAAATCTCTTTGTTTATCCTCAGCCATAAAAGATGTTAGAGACACTTTTCATCTATTTTCCCTGTTTTTTTATTATTATTATTATTATTATTATTATTATTATTATTATTATTATTATTATTATTATTATTATTATTACTGCTGCAAAATAGAAACTGCCAGATGCTGCTGGGCAGAAATCTTTAGAGTTTCCTTTGAGAAATAAGAGTTTGGATTATTAAAATTCAAAAGGCCAGAAAATTAGACTCCTACATAGTCACAATGGCCATGCACAGGTTCTGACAAGAGTATTGAATTGCTAAGATATTTGTCAAAACAACTTGCATGTAAGAGAAAAACAAACTGCTGGCAAGCAAATTATATTATATACCAGTGTGGAAACATCAGTCCCTTCCTATTCAACTCCAAGAGCAATAAAAAAGGACTTTTTACTGTTCCCATGTACAGTAAATCTAATAATTTTCATTTTTGTGAGGTGTTATCATTTCAACTAAATTTCCTCAGTGACTCACCACAGTTTCTTTTCTTGGCAGTTTGTTACTACATTGTCCTCTTGGATGAAAAAAAAAAAACATAAAAGAAAGCTTTCAGTGTAGGATAGGACAGAGATTTTTCAATGCAGTAAGTAAGAAACAACAGTTTTGAGTCCTCTTTATATGTCCCATCAGTTTTTTGAGAAATGAAGTAGGGCTGTGAGGGGGTACATCCTCTTCATCTCACCTGCCAGCTTCCCTGTTCCTGCCTCTCAAGATCTCATTTTGGACAGCTTTTCCTTCTATTTTTCCCTTTAGTTGTTAAAGTAATGAATAACCTCCAAACAGACCAGCAGCATGACATGCTGTATTTTCAAAATACTTTCTTACTAAGTACCAAGGGACTCCTGGAACAAGCACATCAAAACCCAAGGATCCAAACTCAAGTCTTCTTTTCCTCTGGCTTCCTATCTCCCAGCCGTATGATCCCACATGGCCTCTCGACTGACATGTTTATTTCAATCCCGAAATATTCCTTGCCTGTTCCCTACCTTTCCAGCTCCAGATGTCTGGGTAGCAAAGCTATCTAAAAATACTTCTTCCATTTGTTCTTGCCCTTATTTTCCTCCTAAAGCAAATTCCTGCTGCAGTTCCCATGCACTGAGCATTTGGGAATGAGAAACCATCCCAAAAGGCTGGGTGGAGCCATAGTTTTTGTGCTGGTGTCCCAAGGTGGATGTGTCTTCTACACCCAGGTGAGTGAGGAGGGTGACAAGTCAGAGATGCCGTAGCTTTGCTTGCCTGCCTTCAGCTCAGTGGAGATGCCTTGCATTGACAAGGGGGTTGTGCCCAGTTCTGGTGTGTCTCATGAAATCCACTTCAGGCCTGAAGGCATAACCAAGCAAACTGGGTTATAGCACTATAAATGAAGCTTACAATTGCCACAAAAAGCCCATGTTTGTGCCTTAAGCAATGCTGTTCAGTTTTGGTTTTTTTGCACTTGTGCAGTATTGCGCAGGATGCGACTAGGAGACAGCACTGAAGTAACGTGACAGAAAGGCTGTGCATGTGGAACAACAACCACACAGAAAATGCTGCTGAAAGCAAGGCTTTCTTATCAAACTAAGCTTAAACAAGTCTGACTTGTACAGAGCCCTGAGGTCATGCTGGCCTTCAGCGTGGGTGATTTTTACCTCTCCCACAATCAACACTGCTGCCCTTCTTGGCCAGGAGTCTCTCTCCATCACTGTGAAGTTTCCAGGGCAGAAGTGCTCTGGCATTTCCTGAGCTGTCGCTCGGTTTCAGCAACGCTGCAGCTGTTGCGTAAGTTTGTACCTCTTGTTTTGTACCTCCTAGGGCTCCTGTGTCTGCTGCTTAGAAATAATTACATGGGTTATAAATGCCGTTGTACATTCTTCCATGATGCTCAGCCAAGTCCTCATATTCAGCTGGTATAATAAAGCCATTCTAGGTATTTTCTCGTACATGTTCAAGGTTTTCAGACACATTCTTCTATGATGGCTCTGCCGCTTTGTCCTAGGTGGAGTCTGCCAAAGATCTCTTCCCAGAATTATCTTATTCACCAGAAGCAGCATGGAACAAACTCTCCAGCCTGCTAGGAACTGGGCACTCACTCGGAGAGTTTCCTTAGTCAGTGTCAAGGAAAAACATCCCGAGTACCCATTGGACACACGGCTACGGGAAGAGCCTCTTTGGTTGCTTCAGTCCTAAGGAATGGGAAGGGTGAGCACAGAGATGTCTCCTGCCTCTCAGAGCCATGGAGAAGGGCGGCACTGTGCCCAAGGTAGAGATCTGGGGAGAGAAAGGAGCAGTCTCTCTCTTGACACTAGGCAGATGGGGAGGAAGAAGCAGAATTTTTTTTGCTAAGCTTATGTCTAGGTTTGAAAGACAAGTGTCTTCTAAGGAAGGCAGGAGCCTACCTTGGAATGGAAAATGTAACCCCCTTCCCTCCAAATTACTATAATTTTGAAATTAAGGGGCTTTCAGGCAAAAACATGAAGAATAGGAATAACAGTTCTTTACTTAGATATATAGATATATAGATATATAGATATATAGATATATAGATATATAGATATATAGATATATAGATATATAGATATATAGATATATAGATATATAGATATAT